>NW_020716823.1:1031110-1060733 GCF_900518725.1 Notechis scutatus | reverse complement strand
CAATACAATACAATACAATACAATACAATACAATACAATACAATACAATACAATACAATACAATACAATACAATACAATACAATTCAGTTGAATGGAATGGAATAGAACAGAACAAAACACAATACAATGCAGTGCAATACAATACAATTTAGTTGAATAGAATAGAAAGAATACAATACAATACAATAACAGAGTTGGAAGGGACCTTGGAGGTCTTCTAGTCCAACCCTCCGCTGACCAGGCAGACTTTGGAACAGCATATGTCAAACGTACAATACAATGGAGCAAAATGAAGATGACTGGGAAAATGTTCTACAAATGGCTTGACAATTGAAGATTTGCCATTGCTGTTGCTGATTGTTCCTTCTCTCAGAGTCATGCTTTGTAACTGGCAAGCTGCCCTATTCCAATAAGGCTGGCAGTCTATGTTTGCCCACAACATCCTCCGCCTTAACCTTCTTAACTGTGCCTCCCCCACCTGTGTCTTAGAGATGGCATTTTAATTGTTGATGATATTCCAGATCCAACTTTGCTCTGGAGGATTTGGATGGTAAAAATCACAGCTCTCAGTTACCCAGGGCTGATTAGAATATTGCCAATGCTCGTGTATTTCTATCACAGTCCCTGGCGTAGTTGATTCTTAACTTTAGATCCAGCTCCTTTTTCAGGCATTACAGCTGAAGCTCCCTTAATTTCTACAGTACCAACTCCCTGAGATTAGATGTGGCTGAGATGATTGACCCAGTCATCATTTTTCTATTTTCATGACTGAGGCAGGACCTGCTCTATCCCTCCCTCCCTCCCCCCTCTCTCTCACAAACATACACACATCTATCTGTCTATCCATTATCTATCTATTATCTCTCTCTCTCTGTCACCTGTCTGTCTGACTAACAAGCATGTACTGGAGCGCATAACACCAGGCGTGTCACTGGAAGGCAAAATCACAAAACTGTGTCTCACTTACTTTGGCTCGGTCATGCGGGGGAATTCACTGGAGGAAGCAATGCTTCTTGGAAGAGTTAGCAGTAAAAGGAATCCAGGCCACCAGAGAACACGGTGGCCAGAGACCCTCAAAGATGATACCCCCCAGAGCTTAGAACAACTTGAAGCAGCGGTGCAAGACTGGAAGATGTAGAAGGGCCTCCCCCCTCCATAGAATCGCCAAGAGTCAGACATGACTGAATTGCTATTGGTATCACCATCACCATCCCCATCATCCATATGACTGCTCATCTTTCAAACAACTCTGGGTGGCTCCCAATAAAATCATTTTAACTATGGTAAAAGACAAGAAATTAAGATTTAAAGCCATGCAGATGCAAGTAGATCAATAAGTACCACTTATTTGGTACCCATTTCCCTTTCTGGTGGGAAGATAACAGCATTTCGTGCACCTCGGCCTATAGTCATGCTGGCCACGTGATCACGGAAATGCCTTGGACAACGTGGAGACTCTCGGCTGGCAAACAGAGATGAGCAGGGCCCCCAGAATCAGACATCCCTGGACAGGAGAAACCTGTGCCTTTAATGCCTACTTATACAACCCTGGTTGCTCCAAAATGTCTACTTAAGCCTGGGAACATAGATGACTGCAAGGTTGGTCTTCTCAATTCTTCTCCACATTTCTGCCAACGGCACCATAAAAGGCATCTGTGTCTCGTCATGGGCCTCAGAAAAGGGGCCTCAAGGAAGGAAATAATCCCCGAATTCAGATATGAAAACCCAATTTACGAGCTCATGTTTGTTTTGCTTCCAGAGGGGAAAAAAACCTACTTTCAACCATAGAATTCTTCTGCTCATTTTCTGAGACGTCTTTTCTGCAGTTTTTAAGAAATGACGGAAAACTGATTGACACAGACAAAATGACTGACAGAGGAAGTGTCTGGAAACACTTTTTTTTTTAAAAAAAATTGCCTGATGGGACATGATTGCTACCTTCTAAAATGTCATTCAGAAACTCAAGCTTTACAGGAAGCTGATACTGTCCAACAGTATGTCTTGTTAGAAAGAAAATGGGTGAGCGGAGACGTGTGTGTGTGTGTGTGTGTGTGTGTGTGTATGCACGCACTTGAAGAATCTGAATAATAAATATGACAACCACAGAGTGGTTTTATTTATTCATTTGAATTCTGAAATATTGAAAAAGTTTCTGTTCCATGCATGTTGCAAGCAGTTATTGTTGTTACTAGCATTGCTATTACTATTGTCATCATCGTTTTGAGGTCGCCATCTCCAGAACAAATCTAGTTGGCTCTCATATAAAAACCAGCGAGCGATCAGAAAGAAAAAGAACATAGAATAATCTGGCTAGAAGGGACCTTGGAGGTCTTCTAGTCCAACCCACTGCTCTATGCTATTTCAGACAAACGGCTGTCCAATCTCTTCTTAAAAATTTCCAGTGATGGAGCACCCACAATTTCTGGACGCAAGTCGCCCTACTGGTTAATTGTTCTCACAGTCAGGAAATTTCTCCTTAATTCTAGGTTGGATGATGATCCAAGCCACATCACACATGAATGATAGATATATCTACAGTATATATGTTACAGTGGTGCTTTGTTGTCATTGTTCATTGGTTCTGGGAGAAGTGATGAGTACCAAACAAATCTTTCCCATAAGGAATAATGTGGTGAGCCACAAGGTAGCGGACACCAAAAGGTTCTACCTTGTGCGTTGAATACCAAACGAATGATGAGTGCCGGGACAAAATGTCCATGTCCAAACGCACTGGGTACCAAATCTGCTGAGTTTCAAAGCAGTTGAGTACCAGGGCACCACTGTACACACCAACAAATGATCACTTACATTTGGACAAAACCCTTCCCATCAACCCAAGTGACAACCCAAAACCATTCTGTCCCAGAAGTCAAGAGGCTATAATACCAGTTCCACAAAGAAATGACTTTCTCGGAATACTTGTTTGTACTCGATGGGCCGGGGGAATAGGAATTATTAGCCCCCTCGGCAGGAGGATATAGCACAAAACTGCAGAGACTGCTCATGGATGTTATTCAGCCTTATGGAAAATGTAAGGGGACAAAGCTTATTATAGTAGCAATGTATTTTATCAAGAGGTGGGTTTCCCCCCCCCCGTTTTATATGTAGGGTTAAGTAATTAAAATTCTGTTATTTAATGAACAAAAGTGGCTTTGACAGAAGCTCAATTCCTTGGAAGCAACTCCACGAAGCTACAGAACATCCCGCTTTGGTATTGCTCCATGGCTGTAACTCTTTGCTGGCCAACAGAAGCTATAAGCCATGGTGGTGCAGTGGTTGCAGACTGTAGTGCAGGCTGACTCTCCCTACTGCCAGGAGTTCGATCCTGATCGGCTCCAGGTTGACTCAGCCTTCCGTCCTTCCAAGGTGGGTCAAATGAGGATCCAGATGGTTGAGGGAGACCTGCTGACTCTGTCAACCGCCGAGAGAGGGCTGGGAAGCCCCGGGAAGCGGTATGGAGGTCTAAGGGTTATTGCTGTTGTTACCGTGTCTTGCCAGATATAGACAGAAGCCCTTTCGTGGACCTAAGAAAAGGGCATCGAATTGAGGCAGGTTGGCCCAGCTTTGTCCTGCTGAGCGAAGTCTCACCTTGAGACAAAATCTGACTTTTCTCCACAAATTCTGCTAATTGGCGATAGTCAGGGTTGGGATTCAATTTTTTAAACCACCGGTGCTGTGGGTGTGGCTTAGTTGTTGGGTGTGGCTTGGTGGTCATGTGACTGGGTAGGTGTGGCCAACTTGACATCACTCACATTGAGGCACGCATCTCCTCACCTGGCCTCTCACGACTGTGGGGATGCTGCAACGGTCATAAGTGTGAAAAATGGTCATAAGTCACTTTTTTCAGTGCCATTGTAACTTTGAATGGTCACTAAATGAACTGTTGTAAGTCAAGGATTGCCTGTACAAAAATACAAAAAGTTCTTTACTTGCAAAAAGCTGTCCTAAATACCAACCATTAGATTAAAAATACCTGCAAGCCGGAGTTACAAATCAGGCAGGGTGCCAGAGCACCTTGAGGAATGAAAATAGTTAAAATGCAGTGATAACTATCAGCAGCCAACTCTTGCTCATAAAGTGAAACCCAGAGAGGCCACTTAAGCTCTCCAGAAAGAGCACACCCAGGAGAAGCAATCCTTAGATCCATTTGCACCACTTGAAGATACCAGCTGGTCTCACTCACCTCACAAGATATCCTAAGGAAATCATCCAGATTTAAGGAAAGGTCACATGCTCCCCCAGAAAGGCAGTAAAAAAAATCAGTGCCAAGCTTGCATCCTGCCTCTTGGAAGTACATCCCAAAAGGACAGTGCCAGATAGCACTAAAGCAGTGAAGGAAGACCCCCTCCCCAGATAGAAAAAGAAACCATGAGGCAGGAAAAAATTCAAACACAATACAAATAATTAAATCACAACAGTATCTGTTGCTTGTTGAAGCTGAATAGGGAAAATTATCCCATCAATAAACACAGGATTAAACGTCACCAAGCAAAGAATTAACCTTCACCAAAAACCAGTTTTAGACCAAAACGCAGAAAGGTATGTAAATTCACGTTTGAATGTCATTCTTTCTAGCTAGCCCAGAAGCCTTGCTGAATGTCTCTCATCTTGGTTCCCTGTCACTAAGAGCTTTGCTTCACTATTCAATTATTTCTTCAAAGTGCTGATTGTCCAGAGAAGTATTTCCTCCCAACAGCAGTGTAAAAATATTAAAATGACCCTTCCCCTTTAAGAAAGCCAAACCCCAGAAGCTCCGGAGACAGGAAGTCTAGGCTGTCTGCCAAGAATGTAGTAAGGGTAGAAAAAAACAAAAGGAAATTGCTTCTAACTACCCGTTCTCCAAGCTGCTTAGAAAGTTAACAAGGGGTTCTATAGAACCAGTCAGAACCGATAGAATCCCACCCCTGGCGACAGTCTGAAAAGCCGCAGCCACCAGGGAGCCGCGTGGAGGATCGGCCTGCGCCCTTGAAAGGCTCTTCAGGAACAGAGCCGCCTTCAATAGAAGCAGCCTGCAGGCCATTGGGGGGGGGGATTCTGAGGAGGTTTGGGGGGGGCCCTCTGAGCTTCTCACAGGATGGACAAACCCGTTACAGGGACGGTAATGGTGCCCCTCGGATCCCAGAAGGCTCGGCAGTCAGCGCTGAAGAGGAAAGAGAACGCAGGGGGCCAAAGGGAGCAGGTGGTGCTCAGGCCGGGGGGCGAGGAGACCCCACCGGGAGGGGGGGAATTGCACATGGCAAGTCTGGAGGAGCAGCGGTGGGTTCAGAGGGAGGCTTCTGTGCTGGTTGTGACGGTCCCGCTGTTTTCCTGGCCGTCTCGTTGGTTTTGGTGGGCGAATTCCGTAACTGCCCCTCAAGGAAAAACATCCACCCTGCAATTGCACCCTCGACGTGGCATCCAGCTCCAGCCCACTCTACTCACAAGGACGTTCCTGTCCTCCCCTGACATGCTTCTTTCTCACACACAACTCCTCCCCCGGACCCAGGTTGGTGCAATGGGTGATAGTAGCGGAGTTCGCAGGCTGGAAACAGCGAGTTCTTCTAGTCCTGTGGAAACACCTAAGGAGAGACTGGGCAGCCGTCCATCTGAAATGCTATAGGGCTTCCCGCCTGAGCAGGAGGAGTGGACTAGAAGAGAAGAAAGGAAGAAAAGAAGGAATGGAGATGGAGGGAGGGATGAAGGAAAACCAACCTCCTTACCACAGAGGGGCTTTTGAAGCCTGCTTTTAAAAAGCACTTTTTCTTCTTAGTGATGAATGTCCGTGTTCTACGTGCCCATTTCGGCAAGTCAACCCCAACAGCCCCCTTGCCGCACCATCAGCCGTGTGAACGGCCTGGCCTGAGCAGGGTCTCCCCTGAACAGGTCGTGGCCTCGGGCTTGGACCTCGGGTCAGTAGGGAGCCTGGCGTTCGGCTGCGGGAGGGAAACAGGAGCTGCTGCTCTGGAGTTGGCCAAAGCAAGGCCTGACCTTGGGGGGCCTCGTGCCAGGAGAACATTACGCTCTTCTCAATGGCAGTCCTCCACTTACGGCCACAATGGAGCCCAAAATGTATGTCGCTAAGTGAGACATTGGGTAAGTGAGCATTCCCCCATTTTATGACTTTTCTTGCCACATTTGCTAAGTGAATCACTGGAGTTGTTAAGTGAGGAACACGGTCGTTAAATGAGTCTGGCTTCCCCATTGACTTGGCTGGTCAGAAGGTCACAAAAGGGGATCACGTAACCGTCATAAATAGGAGTCATTTGCCAAGCGCCTGAATTTTGATCACATGACTGTGGGAATACTGTGACGGTCGTAAGTGTGAAAAATGGTCGTAAGTCACCCTTTTCAGTGCCGTTGTAACTTCAGTCACTAAGTGAACTGTTGTAAGTCGAGGTGTGCTGACCCAAAGGGGTCTGTCCAGAAAGCAACCCAGCCAGAGAACAGGGCTGGCTGGCTGCCCTGCATGGCCACAACTTTGCCCCCCAAATGGCCCCACATTTGCTACGAGCCCTGGAGCCGAGCTGGGCGGCTCCAACTTGGGTGGCGCAGGGGTTAGAGTGCTGCCCTGCAGGCCGCGTCTGCGGACTGTCGGCCGTTCGAATCCCACCAGGCTCCAGGTGGGCTCAGCCTTCCCTCCTTCCTTCCGAGGGGGGTCAAATGAGGACCCGGATGGTTGGGGGGGGGGCAAGAAGAGGCTGACTCTGTAAACCGCTTAGCGAGGGCTGTATAAAGCCCTGTGAAGCGGTCCATGAGCCTGAGGGCTGCTGCTATGGCCACTCCACACGCATCTTCAGCAGCCTCTGGCTGTGAGTAGCCCAGTAAGGCAGGTGAGCCAAACAGTAACGGTTAAGTTTGGAGAATGAGGAGACCAGACATCTGACCAGTGACTTCAACTCTTTAATAATAACAGGAATCAGAATGGAACAGAGCAATGCTATGGGCAGCAGTAACCCTTTTATAGGGTTAGCTGCTGTCTTATTAACCAATGAAACTGCGCAACAGGTTCCAACTACTGACCAATAGGGACAGTCCCAAAAGTAACCAATCAGGGACTGGTTCTGGCCCAATCCCAAGTTGTTGTATAAGGACCAACCAAATGTGCAGGTTTTCAACCCCTGATTTGCATTTAGGTTATTCACTTTTATTGATTCACAACACCCCTCCCCCTTGGGTTCCGTTTGAGGGGAGCTGTGATAAAATCCTCAAGATAGGCAGGTCTGCCTGGAAGATTTTCGAGGCTCCACCGGGTTTTGTCCAACGTCCGGTTCCGGTGGAGCGTTTGGATGACCATTGTTAATTTCTATTTCGCTGCACGGTGATTCCGTGCTGCATTCACTGTGGATGTCTCTGCTGCTGCATGTTTCTTCGGGGTTTTGCAGTTCGTTTTCCCCTGTATTAAAGTTCCCAGGCGACATCAACTCCCTCCCCGCTTCACGTTCCGGTGCTTCGCTGGGCTGTAGGGCTCCCGTTGACCCGCTACTAGTTGTATCAAAGTCAATTCCCTCGATACTCCCTCCCCCTTGAGTTGTTGAACTGGGAAGGTCATGGCCGCTGGGTGATAATCTCGATCGGAGTTGGTCTATGTGGCGTTTCCACACCCTCCCATCGTCTGTTAGCAAGCGGTAAGATCTAGGCCCGGTGAGGTGGGTAACGGTTGCGGGTATCCATAACGGGTCGCCGGAAAAGTTTTTGGCAAAGATTAAATCGCCTACCTTAAATTCCCGGCATTTGCTGCTGGAGCCGATAGGTTTTTCTGGTGCGAAAGCGGGGTGGAGTCGGTCCAGGTGCGATCGTATTTTCCGCCCCATGAGAAGTTCAGCGGGTGTTTTGTTGGTCACGCTGTGAGGCGTGATGTGCTGCAATAAGAGGATTCGATTGATTTTCTCGTCGATGTTGCCAAATTCCATTTTATGCAGGGTCTTTTTCACAAATTGTACCATGCGTTCTGCACGTCCATTCGCCGCAGGGTGCGCGGGCGAGGTCAGCGCATGGCGGATGCCCCGATCAGCCAGATATTGTTCAAAGGGCAATGCAGTGAACTGCGGGCCGTTGTCCGAGACCAACACGTCCGGAAACCCGTGCGTGGCAAAGAGTCTGTTTAATTTATTAATAACTGAGTCGATTGTAGTTGTGTGCATTCGATGAATCTCGAGCCAGTTGGAATAGGCGTCGACAGTAATCAGGAAAGTGTGACCTTTGGTAGGCCCCGCAAAGTCAATATGAATACGGGACCACGGTCCCCTCGGCGTTTCCCATTCGGTTGGGCTTGCTTTCGGTGGGGCGTTGCTGACGTCCTGGCAGCGTTGGCACGTAGCGACCCAGGCCTCGATTCTTTTGTCGATTCCCAGCCACCAAGCGTAGCTGCGTGCGAGTGATTTCATCCGCACAATACCCGGATGTTCCTCATGCAATACCGCCAGCACAGTCTGTTGCAATTTGGTAGGGATTACGACTCGATCGCCCCACAAGATACAGCCTTTTTGGGAAAACAGCTCGGTTTGGCGGGCTTTGAAGGGCGCCCATTCAGGTGCAATTTGGTCCGTCGGCCACCCCCGTTCAACCCAGCGTAGTATGTGTTGCAAAACTGGGTCACGTTTCGTTTCAAAAGCAATGTCTCTAGCCGTCAAGGGTGGTGCCTGTAGAGATTCAATCTGTAGTGTTGAGAGGGTTGGGGCTGGATCCACAACAGCGTCTGGGAGCGGTGTTCTGCTCAATGCATTGGCGTGGAGAATCGATTTGCCCGGGCGGTGCTGCAAAGTGTAGTTGTAGGCCGCCAGGAATTCAGACCAACGGGTCATTCTGGGGGACAATATATACGGGGTTGGTTTATTACCCGCAATGATCCCTAGTAACGGTTTATGATCAGTGATTATTGTAAAGGCACGGCCATAAACATATTCGTGAAATCTTTTAACTGCAGCAACAATAGCTAAAGCTTCTTTGTCCAGCTGACTATAATTGCGTTCAGCTTTAGCTAAGGTTCGCGAAAAACACGCGATGGGGGCTTCCGCTCCATTTGGTAACACGTGGACCAGAATTGCCCCAACCCCAAAAGGCGATGCATCACACGTGATAGTAAGCGGCAGAGTCTCGTTGTACTGCATAAGTACTGAATCAGAAGTTAGCAATTTCTTTATCTGTTGGAAAGCATGTTGTTCCCTTTGTCCCCAAACCCACGTTGCTTTTTTGTCTAATAGTCTATGCAATGGTTCAGCTACTGTTGCTTTGTGGGGTAAAAACACATTATAGAAATTGATAAGTCCAAGGAACGCCTGTAGGTCTGCCTTGTTCCTCGGAGTGGGTGCCTTTTTAATTGCCCGTAATTTGTCTTCGGTGGGATGAATTCCTTGGCTGTCCAGGAGGTATCCCAAAAATTCTACTTTTTCGGTACATAAGTGGCATTTATCTTTTTTTACTCTGAGGCCTGCATTTTGGAACCTTCGTAAAACCTCTCTGAGTCGTTTTTCTAGGGTGTCTTTGTTAGGTGCGGCGATGAGTACATCGTCGAAATATGGGACAACGCCTTTTATCCCTTGTAACAACCTTTCCATTAAACTCTGGAAGATTCCAGGGGCGACGCTTACTCCGAATTGGAGCCGGTTGCATTTAAAGGCGCCCCTATGTGTCACGATTGTTTGTGCCTCGGCTGTGGTTGGGTCTACAGGCAATTGTTGATATGCCTGGGCTAAATCTAGTTTGGCAAAAACTTTCCCGCCGCCCAGAGAATGGAGTAAGTGTTGCACTACCGGTACTGGATAAGCACTTTGCTGCAGTGCGTGGTTTAATGTGGCCTGGTAGTCTCCGCAAATTCTTAGGGACCCATCAGGCTTGATTGGCGTCACTATGGGGGCTTCCCAACGGGCGTGGTCGGTGGGTTCCAGTACGCCCTGCGCTATCAGCTTATCGAGTTGTTCGTCGATTTTAGGCTTTAAGGCAAACGGCACCCGACGTGGCTTAAGGCGGATGGGTGCTATTTTAGGGTTCAAGTTAAACGAGATTGGGGTCCCCTTATACTTGCCTAGTCCGTTTGAGAAAACGTCTTTGAATTCTTGCACGAGGTCTTCCTCCCAATCGACGCTTTCGGCCTTGTGGACTCCGGCTACAGTGATTCCGAGCGGCCTGAACCATTGGAGGCCTAGAAGACTAGGCCTGTCGCGATCCACGACAGTCAGTGGTAGTGCGACGGTGCGGTCCTTGAATGAGACCTGGAATCTGCGGGACCCGACGACGGGGATTCGGTTGCCCTAATAGTCTTTGAGTATAACCCTTTGAGGGTTAAGGTCTTGGCGGCGAATCGTTGGAAGGAGCTGTTGGAGCGTTTTCCACGACACCATCGAGAGGGAAGATCCCGAGTCTACCTCCATCACGCAAGGTTTGTTTTCGATGGCGACCTTTACTCGGATTTTCCCAGCATCAAGGGATGTAGCGTGGCCTATGGTGATTGTTTGGTGGGTCTCTTCCCGCCGGGTTTCTTCACGCCTGGTGGAAGTGGTGGACGGGTTGTTTCTGTAGGAGTGGTTTAATTTTTTTCAGTGTGTGCCGAAGAATCCTGAAGATTGGCATTCGGCCTGTCGGGGTTTGGAGTTTTGTTTGCTTCTGCAAACCTTTGCGATGTGACCTCGTCTCCCGCAATTTCGGCAGAGCACGTCGAGGAATTTGCAGCCGGATCGTGGGTGATTGGATCCACAACCGGCACACAGTCGAAAGGAGTGTTGTGTGGACTGGTCTCGCTCCGTTCGCAGTCGGTTGACCTCTTCCTCATCGCTGTCGGACGGGGACTCTAGGTCTTCGTGGTGAGTTGATACCGGGTGTCTCTCTGTGCGAGGCGAGGTATCCGTGGCGAGTTTACGTAGCGGTGCGTTGGTGCGGCGCATTCGGGCTGCCGACTTCTTGGTTGCCTCTGATGCCGAGGCTTCTTTAAGGGCATCATTGAGACTGATGTCCCCCTTAGCCATAATTTTACTCTGGATCATGCCGTCTTCTAGGCCCAGAACCAAACGGTCCCGGAGAGCTTCTTCTAAGTCCGCGAATCCGCAGAGGCCTCCAAGGTTTCGGAGGTCCGCGATGTAATCAGCGAGGCTTTCGCCTTTCTGTTGGTCCCTCCGGTAATATTCGTGTCTTCTGACGAGGGTTGGCACCGTAGGTGCGTAGTGAGCCCGTAGTAAAGGCTCGAGGACATCCCAGTCCATCTCTTTTACCTCTGCTGGCCTGGCAAGTGACTTTGCCATCTTAAACACGGTCGGGCCGCAGTGAGTTAGAAAGATAGCTCTTTTTTTCCCCGCTGTTGCATTTTTTAGGTTGTTGGTCTCCAGAAATATCTGGAACCGATCCATGTATGACTCCCAGTCTTCGGTCTCTGGGTCGAATGGAGCGGGTGGTACGACACCGCTGGCCATGCTGCCGTTGATGGTGCGTGATTAACCACGTGCTCTGTGGGTTGCTCTGTAGGTTTAGTCAGCTCTTCGGTCTCCGTATCCCACCCTCGTCGCCAGTGTTAAGTTTGGAGAATGAGGAGAGCAGACATCTGACCAGTGACTTCAACTCTTTAATAATAACAGGAATCAGAATGGAACAGAGCAATGCTATGGGCAGCAGTAACCCTTTTATAGGGTTAGCTGCTGTCTTATTAACCAATGAAACTGCGCAACAGGTTCCAACTACTGACCAATAGGGACAGTCCCAAAAGTAACCAATCAGGGACTGGTTCTGGCCCAATCCCAAGTTGTTGTATAAGGACCAACCAAATGTGCAGGTTTTCAACCCCTGATTTGCATTTAGGTTATTCACTTTTATTGATTCACAACAGTAACCAGAGCCAGAACTTCAGCCAAGCAGGCAAACGGGGCAAGCCCCACAATCTCCAGGCATCAGCAAGTGCACACGAGGCCCCACAGATTCCACGCCTGTTCCCGACCAATGGCCCTCCCACCAGCAGCCCCTCCTTACACCTCAGTCCCCAGGGGTGCCTTGTGAAGAGGGGTGGGGCGCTCTCCTCCCGAGTAGCCGGCTCGGTCTGCATGGTTCTTGCCTCCTCTCTCCTCTCCGTGCCCTTGGATCAGGAGGGGGTGGTCCTTGCTCTTCACCTGAGCTCTGCCTCTCATCTTCACCCCTGCCTACAGACGGCTCTAACCCTGAAATGCCCAGGCCTGGCTGGCCCTGCCCTCCCCCAGTTCCCTCCTCTGTCTCTGTCCCGTTCTATTCCAGCTCCGGCAGGACTGCCTGTAGGGCTCTAGAATTTTTTTAAAAAATAAAATAAATGACAAAGATCCCAATTTTGGAAAGCACGATGAATGAGGCGAATGAACAGATTTTGGGGTCTTCTCAGCCATGTTTCTTTTATTCTATCCCTTGCAAATGTTATTATAACTGGATATGTGCTATCCCCTCAATTTCCAGACCCTGACTCTATTGCAAAATGATACCTGGTTGTACACAATATCAACTGTCACCCAGACAATGGCTATTTGTCCACAGTACTCAAGGTGCGCTGGTTATATTTGCTCATTACAAACTGCGGGTGATAAATACTTGGGAAATGTGCAAGACTGAAAGAGTAGACGATGTATAAAGGCCAGGAAGTACCTGCTTCAAACTTCTCTGCACCCATGCTGTTCTTATCGATTCAACTTCCTTCCAGCAGGTATTTTAAGACAACTTGAATATCCGGCTTATAAAACCAGCAGTGCAAAATATTTTCTATGTTAAGAAGGACGAGGAAGCTCTAGCGATGCTCCGTTGCAGTGTTTCTACAGATGAGCCCAAAGGTTTGAGGGAGGCCATTTAAGCCAGCAAATACAACGTCCTGTTTAAGGTCCTCTTTGGCAGGTGGCTCTCATTTTAGGACATAGAATAAGAGGGTCGGAAGATACCTTGGAGGGCAAGCAGGAGACCCAACCCCATCCCAGAGGTCAGGCTGAATCGTCCGTCAGATAGGATGCCGTCCATTTGATTCCGCTGGATCTGCTCCGGGGACCTGAATCGAAGCATTGGACCAAGTTGGGTCACTTGACCATCTTTTCCAAATTGCTCACTCAATTCTTCTGAAATGCCGGTTTCGTTGACTAAGAACGGAGCAGAGCAGAGCAGAAGGAGAGTACAGTAGAGTAGGATAGACTAGATGAGAATAAAATACAGAACAGAAGAGAACCATGAGAAGACTAGGAGACTAGAAACTTTCTTGTCACTTTAAATGTTCCCCAGTCAGCATACATTAAAATCAAATTCCGTTGCATTGAGTTCCCAAAAGAGAACCATGATGCACCCACCCACTTACACCTGCACATGGACACATATGAATAGGATTTAGAATTTGCAGGACAGAGAGCAAAGCAGGAGGCATCAGTGAGGAAGAAACAACATCGTGTTTATGTTAATTGTCTCCATTAGACCCAGAATTAGAATAGAGCCGGAAGGGAGCTTGGAGGCCTTCTAGTCCAGCCCCCTGGTTCAAGCAGGAGGCCCTATACCCTTTTGGGCAAGTGACTGTCCAGTCTCTTCTTAAAAGCCTCCAGTGATGAAGCGCCCACATTAATGCCTTACGGTGCAAGAGATCCTTCCTCAATCTGTTGCAGTGTCAGTTCGCAAATGGATTGGGAAAAAAATGTGTAACCCTTCAATCTCTCATTCTCCCCTTCTTAAATTGCTTAGTTTAGCTCATTAGTTCCAAGGTCAAACTACCTTTAGCCTCAAACAGTTCCTGTACTCTTCAGTTAAGCCCTTCCTTCTTCTTCTTTATTTGGTAATCTCTAGGACAACAGTGAACAAATGTTGTTCTCTTCCATATCAGGACCTGTCAAATACTTGAAGACTTCTGTCTGTTGCTTGACTTCTACATCTTTCTTGCCCTTCTGGATGATCACCTTCCTTTCTTACAAGCTGGGCTCCATATTGCTGGCCATTGAAAAGGTGACGAAATAAAGTCTGAAGGTCTGAGGCAACTTGACGGCAATATACAGTAGGTAGACTGCATGGCAAACTGAAAAACCACACCATTTATTTTGCTAATTGAAAAAAATCCTTTTTTTCTCGGTCAACAGTCTAAAGTCAAAATAAAGAGAGAGAGAGAGAGAGAGAGAGAGAGAGAGAGAGAGAGAGAGAGAGAGAGAGAGAGAGTGTACAGATGAGAAATCCCTGGTAATGTTGATCAGGATGGATAACCTAAGTCCTGTGTTCTAACCTTTCCATCATCTCTCTCTCTCTCAAAGTTTCTAAGGTTGCACCATAGAAAATTCAAGCCTATATACAAGTCAACTAAAGTTCAACACTAAATTAGTGCCGGATAAGCATCAACAGAAGTCAGAAGAAGTCAGACTTGAACTACTTGTGGGAACGCAATGATTCTAAGCTGATGATATGCTTAACTCCACCCCCCACAGCTCTGCTGGCTCTTCTCCTACAACCACTCTCTCTTTCTCAGCTCCCAGATACTTCTCAAATCATAATGCCAAATTTTAATGATTTAATTTCCTGTCATTCTGAAGTAAAAAACCACACACTGTGTCATGTAATTCTTAAATTAAACATAACAACTTTAATGAACAACAGCAGATAACCTTACAGAGTCTAAATGATTATTTTTTTTTGGTCTTCTGTTCAATTGTGACTGATTCTCTTAGACAGCCTGGGCAAGTCCTGTTTTCTTGCAGATGTTTCATTACCCAATTGTAGATCGATGATCTCTAGCACTGATGGTGTTACCTAGGTTGGTAATGAAATATCTGCAATGTTTTCACAACTAAGCTCAGAGACCACCAAGGACCCCTCATTTCAGCCCTGAGCTACAAATATTCTCCTTTATCAGAACCAAAACCCTTTTCGAAGCAATATTTTCCCATCATTCACTGGCTTTCTTATATCCTGGCAGGCTAACAGATCCAGTGGTTTTCCCATCCTCAGAAAGACAAAGATTTATTTTGCTGCTTGGATGTACTTAAAACCCTGCAGGTTACTAACAGACAACAGAAATAGACATTCTTGAGATCCGGCAAGATAAATGCGTTTTGCTGCATCTGAGAAGAAGTGTCTCTAAGTGCTGAAAACAAATGGCCTCATTTATCAAGACTGCAGTTGCAAAGAGCAGTAAAGGGACACCAGGTTGGAATGGTTGCGTTCTGGTCGTTTCATGTGTAGCTGCCTGGTTCCAAAGTCAGGCTATGCTTGGATGTATTCTGGAGCTGTGGAGCAGCATGTTTGAAGGGTCTGGCTTTTTCTAGATTCACTATCACCTTCACAGCAAATATTGTCATGGTATTCTATAGGGGCGTGATGGCGAACCTATGGCATGCGTGCCACAGGTGGCACGCATTTGTGCTGGCACAGGAGCTGCAGGCAAACTTACCTCATTGCGCATGCCTGCACCTCACGGCTGTTTTTTGGCTGGTTTGAGGCCTTTTTCGGCCTCCCAGAAGCTTCAGGAAGGCTTCTGCAGGCTTCTGCAGGCTTTTCAACTAGGCCCATTTCGTCACTTCCTGTTTTTCCGGAGATACCAGAAGTGATGAAACGGGCCTAGTTTTCATCCTGAAAAGCCTGCAGAAACCTTCCTGAAGCCTCTGGGAGGCTGAAAAAGGCCTCAAACTGGCTGAAAATCAGCTGTGAGGCGCAGTGCAAATAAGGGGGCGGCGGGGTGGTGGGGTGGGGAGGTGGGGATTGCTCACGCATGGGTAGGGGGCATGGGCGAGGCACGCATTGCCTTCTGGGTGCTGGCACGCAAGTGCGAGCGTACAAGTGTGCGCACAATTTTTGGCACAGGAGCCCAAAAAGGTTAGCCACCACTGCTCTAGAGATTTCTCCTTCCACAAAAAGAAGAGATGTGAAGCATGTAACTTTTTTCTGAGCCAGCTACACTTCTTTTACTTCTCTTTCTCATTCCTCTAAGTCTCCTCTGTCTCCTTCTCCTCTATCTCCTTCCTCTCCTTTTTCTTCTCCTTCTTCTCTATCTCCTCTTCATCCTTCTCCTTCTTGTCCTTCCTTTTCTCCCTTCCCCCTATCTCCTTCCATCCCTTCTTCTCATTCCACTTCTCCTCTATTTCCTTTCCCTTCCTCTCCTTTTCTTCTTTTCCTCTTCATCCCCTTCTACCACTCTATCTATCTATCTGTCTGTCTGTCTGTCTGTCTGTCTGTCTGTCTGCCCGCCTACCTATCTATCTACCTATCTACCTATCTACCTATCTACCTATCTACCTATCTACCTATCTACCTATCTACCTATCTACCTATCTACCTACCTATCTATCTATCTATCTATCTATCTATCTATCTATCTATCTATCTATCTATCTATCTATCATCTATCTCTAATCTCTCTCTCTCTCTCATATCTATCCAGTGGTGGGATTGGAATAATTTAATAATATTTTAATAATTTAATTTAATAATAATTTAACAACCAGTTGTCTGGCTGGGTAGGCGTGGCCAGTTGATCATGTGACTGGGTGGGTGACATCACTCATCACACCCAGCCCTGCCTTCCGACCACTCACCTCAAAAGGCAGAGGTAGCTTTCAGCCGGTTGGGGCTAATCCCACTATGGCCTCGGTTTTGGCTATTTGGGGGGCATTTTCTGGCCGTTTTTTAAAGGCTGGTTTCAGGTCGGTTTTGGCCCATTTTCAGATCATTTTGGGGGCATTTTTGGCCCAGTAAACAGGCCCCAAAACAAGTGGGGGTGGGGCCAGCCAGTGGTGGGATTTGCCAGTTTGCTGAACTGTGTAGAATCTTAACTGCCAGGCTGCCCGAACCGGTGCGAACCGGCAGGAGCCCATCTATCGATCTATCTCTAATGTATCATCTCTCTATCACTCCTGCCTATCCTGTAGAAGTTCAAGGGCTCATGCCAAATGCTCTTTCTTTCAATTTTCACCAAAATAACCCTATGAGATACAATGGGTTAGAAGTTAGGCAATAACTTTTTGTTGCCAAAGTCCTGGTTCAACCTCTCAACCACCCCTCATATTGTCTCTCTTGAGCAATCAATTCATTTATACGCTTCTGACCCTCGAGCTGCCACCATAACTTCACTGGAGTTTGGATCCTGCAATTTTATAGCAGTGTCTCCATTGCCCGCACTTGCATGTTGGGCGTCAGGTCCTTGAGGCCTAATTATGCCTTTCCCTGCCTCATCTTCTCTTTTGAAAACCACAGCCGGGAAGACAATGATGCATTTTAAGCAGGAGGCAAAGTCACGAGAAGTTCTCCAACTCATTCAGACGTAATGACGGGGGAGGACAACTGGGCTTTCGGTTCCTTTATGTGGCAGAAATCAGTCACTTGTCTCTCGGGGGATGTTCATGTTCTCAGTTACAGAAGGAGGATGAGATGCTAATTACAGGGCAGAGAGAATGAGAGCAAGACTGAAATAGCAACATTGACCAAACCACAATAGGGATTTTTTCCCTTAAAATTAAGAACTGGTTGTCCGTAATTCTTCTATCCTGCTATATTCATACTGATGAGCCAAACTTATTTTGTAAGACACATATTCTAGGGACAATTCTGCAATATGTTTTATTCATGCTAGCAAGATATCTCTTTTCTCCACCACCGAGGAATGGAAAGTATTGTGGGGTTGTTGTTTTGAGGACTGGATGGAGAAGAAAACTCTCTACAAATTCAGGTGATCCTCAACTTACAAGAGTTCATTTAGTCATTGTTCGACATTACAGAAGCACTGAACAAAGTGACTTATGACTGTTTTTCACACTTATGACCATTGCAGCATCCCCGTGGTCACGTGATCCAAATTCAGAAGATTGGTTATTGGCTCCGTTGACCTTTTGGGACCTTCTGGTGAGCAAAATCAACGGGGAAGCCAAATCCATTGAACAACCATGTTATTACCTTAACAACTGTGGCAAGGAAGGTCATAAAGTGGGCCAAAATTCACTTAACAACTGTCTCACTTAACCACGGAAATTTTGGGCTCAATTGTGATCATAAGGGACCATTTGTATTCGATGCTGCTTTAGAAAGTTGAAGGGATAACTACTGAACGATTGTTTCTTCCCTTCTCCTTCATAACCTGCTGTGATCTTAAGTGGCACCGATTGTGGCTTAATTATTCACTTCTCTAACCTTGGCATTCTCTAAATTGATAAATCAATAGATGAACCAATGGCTGCGGCAAAAGGACAGTATCAACATCATGTGAAGTCTTACTACGGCACTTGGTAAGATCAAACGTAGAATACTGCACCCAATTTTGGTCAACACCATCCAAAAAAAGAGGTTGAGACTTTAGAAAGAGAGCAGTGAAGAAATCCCAAAGGTCCTTTTTCAGGAGGCAACTGGACTTTCTTGTTTTTTTCTTTTGAAGATGTTTCGCTTCTCATCCAAGAAGCTTCTTCAGCTCTGATGGGATAGTGGGGAATGGAAGGATTTATATTCCTTGCAGACACAGCTGGTCATTTGCATTCTTTTAGAGGGCCATTGAGGCTGCTTGGAGGTTTGTCTGTGTCCTCAGGGTCACCTGAGTAGTGCAAATGGGTGTGGACTGAGAATCTGCAGGGACTTTTAGCAGTAAGGATAATTAGGGACTGGAGCTAAACCGTATGAGGAATGGCTGTGGGGACTGAGTAGGTCAAGTCTAACAAGGAGAAGGATTAGGGGTGAGGTGATAGCAGTGCTCCAATATTTGAGAGACGGGGGTTGACCTATTCTCCAAAGCCCGCGAGAGCAGGACAGAAACGAATGGATTGAAGCCTATCAAAGAGAGATCCAGCCTAGAATTAAGGAGAAACGTCCTGTCAATGAGAGGCGGGCCGGCTCGCCTCCAGAGTTGTGGTCACTGCATCACTGGAGGCGGTTGTTCAGAAGGAGGAGGAGGCCTTGTCTGGAATGGTATAGGGTCACCTCTTTGAGCAAGGGGTTGGACTAGAAGAACCTCCAAAGTCCCTTCCAATTCTGTTATTCTGTATTCAGGTGGAGTTCAATATATTTAGTTGAACTACTGAGAAGAAGTACTGAAATTTTTGGTGATGTTTTGTTGTCTGAAAGGATTCTGAGAGAATTAAACTTATATTTTAGGAAGGTATCAAAGATTTGACTGTTCTGGTCAAAGATGCCTCTGTAAATCCCTGATTGATTGATTGATTGATTGATTGATTGATTGATATCAGGTAACTGTGATGGGTCAGAGAATCACCGAAGGTATGAGTCAGAAGGACATCTTCAAGTCATGTGGTCCAACTCCTTGCCTAGAGTAGCAATTCTGTAAATCATCCTAGACAGATGTCTAAGACCCGTGGTGGCACAGTGGTGAGAGTGCAGTACTGCAGGGCTCCTTCTGCTGACTGCCAGCTGACTGCAATTTGGCGGTTCGAATCTCACCAGGTTCCAGCTTAACTCAGCCTTCCCTCCTTCCGAGGTGGGTAACATGAGGATCCAGATTGTTGGGGGCACAATAGGCTGACTCTGTACACCGCTTAGAGAGGGCTGTGAAGCACTGTTGCAAAATCTCCAGAACTGCTGACATTGTGTTGCATTTCCTTGAACCCACAATGTGAGCTTGACCAGACAAAAAAGTACAGCCAGGAAGAAGCACCACCTTTATCTTTATTCCAAGTTACCTGAACAGAATCTTGCTACACTGAAAGTGTTTCTCCTTTCTTCGACTTTTACTCTCTGGGAAACGAGGTTGGGTCCCTTCTGAGGTGTTTCTGATGCCCTCCCTCCCTCCCTATTTGTTTACGTGAGGGTTGTTCCATCTGCAACTCTTCTTCCTGTCTCCCAAGGTCATTCTCACACACCATTACAATTATCTGTAGCCTTGAGATGCTCTAACAACCCTATTTTAAGGCTGAACTTTGGACTTTGTCATGCAAAGCACAAGTTGACTTATAGTTTCTCCAGGAACCAGGCTGGAAGCAAGCAAAAGTGGAAGCAGACCGAAGTTTGGGGATAGAGGTCAGACCAAAGACATTTTGTTAAGTTCCAGTGACATTTCAACGGGGCACCAGAGTCTTGAAGTCCATCCAGCCTCACCTTTCTCACCTTGGATGGGCTGGCGATTGTGGGTCTCTCAAAAAGCTTCCTCTTGCCTGGCAACGCTGACTTTCCAGTAACTACTCCGATGTGAGCCATCCGACCCTTCGCACGACTCCCTCGTGGCTTGTCCTGACTAGGAAGAAAATGACTTGTTTTTCACCAATTTCATATGCTTTCTGTGGCTGAGCAAATGCCCTCTGCTTTTTATTGTATTTTATGGGATGCAGGTGGCCGATATTGTGAAACCTGTTTTCACGGCCAAAAAGATTTATTGTTCCCCTTCTGTCTCGCTCCCCGCTGCCCCCTCCAAGCTCTGGATATTTTGCCATGGCAGAAAGAAAGAGAGAGAGAGGGAGGGAGGGGAGAACGTTCAGCTGAGGGGGCTGCCCGTTGCAGGATGTGCCCAGAAAAATACTCCCAATATTCTTAACAGATGCCTTTTCTTCTCCTGGGGCATTTCCAGTAGTTTCTATCCTTTTATTTCCTCCTTCTGTTTAACAAAGAAATCACTATTCGATGGTTATAAGAATGTCCTTATGCATTTGACATTGGCTAATGATTCGTTCTTTCTCTTCCACTTCACACATTAAAGGTAAAAGGTAAAGGTTCCCCTCGCACATCCGTGCTAGTTGTTCCCGGCTCTAGGGGGCGCTGGTGCTCACCTCTGTTACAAAGCCAAAGAAGAGCCAGCGCTGTCCAAAGACATCTCCGTGGTCATGTGGCCAGCATGACTAAACGCCTTCGAAGGCGCACGGAACCTTCCCACCAAAGATGCCCCTATTTTTCTACTTGCATTTTTTACTGCTGGGTTGGCAGAAGCTGGGACAAGGGATGGGAGCTCACTCCGTGACACGGCGCTAGGGATTCGAACTGCCGACCTTTCTGATCGACAAGCTCAGCGCTTTAGCCCCTGAGCCACCGTGTCCCCTTTCACACATTACATGTGTAATATTTAATGCAAAATATATATCATACTTATGTCTGTTCAAATGTCCATCTATCCATTTCTCTCTGAGTGTATGTGTGTTTCTGTCTCCTTCCTCTCCCTCCTCCTCCTCCTCCTCCTCCTCCTCCTCCTCCTCCTCCTCTTTTTCTTCTTCTTCCTCTTCTTCTCTCTTCCTCTTCTTCCCTCTGCCTCCTCCTCCTCCCCTGTTTCTCAGTAAACAATTTATTTTTATTTATTTATTTGATTTCTCAATTTCTTACAAAATAATAGGTATAAGTATAAACATGATTAAGAATACAGAAAATAGGTACGATTAAATGGGGACAATAGGACAGGGACGGGAGGCACGATGGTGCACTTATGCACGCCCCTTAACAATATTCAAGTGACCACCCAAGGTGAATGAAAATGAAAGCCGGAGGGAAGCTTCACTCCTTCTGCGATCAAGAAAAACCTTTGTGGTCTTCTTTAGATAGAAAGAAAGAAGAAAATTGAAAATTGAAAGAAGACAATTGAGAAAGTCCAGAAATATTTCACAAGAAGAGTTCTCCACTCCTCTACTTGTTGCAGAATACCTTATGCCACCAGACTCGAATTCTAGACCTAGAAAACCTAGAACTATGCCACCTTCGGTCCGATCTAAGTATAGTATATAAAATCACACATTGCAATGTCCTACCTGTCAATGAATACTTCAGCTTCAACCATAACGACACAAGAGCACACAATAGATACAAACTCAAGGTTAATCGCACCAAACTTGATTGCAGGAAATACGACTTCAGCAACAGAGTGGTCAATGCCTGGAATACTCTGCCCGACTGTAGTTTCTTCCCCAAACCCCAAAAACTTTAACCTTAGACTGTCTACTATTGACCTCACCCCTTTCCTAAGAGGTCTGCAGAGGGCGTGGATAAGCGCACCAACGTGCCTACCATCCCTGTCCTATTGTGTCTTTTATTTTTCTTATATGTATCCATTTCATGTATTCATAACTATGTTTATACTTATACCTAGTATCTTGTAAGCGATTGACAAAATAAATAAATAAACAAACAAATAAATAAATAAATAAAATGAAAGAGGAAACCTCTCCTTGCCCCACTCAACTAGCATCAAAGGGCAAGCAGAAATTCAACACACACACACACACACACACCCCTGCTTGCCAGCTGCATGAAGCTGCTCCGTTGTTTGTCACAGGTAATGATCCCCTGGCTATCCCAGGTGATGATTTCTGAAGTCCAGGAAGGCTTTCGTGCTGCTTTGGGTGAGTGGATCCACAGGATCTCTCAGCAAAGAAAACCAGACCAGATCTTTGTGACAAGGGTTTTTTTTCAAAGGAAGTGATCTTTCTAGAGTGCCTGTGTGGCCTCATTCATCCTGCCAATTTGGAAGCAAATGAACCAAGTTGGTCCCCAAGGAATCCATCCTTGGAAGAGTCATAAAGGCATAAGGTTAGAAGGGGACTTTGAGGTCTTCTAGACCAACCTCCCATCCAATGCAGGAAACCCCTCAGTGCATTCCAGAGAAATGCACGTAGTCCTTGACTTACGACCACAATAGAGCCAAACATTTCTGTTGCTAAGTGAGACAGTGGTTAACTGGGGGGGGGTGGTCCTTGGTGCCCTCTGAGCTTGGTGGTTTTCTTGCAGACCTTTCATGACCCAAACTAGGGAACATCGTCAGTGCTAGAAGGGAGGGGGGTAGAGAGGGGGAGGAGGAGGAATACTCCGACCAACACTGACTGGAACTCAGAGTTTCCTGGGGATGGATTAAAATCCCCCCTCCAAGAAGCTTACGACCAGCTATGTCTGCAAGGAGTATAAATCCTTCCATTCTCCCCCACCATCCTCTCGGAGCAGAAGAAGCTTCTTGGGTGAGGAGTGAAAGGTCTTCAAAAGAAAAACCAAACCAAACCAGAGAGTCCAGTTGCCTCCTGAAAAAAAGAAAAGGCCCAACCAGGACCTGGAGGGCGGAGAATCTCTGCAGACTTTGAGCACGAGTTAGAAGACTTCCTCAGAGAACGGCATCCAATTCTGAGTCACCAGGATACAAAACAAGGCGCCCTGAAGGTGCCTCAGGAGAAGGCCCCGGACAGTGTGCAGAGGAGGTAGCAGCAGGCGGGGAGGCTACGTCGCACGATGGGCCATTGAGGGAGCCAGCAGGTCCCCCCGGCCGGCTGAGGGGAAGGATCCGGGGGGCACGACGGCCGCCTTCCGGTGCTTGAGGGGCTGCCACAGGGAAGAGAGGATGGACTTTTCCCCCAGAGGAGGAGTGACGGGTGGGAGATCCTGAGGGAGAGCGAGAGAGTCTCAACTTAGAGTAAGGCTGAGGCTCTGGGCAATGAGAACCATTCAGCAGTGGAGCAGAAGTTTTTGCCTCCAGGAGTTCTCCATCCCGGAAGGTTTCCGAAAACAGACCCATTGGATGGGGAGGGTAGAAAGGCCTCCTGCCACAAGTAGGGGGACCTGGAAGACGGATGGACTCCCAGAATTCCACAGCTGGCAGGGACTAGAAGCCTTCCAAGTGGATGGAGCCCATAGTGGGTTACGTTCTGTTCCCCACTGACCTCATCCTACCCCGGACTGTGGAGGAGGCTGCAAGGGTGGCCCCTCTGACTTGGAAGGTTGGGTGGGGTCTCCCCTCATCTGAACCAGCAAACAGAACGGTTGAGAAGATGGGGCAGATGGCCCATGAATATAAATCACCGGGCCTTCCGTTAATTTTGATAAACATGGAAAGATTTATAGAAACAGTGTAGCCCGGCCAAAAAAGAAGCATAATATTTTGAAATGTTATTAAAAGGATGGAGTTTGATGTGCACCAGGAAAGTTTAAAAAAAAACAAACCAAAACCCTTTTTGGGAAAAGCAAATGACCAGTTCACCAGTTGCTGGCTTCTTTCTCCCAAAAAACCTTTTGTCCTGGTGGAAGAATTATCCTTCTGGGCTCAGTTCCAAGCGGGGAAAAAGACACTGGAAACATGGAGGCTGTTTGGAAAGATGGTTTAATGGTGGACAGGACCACGTGGCTTGGAGATCCAGAGTGAAAAGGAAGGATGATCACACGCTCCAAGGTGAAGGAAAAGATCAAGAAGGAGGAGGAGGGGGCCTGAAAGTGCCTGGGTTTTATACCCTCTGTTGAGATTTGAATTGGAGCTTGTATTCTGATTGGTTGCCAGACTCCCATGGGGCCATGCAGGGGCAACTCTGTAGGCTGTCCTGAGTTCCAGGCTTGGTTGAGCCTTGCTGGATGATGATGCACTGAAAAGGGCTTTAGGCAATTCCTATTATAGCTCTATCTGGAGTAGATCTTTGTTATGTAGAATATTCTGGCCCAGGCCTTAATGGCCCGCCCATTAACAAAGGTGGGGATGAGCTTCTACTTCTGAGGTGAGTTTCTGTTTCTGAGTTTCTACTGTTTTTAGGGGAAATATTCCACCTTTTTAATATTTCCTAGGATATTTCAATTTTCTAGGAGAGGGGTGGGTGCTAACTTCCTACAGTTCCATGGTTTGTATTCTACATAGTGAAATGCCAACAGATTTTTTAACAACAATTAATAGTAATCATTGTCTTCATCATTATTATTTAGTGTGTCCCTTTATCAAATAATGTGGAAGATGTTGTATGTCTTCCACATGATTTAAGGAAGAAAGCTATTATTGTTGCTATTTATGCCTGTACTAGTTGGGTACCTGTGCTTCGCTACGAAACTATGTGGTGGGGTGTCGTTTTGGGGGAGGAAAATAAAGGGGAAAAAATTCTGCCTCTGCCTACCAGCATCCATTGATATTCATCTGGCTAGTGTCCTGCCAGTGTGTGAGAGAATTGAGGGCTGTTTGGAAACTGAAGCAGTATTTGCTGTGTGAGCAAGAAGGAGACAGCAAGGAGCCTGGGCGTGGCTTAGCTCAACTGTTCTGTATTAAAGCTGCTTGGTGCTGTGAAACTGAAACTAAAACTCCTCTCCTCTGCTTGTGTTTTGCCTTTGGAAGAAATTTCTTTTTTTCAGGTGGGGAGGGGGAGTAGAACTCCTTAACATCAGCTACAGAACAACAACAACAACAACAACAACAACAACAACAACAACAACAACAACAATAATAATAATAATAATAATAATGAAAGCTACGGACTGGTCAACATCAAAAGAGGGATTTTCCAGGGTGATTCTTTGTCACCTCTGCTGTTCATCATCGTCATGACCCCTCTGTCAACAATTTTACAGAAAACTAACCTGGGTTATCAAACTGCTAAAAATTCACAGAAAATCTCTCACCTGCTGTACATGGATGATCTGAAGTTATACGGAAAATCAGAAATCGAGATCCAGTCACTGACCAATACAGTTCAAATTTTCAGCATTGACATTAGCATGGAGCTCGGCCTGGACAAATGTGCCACAGTGGCACTGAAGAAAGGGAAGATCGTAGAAAGTGATGGAATCGAAATGCCCAATGGACAAACCATCAAGTGCCACCAACCCGAAGCCTACAAATACCTGGGCATACTGCAGCTGGATAATATCAAGCATGGGCAAGTGAAAAATGTGGTCAGCAAAGAATACACACAAAGGGTCAGAAAACTTCTAAAAAGCAAACTGAATGGCGGTAACACCATCAAAGCTATAAATACCTGGGCCATACCCATCATCAGATATACTGCTGGGATCGTAAACTGGACACAGGCAGAGCTAGACAGCCTGGATAGGAAAACAAGAAAACTGATGACCATACACCATGCGCTGCACCCATATAGTGACATCGACAGGTTATATTTGCCCAGAAAAGCAGGTGGCAGAGGACTTTTGCAAGTGAAGCAGACAGTCGAAGAAGAGAAGCATGATCTGGCAGATTATGTGAAAGACAGTGTTGAACCAGCTTTGATGGAAGTCAACAAGAGGAAGCTGCTCAAAGTGCAGCAAACCAAGAATCAATATAGGAAAATAGGGATGCAAACTCGGGCTGACAGCTGGTGTAACAAAGTACTGCCTGGACAGTTCCTTGAAAAGATCCTATGGTGGATTGACATTTGAAATGAGACACAGGGAACTGTCTCTGAGAAAATGCCAACCCTGAGAGAACTCAGGTAGCAGTATTTATTGAGAAAAAACACAAGCAAAATACAGTCTGCATATTCAGAAAACAATGACCTCAACAGGAGATTACTTCACCAGCATGAGAACACACAATCTTGGAAAGTCCCAGATGTTACCTTGCTAGGATGAGATCATACAGCCACAGAAAGTCTCATGGGAAAGTTTGGAAAGTCCCATGAGAAAGCACAACTGTGTACCTTGAACTTTCACCCATTTTCCTGTTCCTTCTAAACTGGCAGAATCAAAACAGAATGAGGCACTCTGAGCAAAGATACTCCTACCCCCACCAAGAATGCCCACATCTCCCTAGACTTACTGCTAGTTATACAAAGGCCTTACAGAAAATGATAAAATGATTAATAAAATATATTACCACAGATCCAAGGAGAAGTAGAAAAGACCTGGTTATGGCTGACCAACGGAACACTGAAGAAAGAAACAGAAGGCCTGATTCTTGCAGCCCAAAAACAAGCCATCAGAACGAATGCAATCAAAGCCAGAATAGAAAAATCTGCTGATGACCCCAAATGTAGACTCTGCAAAGAAGCGGATGAAACCATCAATCACATACTGAGCTGTTGCAAGACAATCGCTCCGACTGACTACAAACAACGTCACAACACAGTCGCTCAGATGGCCCACTGGAACTTGTGTCACTACTACCATCTGCCTGTAGCAAAGAACCGGTGGGATCATAAGCCTGAGAAAGTGGTCAAAAATGAGCATGCAAAACTACTGTGGGACTTCCGAATACAGACTGGCAAAGTTTTGGAACACAATACCTCGGATATCACGATTGTGGAAAAGGAAAAAGTGTGAATACTCGACATTGCCATACCTGGTGACAGCAGAATCGACGAGAAACAACTTGAAAAAAAATCACCAGATATCAGGACTTGAGAATCGAATTGCAGAGACTCTGGAATAAACCAGTGCAGGTGGTTCCAGTGGTACTGGGCACACTGGGTGCTGCTGTGCCTAAAGACCTAGGCAAGCACTTAAAAACAGTTGGGATTACTGGGATCTGCTCGCATAATCCACCGATACATCACGCAGTCCTAAATGCTTGGGAAGGGTTTGACTAGTGATTTGTGATATGAAACCCAGCATAGTTACCTTGTTTGCTGTGTACACTGTTTAATAGTAATAGTAATAGTAATAGTAATAGTAATAATAGTAATAATAATAATAATAATAATAATAATAATAATAATAATAATAATAATAATAATGGAAATACTCTAAATGCTCTGATGGTCATTTCGATAAATCCCTTTCTTAGTGAGCACCTAGAAGCCAAGAGGAACATACATGCCAAATTTCAAGTTTGTAGGCGTTACGGTTCTATATTGTAGTCCCCAATTCGGGTCTGAGCCAATGATGGACGCCAGAGACGAGGTGCAGGTTTTCTGATGGCTTTTTATTGGAGTACTCCAAGGAAAAGAGTTCCTGGTCAAAATGCCAAGAGCCCAGAACAAAGGATTGAGTAAGTTTTATACATTTTCACTAAAGGAGAAGGTGGGACAAAGTGAAATAATAAGAAATATCATCTAATAAATTATTTTAGTAATAATTCTACAATTTGTTCTATTGGTCTCTAGCTGTCTCTATTCCCAAGTCTTGGCTTATGAATGCCCTAGGAATTATCTAATACACATTTGATTTGCTGCAGGCCTAACTCTTAGCTGAGGCCTGCAAGTTGGCTAACTCGTGTTACTTTGATCAGCTTTCCAGTTAGCCAGGATTGTTACAAGATTTACACATGCATATTTCCCGTGGATAAGCATTCTTTGTTCTTGCCAGACAGATTCCACCATGACAGGCTTCCTGATTTCCTTTGAAGTGTGTGCCATGACCTGGCTTTATTTTAGCAGATGGCCCATCAATATATATACATCGATTTGGCAGACTCTTAGTCTTACCTGCTAAAGGTAACCTTCTCCCTATTTTCTCATGCCAGATTCAACCCTCTGCTCTGCTCAGTTACTTTGGACCCCCAGCTATTCTATCAGGCCTGTGCTGAAAAGGAGTGACTTCTAATCTTGGCCTTCTAATTTTGTGTTATGTTCTTATATTATGGGCCACTTTGGAGATGAGTTGGTTTCTAATACAGGTGTCCAGAGCAGTGAGATTACACCTCCATGCAGCAACTGATAAACAGATGGTCAAATTAAAGGAACCCTATCATCCAGAAAATTAAGTGAATTAGATTAGTATTCCAACTGTTCCCCCTCAAGAAGAAGTAAGAAAATGTTCCTTCCATCCCTAAACTTTCTGAAGATTATGTGATAATTCTATAAAATGCCTGAAAATTCCCAGTTACTTCACGGAGGTTCCTGTATAGTTTTCACAGCAAAAATATGGGAGATTGTCTTTTTCCAGTTGTTTTTTTTAAAAAATACCTTAGCCTCAGAATTTTCTGGTGGATTCCCTTTTGGATCCTGGTCAGCTCTCACTCTGATTCATTCTTCAAGATCAGCCAAGGTCAGTTAAACGCTACCATTTAATTGGGCAAATAACTTTACTCAAGGCTAATCACATTTCAGTAACTCCTTCAGAGAAGGATAATACAGGTAGTTGTGGGTTTGAGGATGTTACGTAAATCCCAGGCATACAATTCATGATGCCAAGTTAAGAAACAGGAAGAAGGGAGGGAAGAACTCAAATCTGGAATGAAAGCACCCATTTCCTATCGAGGAAAATGTTCTTGGCAACATCATCTAATATGAAACACTGTGTGTGTAAGAGAGAGATACACATACACAGAGAGTCAGAGACACACACACACACACAGAGAGAGAAACAGAGAGAAACAGAGAGACAGAGGCAGATAGGGACAGGGACAGAGACAGAGAGACAGAGAGACAGAGAGACAGAGACAAAGAAAGAGAAGAGGGAGGGAAAAGAAAGATAGAGAAAGAGATAAACAAGTAAAAAGAAAGAAGGAAAGAGAAAGAGGGAGAGAGAAAAGAAAGAAAAAAGAGAAAGTGAGAGGAAGGGACAGGAAGGAAGGAAGAAAAAGATTTAGAGAAAGAAAGAAAAGGAAGGGAGGGAGGGAGGGATAGAATTTAAAGAGAGGAAAAAAGAGAATTCAAAAACCACAATTTTCATATAAAATGCAGAACAAGGAAAAGGTACACTTGGGGCACAGAATTTTGTTAATTTTATTGTCTCTGGAGGAAATCAGGATGTTTGATAGTCCATACAGAGTCTGAGAAGGATTCTGTAGGAAAATTCTGGACACTGGAATTGCGTTGCCCTCCACCAAATCCCATCATGCCTTCCCTGGCCCTGTTAGCTGGGGATGATGGGCAGGTATCACGTTGCAAACGTCTGGTCAGTGAAATCAGAAACACATGGGAAACCCCGAGTTCCCCTGAGGTCAATTGAGAAGTAATGAGGCATCGCTGGAGACACAATTCCCTCAAAATGGTTTCTTTCTGGCTTGAAAACTCTACCCGGATACAGGAGTCAGAGGGGAGAGAATGTTATAAATTATATTCTTCCTCCTTTTTTCTTTCTTTAATCGTCGTGCATGATTTTATATGAAAAAGTAAGGTGTCCCCTTAAGCCACACTCGCTACCTGGTGACAGCAGGAGCTCATCCAGGTTATTGTT
>NW_020716823.1:1019530-1030710 GCF_900518725.1 Notechis scutatus | reverse complement strand
CCCCCGACTCAGTGCGCCCTGGCCGTTTCCACCGCCGCAAGCGCCTCTCTCTCTTCCACAACGCCCCCCATGGTGGCAGGGTGGCTGGTAACGGTGGCAGAGCCGGCAGCGATGGCTCAGCTAGCGGCCCTCCTGGGAGGGAGAGAGGGAAAGGGGAGGCCCCGGGGGACCCTTTGCAGGAGGGGTGTCAAGATCGAGTCTTGTCATAGAACTTGGATGACGGTTAAAATTTAAGAAGGAGAAAAAAAGATTGAACTTTTCCTTCCTATTTCCTTTGGGGAGGGCTGTGAATGGACGATAGGCAGCCAGTTCTCCACCGATGAGAGTTCATTTAATGACCATTCCAAATTACGATGGGACTGGAAGAGAGAGGCTTATGGCCGTTTTTCACACTTACGACCATTGCAGTGTCACCCAAGTCACGTGGTTTACATCCAGGCACTTGGCAACCAGCTGGTAGTTGTGGGGGTCGCAGTGTCACAGTTGGGGGTCACAGGGTCCCCTTTTGCAACCTCCTGACAAGCAACATCAAAGGGGGGCAGATTCACTGAATGACCGTGTTACTCACTTGACAGCTGCAGTGATTCACTTAACGACTGTGCCAAGAAAAGTCGTGAAATGGGGCAAAAAACCCACTTAACAGGTTTCTCACTTAGCAACATAACTCCTGGGCTCAATTGTGGCTGTAAGTCAAGGACCGCCTGTATTATAGCTTCAAACTAGGGAAGTGTTCTGTAGGTCTTTGGAAGGAGGGAGAAGTCGGAAGTCTCATTCTTTACCCGTATTTTGGTTGTCCTTCCTTTTTCTTTCTACCTTCACAGAATAACAGAGTTGGAAGGTGTTGTGTCCGGCGCAGGAAGGAAGCTCGGAGTCAGTGACAAGTTCAGCTCTTTATTGTGCTCCAGTTACATGCTTGCTGTAAGGAAAAAACCTGCGGCTTTTTATTCTCAAGCCGCGGCGGCCGCGACCAATGACATCGTTTCGAATCTCCCGCTCTTGGCTTGTCCAATCGCGGGAGATTCTTAACGGGCCAATCGGTGCGGCTTGCTCGGCCAATCCGGTCGCCGTGCGCTTTAGCCAATCACGGCGCGGGGTTTACAAGAATGCTAATTAACTGTACAGAACACCCCTCCCCTCTTGGTTTGTTCCTACGTAACGTAGTCCCGTAAGTAGGCGGGGCTCCGTACCTGTCTACTGGACTTGCGCAGGTCAGTTGTTCCTTGGTTTTCGACCTGCTCGGTCGGGGTTTTTGTTTCTCTTTGTCCATGGGATGGAATCGTCTGGAAGGTGTTGCCTGGCCTGTTGTTGCAGCTCCCTCCCGGTCTACCCGGGTTGGTCGAGCTGCGACTTTCGCCGCTCCCGCCTGGTCTTTCCGGGCTGGTTGAGCTGGCCTGGCTGCTTCTCCCTGGTGAGGCTTCGAGTTGGCTGTTATCTGGTGAGTATTGCTGGTTATATTCTATCCTTCCTTGGCCCCCTGTATCTTCCCTCCCCCCTTGGTTTGTGTTAATGGGGTTGCCCGTGTTTGCTTGCGTGTCGGTTGTGTTTCTTGCCCTTGATCTTAATTGATCGATGTGGCGTTTCCACGCTTGTCCGTCTGTTGTCTGCAGTCTGTATGAGTGGGGGCCTGTTTGTTGGGTTATGGTTGCCGGTACCCATAGTGGGTCTCCGGTAAGGTTTTTTGCATAGACTGCATCGCCCGGTGTAAATGCCCGGTGTTTGCTCGATGAGTCTGGGGGTTTTTCCGGGTTGTATGTGGGGTGTAGTCTGTCAAGTGGGGACCTTAGTTTCCTCCCCATTAATAATTCTGCCGGGCTTTTGTTCGTTGTCGTATTTGGGGTTATATGTTGTATTAGGAGCATTTTATTTGTTTTTTCTTGTATGTCCCCGTGTTCGATTTTCTGGATGGTTTTTTTCATAAATTGAACCATCCGTTCCGCCCTACCATTGGCCGCCGGATGAGCCATCGCTGTCAGTGCGTGTCGAATGCCCCGTTCCGCTAGGAATTTTTCGAATTCCAGCGAGGTGAATTGGGGCCCGTTGTCTGACACGATGACATCCGGGAGACCGTGGGTCGCGAACAGTTTGTTGAGTACCCTGGTGACAGCTTCAGTTGTGGTGGTTTTCATGTTGCTTACCTCCAGCCAATTGGAGTAAGCATCCACCGTGATGAGGAATGTGTTTCCTCTTGTGGGACCGGCAAAGTCTATGTGTATTCTAGACCATGGTCCCCTGGGGGTCTCCCATTCTAGTATTGGTGCGGCAGGGGGGTTTGGTCTGGTCTCTTGGCAGCGTGAGCACCTGGCCACCCAACCCTCAATATCCTTATCTATGCCTGGCCACCAAGCGTAGCTTCTGGCCAAGGCTTTTGTTCGTACGATGCCCGGGTGCCCTTCGTGCAAAAGTTTTAATACTTTCCCTTGTAGTTTTTCTGGTATGACCACCCTGTCCCCCCATAACAAACAACCTTTCTGCAAGGACAGTTCTGTTTGCCGGTTTCTGAATGTCCTGAATGATTCGTCGTTGTCTTTTTCCGGCCACCCTTTTTCTACCCAATGCAATACCCGCGCCAGACGTTTGTCTTTATTAGTTTCTCGGGCAATGTCTGACGCGGTTATGGGTAGATTGGGTAACGCCTCTATGCTGAGGGTGGTCGTTGTGGGTGCTGGGTCGTCCTCGAGGTCGGGTAATGGCGAGCGGCTCAGTGCGTCTGCATGGGTGATTGTCTTACCGGGGCGGTGTGTGAGCCGGTAGTCGTAGGCGGCGAGGAACTCGGACCATCTTGTCATCCTGGGGGATAGGATGTTCGGTGTAGCCTTATTCCCTGCCAGGATTCCTAGCAACGGCTTGTGGTCTGTGATAATTGTGAATCGGCGGCCGTAAAGGTACTCGTGGAATTTCTTTATGGCTGCAACGATGGCAAAGGCTTCCTTGTCCAGTTGGCTGTAGTTCCTTTCTGGCTTGCTAAGTGTTCTTGAGAAAAAGGCAATGGGTGCTTCTCTCCCGTCCGTTAGGGCATGGCTGAGGACGGCACCTACGCCAAAAGGTGAGGCGTCGCATGTGATGGTGAGGGGTAGAGTCTCGTTGTACTGTATGAGGACGGCATCCGAGGTTAACAGGTCTTTTGTTTTCCTGAAAGCGGCGTCCTCACGTGTCCCCCAGGTCCATTTTGCCGTTTTGTCGAGGAGCCTATGCAAAGGCTCCACCGCGGTTGCCTTTTGGGGTAAGAATACATTATAAAAATTGAGCAGTCCCAGAAATGCCTGTAACTCTGTTTTGTTTTTTGGATTCGGGGCTTCCTTGATGGCTTTTACTTTGTTTCCGGTCGGGTGGATGCCATGTCTGTCTAGGAGGTACCCCAGGAACTCGACTTGCTCTGTGTAAAGCTGGCATTTTTCCCTTTTTACTTTTAAACCGGCCCTCTTGAATTTTTCAAGTACCTCCCTTAGGCGACCCTCTAGTTCTTTCCGGTTGGCTGCTGATACTAGTACGTCATCGAAATAAGGGACCACCCCTTTTATTCCTTGTAGGAGTCTCTCCATGAGGCTTTGGAAAATCCCCGGGGCCACGCTGACTCCAAACTGGAGTCGGTTACAACGAAATGCCCCCCGGTGGGTGACAATAGTCTGTGCCTCGGCGGTTTCTTCGTCGACCGGCAGTTGCTGATAGGCATGTGCCAGGTCGAGCTTCGCGAAGACTTTGCCCCCCCCAGTGAGTGAAGTAGATGTTGCACAACTGGGACGGGGTATGCGCTTTGTTGCAAGGCGCAATTGAGGGTGGCCTTATAGTCCCCACAGATCCTTACTGACCCGTCTGGCTTAATTGGGGTGACTATTGGGGTCTCCCACCGGGTGTGATCAATGGGTTGCAGAACCCCCTGCTTGACGAGCTTGTCAAGCTGCTCGTCTATTTTTCCCCGTAGTGCGAAAGGCACCCGCCTCGGCTTTAGGCGTATGGGGGTGATGTTTGGGTCTAGACTGAAGGAGATAGGGGGCCCTCGGTACTTGCCTAAAGTGCCGTCAAATACTTCTTGGAAGTCCTTAGCCAGCTGCTGCTCCCAGTTGGCTTCCTCAATGTGGTTTATTCCGGTGACCTCGATGCCCAGTGGTGCGAACCATTGGAGTCCTAGGAGGCTGGGTCGGTTCCGGTCCACGATTGTCAGGGGAAGTTTTGCGGTGCGGCCCTTGAAGGTCACCTCGAACTGTCCGGTCCCGATGACGGGGATTCGGTTCCCTTGGTAGTCCTTGACTATCAATTTTTGGTTCTCCAGCCCTGCCTTGTGGATGTTAGGCACCAGCCGCTTGATTTCTTTCCAGGCGATCATGGAGAGGTAGGATCCGGAGTCCACCTCCATTTGGCAGGGCTCGCCCTCGATGCTCACTTCCACATAGACCTTTCGGGTGTCGTTGGTTTCGGCGTGGCCAATCGTGACTGTCTGGTGGGTTTCCTCCCTTTGTCGGTCTTCCCCATTTCGTCGGCCCCAGCTGTCTCTGTTCCAGCGAGTGTCGGCTTGGCGCTCTCGGTGCCTGGGGGGTGTGTTGTCTCGCCTCCGGTTGCTTGGTTCTCGGCGTCGGGGGCTGTAAGTTTTCCTAAGCCGGCAGACTCGCGCGATGTGGCCCCTCTTATTGCAATGCCGGCATGTCGCGTCGAAAAAACGGCAGTCTGCTCGGTAGTGGTTTCCCCCGCACCCTGCGCACTGAGTCCCCGACTTACGACTTCGTTGGTCTCGTCGGTCTCGTCCTGTCTGGAGCCGATGGACGTCTTCTTCTTCTCCTTCGTCCGGGGTGTCCGAGGCGGAGTCCAGGTCGCCGTGGTGTATGGCGGTTTCTCGGCGGCTTGCCTCAGGGTTGTCGGCGCGGTCCCCGTTCTCTGCCTTCTGCAGTCGGGCCGCTGATTTCTTGGTGGATTCGGCTGCGGACGCTTCTGCCAGGGCGACATCGAGACTGATGTCGCCCTTTGCCATTAGGCGGCTCTTCAATGCCTGGTCCCGGAGACCTAGGACCACGCGGTCCCGGAGGATGTCGTCTAGTTCCTGGAACTCGCACATACCCCCGAGGTCCCTCAGAGCGGCTATGAAGTCGTTGATGCTCTCGTCCTGCCGCTGGTTCCGCCGATAGAATTCGTCTCGCCGGATGAGAATGGGTACGGTGGGAGCGTAGTGGTTTTGGAGTAATGGCGCAAGGTCGGCCCAGTCCATCACCTTCACGTCGGCGGGTTTGGCGAGGGCTTTCGCCATCTTGAACACTGCGGGCCCGCAGTGTGTCAGGAAAACGGCCCTTTTCTTGTTCCCGTTTGCGTCTTTCAAGTTGCTACTCTCGAGGAACATTTGGAAACGGTCTGCGTACGATTCCCAGTCCTCGGTAGCCGAGTTGAAAGGCGCGGGCGGAGTGAGGCCGGCCATCGTGTCGGTCTTTGTCTTCCTCCGGACACGTGCTTGGTGGTTCTCCCCTGGATCCCATCCTCGTCGCCAGTGTTGTGTCCGGCGCAGGAAGGAAGCTCGGAGTCAGTGACAAGTTCAGCTCTTTATTGTGCTCCAGTTACATGCTTGCTGTAAGGAAAAAACCTGCGGCTTTTTATTCTCAAGCTGCGGCGGCCGCGACCAATGACATCGTTTCGAATCTCCCGCTCTTGGCTTGTCCAATCGCGGGAGATTCTTACTGGGCCAATCGGTGCGGCTTGCTCGGCCAATCCGGTCGCCGCGTGCTTTAGCCAATCACGGCGCGGGGTTTACAAGAATGCTAATTAACTGTACAGAACAGAAGGGACCTTGGAGGTCTTCTAGTCCAATCCCCTGCTTAAGCAGGATGCCCTGTGTAGTACCATTCTGTGCAAATGGCTGTCCAGTCTCCTCTTAAAAATCTCCAGAGATGGAGCTCCCACAACTTCTGGAGGCAGGTAGTTCCACCGGTTCATTGTCCTCACTGTCAGGAAATTGCTCCTTCATTCTAGGTTGCTTCTCCCCAGCTTAGTTTCCACCCATCGCTTCTTGTCCTGCCCTCCGGTGCTCTGGAGAATAGGTGGACCTCCTGTTCTTTCCCCCTCCAATAACAGAACACTGCTATCAGAGTTGGAAGGGACGTTGGAGGTCTTCTAGTCCAGCCCCTGCTCAGGCAGGAAACGCTATGCCATTTCAGACATAACCAGTTCCTGTAAATCTTCCACCTGTACAGGAATTATGATTTCTCTAATTCTTCTACCCTCCTGCTCTTTTTACTCTTTATCTTTTCTCTTGATTGCCAGTTTATGTTCTTTTTTATGTGTATGCAAAAAATAAAATAATGATTGGACTTGTTAGGAATAACATAGGTTACCTAACTTAGTTTGAGTAAAATAATATATATAAACTATGATAGTGTTTGTCACTTTAAATGCAGAGCATGTAATTTTGGGTGCGGCTGTAAATCGCCATAAGAGGGAGCAAGAGAACTTGATTGATGGCTAGCTTACTGATTGCTGGTTTGCTGACGATGATGGATTGTTAACTGCGTGTTATTTGCTGTTGCTAAAGAAGAAAAGAGGTTTTTACTTCTTCTTATCTCATACTGCGAAGAGATAATTTACTGGACTGATATTAGTAAGTTTAACTGAACTCTTTTTCGACACTGGACTTTGCAACTGATTAATCCCCGGAAGGACTGAACTTAGTGTGTGATATATGGACTGTTTGACTATGCTAACAATCTTACTGGAATAAACTATTTAACTAGCACTGTGTATCTGTTTTACTGAGTGTAAACTACAACAACGTTTATCTCATATATTTGCCTGCTTGCCTGACTGCCGTGCAGGTTCTGCTAGGGTGTATATCCCTAACAGGACTAAAAGAAAAAAGACAGTCAAATCCCAAAGTCAGACTTTCAATGTTTTATTTCTGAAGCAAAAAATTAATAATCCAGAAATGGTTTCCAAATAGAAGCAAAATTGGGTGCGTTCTTTTCTTTGTTTACAGCAATTAGATTAGAGTTTGCCAGCGCCATCCATTTCGCTAACTGTTCTTCCATAGTGGGAATTAGTGCATCTTTTTATGTTTGCATAGAAAACATAATTTAGGAATGTCCTGATTGTCTTTTCATCAGTCTGACCAGGTTTAGATTTTCCAGATTAGCCAAGGTCACCTTAGAGGCTCTTCTCTCCGTTTTTAATTAATTGTCATTTTATTGATGCATTTTCATCGTTCAGAATTTGCACACTGATTTCAGATAAGGGCACGGAAAAACGGTAGAAAATTGTCTAGGTGCCTAGTTAAGTAACAGGAATGCCATTTGAATTGGGCTTCTGATCTCTTTGGGAACCGGTGTATCGTTTTTCATCTAAGAGGATGGGGGTGGTATGACTCTTTTTTAAAAATTGCTCTTATGCTGAATATAGCAAGCTCAATTTGGGGGTAAAGGTTTTGATTTGCCAGAATCTTTGCAATTGACTTGAAGTGCGTGTTTGGGTGTGACTATGAATTGGAGCAGATGACTAAGAAGGAGATGTGTAAAAATCCATTTTATTTCTGCTAACACTTATTAGGTTTTGGTGGACATGTCCTTTCTCTGGTTCCCAGCCATTGAATTTCAGAATATTTGTGGCAGTGGGAGATTCCCAGAACTCCCCCCTGGGGTCCTTGGTTCTCTCTGAGCTTGGTAGTTTTCTTGCAAACATTTCGTGACCCAGCTAGGTAACATCATCAGTGCAGGAGGAGAGTGGGGTTTGCTCTTTGTTTATATGTTGAAATGCAAGTGGCACGAACTGTTAGTGTTGGAGGGAGGGAACTTGGGGGTTCCTTGGTTGCTCTTAGCTTGTTCGCCTGAACTGAGAGGAACTACCTCCACAAAGAATACTCCGACCACCACTGACTAGAACTCTCAGTTTCCTGGTGATGGTTTAAAATTATCCAGCAGGACTTTTAATCATGACTATTTGGGGTATATGGGTTAATGCAAACGTAGATTCATTGGGGCTCTCAGAGCTTGGTGGTTTTCTTGCAGGCGTTTCATTACCCAACTAGGTAACATCACCAGTAATCGTCAGTTATCATCAGTGATGATGTTACTTGCTTGGGTAATGAAACGCCTGCAAGAAAACCACCAAGCTCTGACAGCCCCAAGGATCCCACAGTCGTCACAGTCCTCCTCCTCCTCCTCCTCCCCACAAACTCCTCTCTCTTCTAACACTGATGATGTTACCTAGTTGGGGTATGAGATATCTGCAAGGAAGCAACCAAGCTCAGAGAGCCCCAAGGACCCCACCAGTCCTCCTTTTTCTCCCTCCACCAACTCCACTCCCTTCTAGCACTGACGAAGTTACCTAGTTGGGTCATGAAACGTCTGCAAGAAAACCACCAAGCTCAGAGGGCACCTTCAACTCTGAGCTACAAATATTCTCTCCTAACCTCTGTAAATGCAGATGATTATCATGGAATATCCTGCATCAACCCACAACTGGAGTTGCACCTCTAGCCTCAGCATGTGCCTCTGTGTGCATTTCCACCCATGAATCCCTTGGGATAGAAATGGATTTCTTTCGGTCCTATCGGCGTAATGCGTAGAGCTTATTTAAACCCCAGGGAGGGTATAGAGGCACCGAGTCCCTGGCATCCCTCTTCAGCTAGTCTTTGCTGAGGCTGGGCCCAAATCTTCCCCACAATTCTAAGCTTGTTTAAAAGAATAAAGAAATGTGCCATCTCCATAACTACAGGCTGACAATCATAGTCCCTTGAGAAAAGCAGTGCAATAGGTAAATCTTTTGTCCCGTATTCTCTTTTAAGATGCTTAAATTTGTGATCTCACACTCTCTCACTCCCCCACCCCACCCAAAGGGAATTCTAAGAATTTTAACAACATTTCTATGAAGACATATGGAATCATATAAAGATTTGGAAGGAGCTTTGCTGGCTTTTGCAGACTTTAGTCTAGATTGGGTACTTTTCGAAAGGTGAGATGAGCAAAAGCTCCTTTCAGGTGTAAAAGTTAGGAATGCAATCACCAAAGACAGATATTTCTGTGGCTCCCCCTAAAACGTAGTCATTTCTCTTAGATCTAATTTACAAGGTTTATCCTGCTATACTGGAAAACGTCCCAGAGAATCCTTATGCATACTGACAAAATATTTCGCCACAAAAACCACTTTGTTATTTTAAAGTAGCTTACACTCTCTACTGCATCAAAATCTGAAAGGATTCACTTTGCATTTTAAGTGATTTCCATTATTTTCCCCTCTAAAGTGCAGGGAATATATCCAGAATTAGGAGTGCATAATTCCTCTCCCTTTCTCTCATAGTAACTTACTTGCAAAGATACCCGTTAGTTACTGTTTATAGTAATTTGATAAAAGAACAGAATTTGGAGCACATATAGGCATATTTGTCTTAGCTTGAAATAAACAGTAGCAGAGTGTTTGTAGCTCAGGGCTGAATTATGTGGTCCTTGGTGCTCTCTAGGTTTTTTCTTTCATTACCAAATTAGGTAACATCATTGGGGCTAGAAGGGAGAAGGGTTTGTAGGGAGGAGGAGGAGGAGGAGCGGGACTGTGGGGTCCTTAGTGCTCTCTGAGCTTGGTGGTTATCTTGTAGACAGATAACAGATAATCAGAGTTGGAAGGGACCTTGTAGCTCATCTATACCAACCGCCCACCCAAGCGGGAGACTCTACACCATTTCTGACAGAGGGCAGTCCAGTCTCTTCTTGAAAGCCTCCAGTGATGAAGCTTCCACAACTTCTGAGGGCAACTTCTGTTCCATGGGTTGATTGTTCTCACTGTCAGAAAGTTTCTCCTTGTTTCCAGGTTGAATCTCTCCTTGTTCAGCTTCCATCCATTATTCCTTGTCTGGCCTTCGGGTGCCTTGGAGAATAGCTTGACCCCCTTCCTCCTCTCTGGGGCAGCCCCTCAAATATTGGAAGGCTGCTCTCCTGTCTCCCCTGGTCCTTCTCTTCACTAGACTAGCCAGGCCCCGTTCCTGCAACTGTTCTTCATATGTTTTAGTCTCCAGTCCCTTCATCATCCTGGTTGCTCTTCTCTGCACTTTTTCTAGAGTCTCAATGTCTTTTTTATAATATGGTGACATTTCATTACCATGCTAGGAGACTCATCAGTGCTAGAAGGGAGTGGTGTTTGCTGTTTGTGGGGCAAGCCATTAGTATATAAACAGAAAGCAAACCCCACTCCTTCTAGCATTGATGATATCACTTAGTGTATAAAACATCTGCAAGAAAACCACCAAGCTCAGAGAGCATCAAGAGAGGAACAATTTTAGGAGAGCAGAGTTGAGAACAAGGAAGAACTTCAAAAGTCTCCCCTCTGTCATTATTCATGGGCGGAGCTCAAATAAAACCTAATCCAAATCCTACATTTGGTTCCAGTGCTTTCTCTAACAACCCCACTCAGCAAGCTGTCCAAATATCACAGAACAAACTGTTCTGGAAACGTGTCTGCCAGAGCAGAAGAACCTGGCAGACGGGGCGAGGGAGGCAGGGGGGGCTCTGGGTAAAGGTTCAATGGGCCATTCCAGGCGGCTCTTATTCCTTGCTGTTCTCTTGCAAAACAAGATTCCTACTGGCTTTCCTGGCTGCTCAGGAATGGAGCCAATTCTTGCTGACCCACCAACCATGAAAGGACAGGCTGGGTTCTGGCTTTCAACAGCCTGGATAATGAAAGGGTCCAGTCCTGTTCTTCTTGGTGCACTTGGCTGATGCATCTCATTCCACCTGCATAGAATTCAGGGATTTGAAGAAAAAAATGATGTGGGAGAACCTGGTGCTCAGTTGCAGGAGTGAAGGGTAAAGAAATAAATAAGTTTTGAGGAGTGAGATTACATTTGGACCTAGAACTTAGAATAACTTTACTGTCACTTTGAATGGACACTAATCAGCGTACATTAAAATTAAATTTCATTGCATGCAGCTCCCAAAGGGTCATTGCCTCCAATATGTACTGCATCAACAGGACAAAAAAGTATAAATGAATAAATAAATAAAAGATACCAACTCAACAATACCCTTTGAGAGCTGCATGCAACGAACCTTCATTCTAATGTAAGCCGATTAGTGTACATTCAAAGTGACAATAAAGTTATTATTCCATTCCATTCCATTCTAGAATGAAGGTTCTATTCTATTCTACTCTATTCTGTATTCTGTATTCTGTATTCTGTATTCTGTATTCTGTATTCTGTATTCTGTATTCTGTATTCTGTATTCTGT
>NW_020716823.1:998852-1015109 GCF_900518725.1 Notechis scutatus | reverse complement strand
TTCCTTCCTTCCTTCCTTCCTTCCTTCCTTCCTTCCTTCCTTCCTTCTTTCTAAAGGGATGTAGGGAAATGTCTCTTAGTTCATCCTGCAAGAATAAAGGACTACAAAAACTTTTTTATGAGGTTAAAGAACCTTCATTTATCCAAGGCTCAATAATGATATCATTAAAAGAAAGATAGAAAGTATTTGAAATTCTTCTTTTCGAGTCAGGCAGTTCATAACTAATACAATATTCATTTGGCCCTTTGTCTCTCTCTCCCTCCACCTCTACAACACATTATTTTCCCTGATAATTCAGGGGAATAAGCTTTGTCCAATTCTTCTTCTTTTTCTTTCTCTGCAGTCACCTTGAAAAATCATCTCATGATTAAATATGGATCTAATTCAACTCGGTAGACTAGTGGCTTTGTTAATATCATTTTTCTATGTCAGTACAATGCCACAGCAGGAGGAGGGGGAGAAGGATAGGTTCAGAGAAGTTTTCGGAGTAATAATTATTGTATTCATATTTGTCCTAGTTCTTATTAAAGTAAGAAAAATTGCAAAAGTATAAGACAATTAAACCACTGTTGTTTAAAATATCGTTGGACTACCATAATAAAGATGGATGACTATTTTGGTTGCATTGCCCCTTGCGTGATATAAATAAAACTCTCAAGTTCATTCCATAATATTTATGAAGAAATATGCAAATATCACTTAGTTTTTCAATTTGCATGTATGTGTTTTGGCCAAATTCAATATGTAATTCTTCTTGGCAAGGATCTAAGAAGAGCCACAAAGAGCCACAGAAGGAGAGAAGAGCAACCAAGATGATGAGGAGACTGGAGGCTAAACCATAGGAGGAATGGTTGCAAGAACCGGGTAGGTCTAGTCTAAGGAAGGGAAGGATGAGGAGGTGACATGAGAGCAGCCTTCCGATATCTCAGGGGCTGCCCCAAAGAAGAAGGAAGAAGAAGAAAGAAGAAAGAAGAAAGAAGAAAGAAGAAAGAAGAAAGAAGAAAGAAGAAGAAAGAAGAAAGAAGAAAGAAGAAAGAAGAAGAAGAAGAAGAAGAAGAAGAAGAAGAAGAAGAAGAAGAAGAAGAAGAAGAAGAAGAAGAAGAAGAAGAAGAAGAAGAAAGGGGTCCTGCTCTTCACCAAAGCCCCTGAAGGCAGCCCAACCCTCTGATCAAACAGGGAAGCCCATCGCATTTCAGACAGACGTAGTCCAGTCTCTTCTTAAAAGCCTCCAGAGTTGGAGCACCCACACTTCCTGAAGGCTACTCCACCAATGTAATTGTTCTCACTGTTAGGACAATTTCTCCTTAATTCTATGTTGGATTTCTCTTTGATGATCTTCCACCTGTTGCTTCTTGTCCTGCCTTCAGGGGCTTTGGAGAAGAGGTTGACCCCCCTCCTCTTCTCTGGGGCAGCCCCTCAGATATTGGAAGACCACTATCATGTCTCCCTTTATCCTCCTTTTCTGAAGTTTTACTAAATACATAATAACAGAGTGGAAGGGTTGCTGGAGGTCGTCTAGTCCAACCCCCTTCTCAAGCAGAAAATCCTATGCCATTTCAGACAAATGTTGTCCAATCTCGCCTTAAAACCTCCAGTATTGGTGTACCCACAATTTCTGGAGGCAAGTTGTTCCAATGATTAATTGTTCTCACTGTCAAGAAATTTCTCCTTAGTTTTAGATTGAATCTCTCCTTGATGAGTTTCCACCCCTTGCTTCCGTTTCTGCCTTCAGGGGGCTCTGGAGAATAGCCCGGCTCCCTCTTCTTCTTTGGGGCAGCCCCTAAGATATTGGAAGGCTGCTATCCTGTCTCCCCTGGTCCTTCTTGTCATTAAACTAGAGGATATACCCAATTCCTGTAGCCCTTCTTCATGCCCTTGTTATAACTTATCAAAGATTTTTATTGGAACCCATTAAAGGAGTTTCATTTTTCTTCATAGCCATACAGATGACTTTAAAAGACACAGCTGCTTTAATGAGGACCTTAGCTGAAGCTCTCATGTACTTGGAAACACAGCTCTAAATAATTTTCCAAGCATGTACAGTCTTAATAATTGGTCATTCTTGGACCTTAAATAGTGGAAGATTTTGTACTGGCACATTTCTACAGTAATGGCATTGTATAATTGGCCATGTAGTCTTGGAAGTGTACAAAACGTTGCTATTGAATTAGCAATATTTCCGTATAAGAACGAGTTTGTGTATAAGAAAGGTTAAAATATCAGCAGAAAACAGACAATTTGCTCTTAGACATATGTGTTTTATTTGCAAGAATGCAGATGATATGTCAGGGAAGGGAAGATTCCAAAAATGCAGATGGCTTGGCTCAGAAAAATATTAAAATATGAGGATAATACAGATGGCTTAATGAGAAAAAAAGATTAAAATATTTTAATGATAGTAATATCATGAGAATAAATAGGGCTCTTTTGGGGAGATATAGATATACGTACACACACACACACACACACACACACACATGTATGTATATGTATATGCTTCAGTGGTGGGATTCAATTTTTTTTACTACCGATTCTCTGGGTGTGGCTTGGTGGGCGTGGCAGGGGAAGGAGGCTGTAAAATCTCCAGTCAGAGGTGGGATTTATGCTGGTTCTCCGAACTACTCAAAATTTCCACTACCAGTTCTCCAGAACTGGTCAGTACCTGCTGAATACCACCTCTGATATGCTTATATTTTAAATGCAAAAGTTGGCTTTTTACTTAACTTAGAAACACATGCGATGCCATCTTATGCACAATCTTTCCCAGATCTATTGATTCATAGCTTTGCAAAGATAGTCAGGTGAGATAGATAGATAGATAGATAGATAGATAGATAGATAGATAGATAGTATAAACAAATAGATATAAATTATTACATAAGTAGACATGTCAGAGCATCTATATGGCAATCAGAAAAGATAATTTTAGAGAGTTTGCTGCTGATATAACTCTTGAGCACTATGCCTTTGATAAGGATGAAATTCAATCCCATTTGTTGGCTCCTTTTTCTGGATATCTTTTAAAGCACATTTCCTCCATACAGCTTTATTGATAAAATCCTTAACTGAGGGTATATAGGAAAGAAAGAAGAAAGGAAGGAAGGAAGGAAAGAAAGAAAAAAAGAAAGAAAGAAGATTGGATTTGGAGTCTTACCTGCAAGGTTTATTGATAACTCCCTGATGCCAGCGTTACCAGATAGACCAGACAAGAAACACAGCCAGATGAATTAGTTTTACTTTATTGTAAAGCTACCTGTCTGAAAGGACGGTTCTCTCGCCATCCCCTTCACAGCCTGATCACTTAGGAGCTTCTTGCTGTACCCACTATGCCGCTGTGGGCTGCGCTCCCTCTCCTCTGACTCTTCCCCTGGCCTCCAAAGGTCATTCCCAGGCACCATTCCACCCTCATTCTTGGTAGGAACAGATTTTGCGGGAAACTGGGCACAGCAACGTTGGGCCACACAGTTGCCATTAACGTGATAAGCTGAACTTCACTTGCATGTGCCCAAGAGAGGATGTCAGGGCCCTGTGAAATGATGTTCACACTTGACTTCCAAGTGGGCTGGCTATGCCAGGCACATCCATCAGTCATGGCAAAGGGGAGAAAATTCATTTGTTGGGACCGCAAAGTCCCCAGAAGGCTCACCGGTACAATTAATCTTCTCATAACCTCTGTACATGACAAGACCCAGCAACACAATGACAAATGAGCAGGAGATGCTGTCGACCTGGAATGTGAATACCGGAAGGTGCTGACAGACAGCTTCTGCCTGACCTGGATTTGGAAGAAAACCAGACGGAAAAAAAGGATGAGTAGAAATCTTTCAGCAGATTTATATAAATATAACTTAGAGCCTATGTAGATTGATATGAAGGTCTTGAACCTACCTTGGGAGAAGTTTTATCTTTTGGTAGACTTGGTTTTGCTCTTCATCCTCTACTTCACAGAGCAAGAGGTGGTCCATGCTGACCTTCCACCTCCTTGGTCTTCAGTGGGTGCTTTGCATTTTAAAGCCGTGCGTCCCTCCTTCTTTCTCCCTTCCTTTCTCTGTCTTTATCCTTCTGTTCCACAACACACACACCACGTGCTGATTCCATCCCTCTATTAATGCAGTCCTGGGTTGCCCCAGAAGAGGGACCGAATCAAGATCACGTGAAGGGTTAGTACCCCTTCGTAATGCCTTGAAGGTAAGGCCACACTTGGAATCCTGCATCCAGTTCTGGTCACCATGATGTAAAAAAGATGTTGAGACTCTGCAAAGAGTGCAGAGAAGAGCAACAAAGAGGCTTAGGAGGCTAAAACATAGGAAGGACACTTGCAGGAACTGGGCACGTCTAGTTTGATGAAAAGAAGGACTAGGGGAGACATGATAGGAGTCTTCCAGTCTCTCAGGGGCTTCCCCAAAGAAGATTTGGGAGTCCAGCTCGTCTCCAAAGCCCCCGAGGGCAGGACAAGAAGCAAGGAAAGAAGCCACCTGGAACTACTAAGGGGAAATTTCCTGGCAGGGAGAACAATTAACCAGAGGAACCCCTTGCCTCCAGAAGCGGTGGGTGCTCCAACACTGGAGGAGGCTATGAAGAGACTGGGCAGCCACTGGTCTGGAATGGTATGGGGTCTCCTGCTCGAACAGGGGGTTGGACTAGAAGACCCCCAAGGTCCCTTCCAACTCTGTTCTTCTCTCCTGTCAAAGGTATTGGGAAAGGATTGCCTGTGGAAAAGCCCTGGGTTTAAAGGTGGTAAGGTGGATTGGCTGCAGGGCAGAGCAAAGCCGCTGCACCCTCCTGGAACTTTAAAACCCCAGATATCAAGGCCATCTTGGTTTGTGCTGGGGGGCTTAACCTGACCCAGGCGGGGTCTGCTGTTCCTCCTTGAGCCCTAAAGGCCAGTTCAAGGACGAAGGCGGCTGATTTCTGAGCAGCAAACACTCCAGTCCAATGTTGGTGGCACCTCCCGACGAGCCTTTCGTGGCCCCCAGGGGCCCCTCCAGGGACCCTCTCACCTTGTGCGGGCAGAGGAGCCCCGCTGCAGGCCTCCCTTGTCCCAGTGGGTGGGGGGCAGGGGGAGGGCTTTCTCCTCTGTGCTTCCCTAGAAGAACACTGACCCCGACCCTCCTGTCGTTTCGCAAGGGCCTTGCCAGGTGGCCTGGGGCCCCGATGGAGGAATGGGACAGTCGAATGGCCACAGGTCTCACCTCCCCCCACTCCACCCCCCGCCCTCTCCATTCTGTGTCCTGAGGTTTTTCAAGGCTGATTTTAATTCTTTACAGCCAGGGCCGTAGCCCTTAGACTCGTACGCCATTTCCCAGGGCTTCCCAGCCCTCTCTCAGCAGTTCCCAGGGTCAGCCTCTTCCTGCCCCCAGCAACCTGGGCCCCAGGAGGGAAGGCTGGGTCAGCCTGGAACCTGGTGAGGATCAAACCCCTGGCAGTTGGCAGAATCAGCCTGCAGTACTGCATTCTAACCACTGCGCCACCAGGGCTCTTATGTATGTTTTAATTGTACACGTATAGACATATTTATGACTATAAGCCACTCAGAGTTTCCTATGGTAAGATGAGCAGCCAATAAATTATAAACAAACAAACAAATAAAGTGTGCAGGGCATTCCCAACCAAATGTCTTTTGATAGGGCAATATAGCCTACTAGCCTCAGTCCGTTCAATTGAAGCTTGGGATGCTGAGGGACCCAAAAGGTAGTGAAGAGTCTTCCTTTTCATAAAAGGTGTTCATCCATAGCCACCACCACCATCACCACCTTCTAACAACCCCATAATCCCTTGCAGGATGGAGTCTGGGCAACTGAATGGAGCCAAGTCTTTACTGCCCGGATGCCCTGCCTGTCACCAATGCAGAGTTTTGTTCAGCAGATAGAATCTCATTGTGCCCAGAGAGAGAAGTGTCTGGCCCTACCTAGGATCGAACTCACAGCCTCCTGATTGTGAGGCAAGAGCTCCACCTCTAGGCCACCACACCACTCCATTGTGTGGCTATATGGATCCCTGATTATAAAATGGGGTGCAATATCTGAAAAGCATTACCGTTAATACAGATTAAATAGGGGGGGGGGGGAAATGAGGAGACCCTTTTGTGAGTCAGGACACGTCCATGAGCAGAAAATGTTTTGCTTGGAGAAGCCTCACTCAGCCCTGCAGATATCCGGGACTACAAAGTCAGCGGTCTCTAACAATGGCTGGGGACTCAACAATCCCCAAACGTCTTGTGATACCCGGAAGATTGAGTTGAGTTGGAGAAAAGTTGAAGCTTATCAAGGAGGGAACCAACCTAGAATTAAGGAGAACAATTAACCAGTGGAACTGTTTGCCTCCAGAAGTGGTGGGTGCTTTATCCCTGGGACAACCATTTGTCCAGAATGGTGTAGGGTCTCCTGCTTGAGCAGGGGGTTGGACTAGAAGACCTCCGAGGTCCCTTTCAACTCTGCTATTATGTATTCTGATCGAAGATTGTTCAGAATATGAAAAGTTTAGGCCTAATACTCTTTCTTAGAGAAGTTCTGGCACATGGCTAAGGCTGAACAAATCCACCCTCTATTTCTTGGTGTCTCTGTTCTGGGGTTTATTCATTCCGCTTCTGCACCCCTTTCCTTAAAAACAAAATAACATTTGGCATGAAGCTGTTCAAAGCGCCGTATTTTTACACGCCCCAAATCTTTACATCTGGTGGCAAAAACACTAATAGATCCAGATGGCAACAAAAATGTTTATTTACGGCAATAAAGCCGAACTTCTAGGCGATGTTAATGATTTGGGAGATGAAAATCATTCATTTGACAGGTGAGACCCCAAACAAGCATCTCCTCATTTCTGCTTATCGTATATTTACAGGAGCAAAACGTGGCAGGACAGTTTGAAACACCCTCATTTCAAGGAACTGCACTCCTCCTCTAGGATGAAAAAGCAACGCTCCTTTTCAAGTGACACAGGAGGCAACAGATCTTACTCACCCCTTCCCCCATTTGCCTTTGATGTCCTTGGATGTATTTTAAAGGCGAAAGACACTTTAATCCAACCTGCCTTTGGTTTAAATGGTGGTTTTCCTTTAACTCTGCATGACCACACAGTCGTTGCGGTTGATAAGAAAGAGGGAATGGGGTTCCGTGAAAAATGACATGCAACGGATGAGACCACGTGCATAAAGACCACTCCGTCTGGGGAACGGTGGGCTTAGCAAGCGCCTCATCAATATACTCATAAAACCACAATACGTAATGGAATGCATCCTATAACACGATTGATTGTGCATTTGTGCAGGCAACTCATTTCTCCTTGTGGGTTTTATGCACTTTATGGTTATTAAAATAGCAACAACAAATGAATAGTATTTTTTTAAAAAAACTTCAATAATATAAATAATCTATCTCTCTATATCTCTCTATCATCCATCTCTCTCTCTCTCTCTCTCTCTCTCTCTCTCTCCCTACCTACCTACCTAACTACCTAACTACCTAACAATTTATCATCACCCATCTATTCTCTCTCTCTCTCATAACTCATATCTACCCATTATCTAAATACCAGTATTTCTCTCTCTCTCTCCCACCCTCATCTATCCTATCTCTCTCTCTCTTTCTCATCATCCATCCATCAACTATCTCTATCATATATCTCTGTCTATCCAGTATCACTCTCTCTCGCTCCCTCTCTCATCTATCCACCCATCTATCCTATCTTTCTCTCTATCATCATCCATCCATCCATCCATCCATCCATCCATCCATCCATCCATCCATCCATCCATCCATCCATCCATCTATCCATCTCTCTCTCTGTCTCTCTCATCTATCTACACAGACATACATATTTATTTATTTTTATTTATTTATTTATTTGATTTGCCAATTGTTTACAAGATAATAAGTATAAGTGTATACATAGTTGTGAATACATGAAATGGGTACATATAAGAAAAATAAAAGAAGAATAAGAGAAACAATAGGACAGGGACGGTAGGCACGTTGGTGCGCTTATGCACGCCCCCTACAGACCTCTTAGGAAAGGGGTGAGGTCAATAGTAGACAGTCTAAGGTTAAAGTTTTTGGGGTTTGGGGAAGAAACTACAGAGTCGGGTAGAGTATTCCAGACATTGACCACTCTATTGCTGAAGTCTATGGCAAAGCAATAGACGCAATCTACATAGACTTCTGTAAAGCCTTTGATTCAGTGGTACACGACAAACTACTCCTAAAAATAAAATCCTATGGTATCTCTGGACAACTGAATAACTGAATATAAACAGAGGCACCTGTGACTCTTCACTCAACCTGTGTTATTACAGGAATTTTCCAGATGTACAGTATTTTTCAAGAAGCAACTCTACTCCAGAGGTTCTATTTATATTTTATCACTATACTAGTGAGGATTAGAATCTTTGGAAAACATACAAGCAATTATGACATTTGCTATTCAGTTTTACCAACTCCATATCTTTAACGTATGTGTGTGTGTGTGTGTGTGTGTGTGTGTGTGTGTAAGGCAGAGACAGGCAATCTGTCATTTTAAGGCCAACTATCCAAGAAATGTGGTCCTGCCAATTTGCTAGTTACATCCAGTTGCTCCTTCGAAAAATCATTATTTATTTCGGAACTGTGTTACATTGAGATTTGCTTTATCACACTGATTATGTAAATAAAAGGGGGAATGGAAACACTGTTTTAATTGAAGATGTGGCTTATTTGCCCTTACAGGTAATTGCTGCCCTTATCGATTTCTAGGACATTAACTAGACCTTTAATGAATAATCTAATTTATCTGACACCCCCCCCCACCCACACTGGATCCGTTGTTACTTTTAATGAAAAAATGCAAGTTGCATTCAAATGCTCTTTTTTATTCATGCCTAAGAATGAACCGTTTTATTTCTCCTTTTTCTGCTCACCAAAATTTAAACCTCCTTGACAGGAAGGCCCACCTATGCCACACGTATCTGATTGAAGGAAATCAGCAGTACAGATTGTCCTTTATTTATGACCCCAGTGGAGCCCAAAATTTCTGCCCCTAAGCAAGACGACAGTCGTTTTGCCCCTTTCCTGACCTTTCTTGCCACAGTTGTTAAGTGAATTGCTGCAGCGTCTGAGTTAAGTGAATCAGGCTCCCCCGTTGACTTTGCTTGTCAGATGGTCACAAAAGGGGATCATGTGAGTCCCCCAGGGTTGCTGCGACCGTCATAACTATGAGTCAGTTGCCAAGTGGCTGGAGTTGGATCACGGGACCAGGGGGGATGCTGCAGTGGTCATAAAACGGCCATAAGCCCCTTTTTTCAGTGCCATCCTATCTTCCATCCATCTCTAAACAAACGGTGGTAAACTGAGGAAGAAAAGCAACAGTCTTGGGGGAGATTTTGGGCAGACAGAATCATTTTAACCTCCAGTTCTCTCCCCTGTCATCATTTCCTTTGCTGAACCCATTATCTGGAGCTGTCAGGCACAAACAACCGGGTGCACAAGGGAAGAGTTTGAATTTACTACTTTATTCCAGGAGTTGCAGATGCTCCAACGCTGGAAGTTTTTGAGAAGAGACTGGACAGCCATTAGTCTGAAGTGGTGTAGGGCTTCCCGCCTAAGCAGTGGGTTGGACTAGAAGACCTCCAAGGTCCCCCCCATCTCCGTTCTGTTCTGTTCTTTGTGACCTGTTTCACAGGCCTTTCCCCAGGCTGCCTCATGCCCCTCCTGTGTCTACAGAAGGGCTCCAGCCTGATCCTTTGGTTGGCTCCTTCTCTGGGGTGACCAGGCGGGATGTCATTCACTCAATTACGGCCGGGCTCTTGGCAGGTTCTCTGGGCCGGGCAGCCTCTCCACACCTTCCCCCCTTGCCCTGCTTCTCCGAGCTGCTCTGTGCTCAGACGGGCCTCATCTTGGATGGGCGCCATCCCCTCGTGTCCTCGAGTGGCTTTCTTTTACTGCTCACTCCTCTAAACGCGTGGGACCCGGGGCTGGGCAACACAGTTGAAGGGGAGGCTTAACTCCCTTTTCTTGCTCCAACTCCTCCCCACAAAGTGGATTTACAGTGAACTGTCAGTCCAAAAACAACGCTCCAAACACCCCCCCCACACCCGCCCCCTCCACCAGTCCCTGGCTGCTGTGAGTCCAGAGAAGCAGCCAGTCCAGTGAGCAAACGCAGTTCAGGAAAGTAGGTTGCAGGGAATCCTTGATGCCCGGAGGGGCTGCCCGGTCACTGAGTGTACTCGCCCACGGCCAGGCCAGGCCGAGCAAGGCTAAGCACAGCAAGACAATGGTCAAGCGCCGAAACAGCAAGCCTCCGGCCGGGCTGTGTTGGCATTGCCACGCGGGCAGGGGAGGCTGCAGGGGTGGGCCTGGGAGAGCAGTGAATGGATCAGCTGGGGAGCAGCTGGGCACGGGGCAGCAGGTGGAGGCTGCGAGGCTGCTCTGCGGGTGGAGAAGCCGCTGGGCGTTGGAGCTGACCGGCTGCCAAGCGAAGGGCTGGTCAGCCGCACTGTGGGGAGCGGGCCAGCCGCGGAGTGTCGGCCTAGAGGCAGCTGAAGATTCCAGGCTGGGGCGGGGGGGGGGTGTCGGCGTGCGCAAGGGGGTTGCAGAGGTGGAAGAAAGGCCGCAGTTAGCGCTGACTTTGTCCGTATGTCACTCATTGCCGGGTTTTCACGCTTTGCAGGCTAAAACGCTTGAAGCAAAACCTGGGCTGCTTGCGGTTTCTTGGTGCTGGATAGTCAGAACGGCACACAAAGGTGGCCAGATGTCGACCACTGCTAGCGTGGCTGGGAAAAGGCAACTTTTGTTCCCAACAAGCGCCCCTCCGATGGCTTCTCTTTCAACTGGATTCCCCAGATGAGCCTCGTGATGAGGGGGGGAGCCCTCCGTTTGCTGATCCCGCCTCCTCTCCATCGTCCGGGCTCACGGATCGGGCGGGGGAAGCAAGCGCTTGTTCCCAGAGCTCCGTTGCTCCTCTGCTCCTCTGCCTGTTCTTTCCTTCTCCTCCTCCCTCGCTCGGCCATCCTGCGCCCTCTCTCCTTCACCACCAACCCTTCCAAGGCCTAAGGGGCCTGGGACTGCCTCCTCCTCCTCCTCCTGCTCCCCCCCGCTCCCTCCTTCGGGTGCTCCATCCTCCTCCGTGGGCCCCGGCTCCGGCTCCTCCTCCTCTGACCTCGGCTCCTCAGAGGCCTTGACAAAACATATCTCTGTGGAATGTTTTCTGACAAACGCTTCTGTTTAGTAAACCATCAACTGATAGACATTTGTGTCAACCATTTGCATACTTTTGACCTGTTTTTGGTGGGTAACAACAAAGCTGGGGTGAGAAAAAGGTTCCTTCCCCTAAACATTGTCACAAGCAATTATCATTATTTTTATGGAGGTGATTAAATGTGTTTTTCCCCCTCCTCGCTTTTATTTTGTAAATATAGTTCTTCCACTGTCTCTTTATTGACACCTGGGGAAAAGCGATAATTGAAAAACAAATTAAGAGGTTTGCAAAAGAGAAAATGAAATTCCTGTCATTCCACCAATATGAGCTGTACATTAATAAGGTGCAGCCACATTTGCAAGCTATTGTAATCACCTGGATAGAATAATGAGAGTTTAGAGTCCCATTAGTAGAAGCAAGCAGGGGAAATGAACAAGAAAGCAATGTTATTTTTGGGGTGTGTTGCGGAAAACAAATTGGCTGATTTCAATCAATGTTCATGCATCCATCACCAGGACACTGTCATTATTATTCCTCAGCTGGAGAAGGAAATTCTCATCAAAATTCTCTTTAATGAAAAGAAAGATTAAGGGGGGACATGATAGCAATCTTCCGATATCTAAGGGGCTGCCCCAAAGGAGATTTGGGGGTCAAGCTATTCTCCAAGCCACCTGAAGGAAATCTAAGGAGATTCTCAGCCATCCAGGTTGTCCCAAAGGTGCTTTTTTCAAGAGGCAACTGGACTTTCTGGTTTTCCTCATCCAAGGAGCTTCTTCAGCTCTGGCTGCTTCCCTTCCCCACCATCCAATCAGAGCTGAAGAAGCTTCTTGGATGAGAAGCAAAACGTCTTCAAAGAAAAACCAGAAAGTCCAGTGGCCTCCTGAAAAAAGAGCTCCTTTGGGACACCTGAAGGAAGAACAAGAAGCAATGGGTGGGAACCAATCAAGGAGAGAGCCAACCTAAAATTAGGGTGAGTTTTCCCGATGTGAGAAGCTTGCCTTGTGGGTGCCCCAACAGTGGAGGTTTTAAAAAAGAGATTGGACAACCATTTGTTGGAAATAGAACAGGGTTTCCTGCTTGAGCATTAGGTTGGACTAGGGCCCTTCCAACTCTCTTGTTCTGTTACTTTCTCTCTTTCCAAAAACCAGCGAATGTCCCCAGCTGTCTGACACAAAAATCCAGCTCCACACATGAAAGTCCCATGGAACGGATTTTTTGCTAAACAGTTGGTGCACAGAAATCTTCTCAACTAATGGGCAGCACCTGCTAGGAGTTAGATAAGCATCCACTGAATTCAAGGGAAGCTGGACTTAGTACGCTTGTGGCTATGTAGAGATTCTTGGCCGATCCCTCCTTTAACTCCACCCTCAGGTTTTGCCACATCTTCTCTTACACCAGCCTGAGCCTTCTGGCTTGACTATGGCCATGAGTGAGATACGGAGATGGTTCTGCTCCATCGTTCTGCTATTTCCATACTTGGATGTCCACCCCTGAAGCATAAATATTTCAACGGAATTCCTCCAAGCCAGCTTCTGTCTGAAGATCACAGCTGCACGTAATGCTTAAAAGCTACTAGCTTAAGGAACTTCAAGCTCTTGATCAGACAATTAATTAAAAGTCAATGAATGGGAAATTCCATCTACATGAGATACGATTTTCTAAGTGATGATGATGATACCTCATCCGTCATAGAGTCACCCAGCAGGGCTAAGCAAGGACTTCTCTTTTTAAGAAGGTTCTATTCAGCATCAACTCCGTTTTTATTTCAGAAATCATATGTAACATTGATATACATGTTCCGTTTGAAAGGTTTAATTATTTTAGTCATTACCACTAAATAGCAGTCAGTTCCTATTGTAGAAATGCCACTGTACCTGGCTGTTATTTATGTACTTTAATATAGTAAAACAATTAACAGTGATAATTAAAAATTAGAAACAAGCATTTTTGCTGTAGTGGATAATATGTGAGCTGAATGTTGGACTGTTGGCATTCTGTGAGTTGGCTTCTGTTCTTGCAGATGTTTTATTACTAGCCTAGGTAACAACATCAAGAGCATGGGAGAGAATGGAGTTTCTTGGCTATGTACATATGACAGGCTATACGAGCAGCCTTGATTGGGATAGTACCAAATAAACAAGGAAAAAAGACCAGATAATCGAGAAAGAAAAATCAAAGATGAAACTTAATTTTTTTTATTTGTTTCTTTGTTTCCCCTTCCAGAAACAAAGAGAAAGAAAGAAAGAAAGAAAGAAAGAAAGAAAGAAAGAAAGAAAGAAAGAAAGAGGGAGGGAGGAAAGCAAGGAAGAAAGACAGAGAGAGAAAGGAGGAAGAAAAGGGAGAAAAGGAGAAAAGAAGAGAAAGAGAAAGAAAGTGTGTGAGAGAGAGGAAGGAAGGAAGGAAGGAAGAAAGAGTTAATGAAGAATTGATACCTTAATCAACACTGTCATTTTCTTTTATTGGAAAAATGTTTTTAACCTTATTAAACTAGTATCCCATTGCCATTTTCCTCCTATTTTCAAGATCTAATTGAAAAGCAATCTATTATGAGCTGTTAAAATTTCATATTAGTTACATGCAGAAGTCCAAAATTATATTCCCGTTTTTTTTAAAACAACAACAACACAGTGATACATTCGACCCAGGATTTCAAGTACAGAGACATTTTAAAATGTGTGATTTTGCCTGACACAGGCACTATTTATGTGACCTTTTTGAAACCCCAAGGATATGATGCCCTTTACATACAAACTGCCAATCCTTCATTATTTCATTGGCGACATACAGAAAGTGAAATCTGGCTGTATCTTGTACTGAAAACAAGCTAAGGCTTATTGGATGTCAGTTTGTTTTGAGTTGCCTCTAAAGGTTGAATCTCACTGTCATTGGGCCATGAGTGTCCTTTGTGGGGGGGACGGTATTTCTTGGCTTGTGAATTTGAACTGTCTGATCTGGGAAGCCGAAGACAGAATTAGCTTCTGCTGAAACTGACATGAACTTTATCAGTTGCCATCCTGTTTTGAAACAACAGTTTTCTTGAAAATTGGCAGAGATTGGTCAAAGCGATCATATTGGAGGGGAAGATGCATTTCCCATGGGGTGGGGACATTATTTCTGAAAACCAATCTGCAATGCCAAAATGAATAAATCTTCTAATTAACGAACTGTGGTTGGAAAAAGAAAAAGAAATAATTTGACTAGGAGAATAAAGAGGAAGTGGGGAGGTGAGAGAAGCTCTGTCTGAATTCTGGATGGAATAGTTGGCAACTTGAAGACGTGGCCACCAAGGGAACGAGGAGGCTGGGAAACAGTCCAGATTCTGTAGTAACCCTCAGAGCGGAAGAAAAGGCAGGGAAACCACGGGGACAAAAGGGGCTCCCTTCCTTTTATATCAAGAGCCCAATGAAGGGCAGGAGGAAGGGGAAGGGAGAAGGAGAAGGGAAGGATAAAAGATGGAGGAGCAGAGTTATAAGGAGGAAGAGGAGGAGCAGGAGGGAAGGAAAAAGAGAAAGAGAAAGAGAAAAAGAGGAGGAGGAGGAGAAGGACAAGAAGGAGGAGGAGGGGAAGGCAAAGGAGAAGGAGTAGAAGGAGAAGAAAGAGGAGGAGGAGGAGGGGAAGAGGAGGAGGAGAAGGTTTATTGAACCTTTCCCAATAATCCTTTATTTCCCCAATAAAACCGATTATAGAATAACTTTTTCCCTCAGGATCTCCATGGGCTCCAGGGAGGCTGGGAATTTCCTCCTATGTCCTGTGTGGTTTCTCTCCCTCTCTCTGAACCTTGAGGAGGAGGGCCATCCAGGTGGACCCAAATCCACAGGCCCCTGCTATCACACCCAGTCCTAGGCCTTCTTTCCATCAGACCAGACATACCCAATTTCAGCCACCATTCTTTATAGGTTTTAGCCTCCAGTCCCCTCATCGTCCTGGTTGCTCTTCTTTGTCCTTCTTTCTTAGAGTCTCTCTAAAACATTCATAGTCTTGATGGAATCTCAACGGTGTAAAACAAGGGTGCGCACCGGCCCCTCTCCAGGCCTTGGGTCCTCCGAGGGCTCCTCTTCCACTTGGCAGCTCTCTTGAAGCTACGTAGAGACATCAGTTCACTGCATCTGACACTGAGAATTGTCTCATTGCTCAATAAATATGCCGGAGACCTCAGGATATATATAGCCTGCTGTTGTCCATTTTTCATTTGGAACAGTAGCCTGGATTTCAATTAATTTTAATAACTTTTCTTCTAAAGAAAAAAAAAAGGGGGTTTCTCTCTGCAGTGTATTATGTTTACTAAATTTGTAGTCATTAGTTTTCAAAAGGGAGTCTCTGGCCAGGCCTGAGTTTTCAATAATAATAATAATAATAATAATAATAATAATAATAATAATAATAATAATAATAATAATAATAATAATAATAATAATAATAATAATAATAATAATAATATTTTGGTATGATATACAGATACATGTTTTCACAACTATTGGGCCCAAGTCTGTGCTATTGGATTGTCTTTGTTTGTTTGAATGCAGGTTTTTTTAAAACAACAACAACAACAACACAAACAAATAAAAGATAAGTTTTGTGGGAAATTTATATCAAAATTTATGTCAACTCATAAAACATTTTCTATACATGTTTTATAGTTGGCAACAGAAAGAAGAGGGGAGTTTCAAAGAGCAGGCAGCAGTGTGGAATCGAAAGTACATCCCATTCATATTTTCCTCAGAGACTGATTAGATGACTGAAGCTTCTGCCCTGCAAAAATCTAATTGGAGAGCATGATTGATGACTCTTGGCTATGGACGTGTTTCATATCTCAGAGTCGGCTACGGCCAGGCTAATGCCGGCATGTTAACTTCTAATAAATCCTTTGAAGCTTTGGGAGTGTGGCTCGAGGCTTATGATTTAATTGGAGTAACTGCCGGAATCCTGACAATTTATTTATTTTATTCTTTACATGGTTTCCATCTTCCTTTAAAACACTAACAGACTCCACAATGGACTGAAAATCAGTAGTCTAGATAATTGACAGTCAAGCCGAAACTAAATTTGTTGTGAATCAATAAAAGTGAATAACCTAAATGCAAATTAGGGGTT
>NW_020716823.1:987675-998842 GCF_900518725.1 Notechis scutatus | reverse complement strand
AAGTCACTGGTCAGATGTCTGGTCTCCGTTATTCTCCATACTTAACAAAATTAATCAAGTAAAAATAGCAAATGGGAGAAAATCTTTTACTCGAGTTTCCTCAAACCCCCAAATAAATTACCCAGACCTAATCCACATATCGAAGGATAAGGCCTACAAACACAAATAGAGTTAATTAATTTGGTTTCCCAGAGGAACTGCATGTTCACAAGAGTAAACACCATAGATGACACGTACGTACATATACCCACAAGTGTCACCCTAGAATCAACACGTAAACGCTTGCACACCCAGGACAAACTCCCCATAAGACAATCTCGCTGTACCCCATTTCTCTGCAGCTGCCCCCAAAACAAATCCCTTTGATTTTGGGAATAAATATATTTTTTCCTTTCTCACAGCTGTTTGAATTTCATTTTTAGTTATTCTTGCTTAACCCCAGCTTGAATTGGAACCCCAAAATTATTCTTCTGACACTGGTGTTGCTCAACCATAAAACACGAATTTTGCATGGTGAAGATTTCAATCCTGGATTTTTGCTGAAACAATGTGTGAAAGATCTGTTGATATCCAAATGTTCTTGCTGCGCCTTGGATCTGAGATGACAGTCAGATTACAAAATATTGGGGTCTTTCATAGCCTCATCCTGGAGCTCTCTAGACACTTAATTTTCCTATTCTGGCAATCCTAGACACAGCAAGGGTTTTTTTTTTTTTTAAATGATGGGCATTGTAATCCAAAAGATTAGAGGGCATCGAGTTGAAAAGGGTTGAAATGAACCAAAGATTGTATGAAAGCCTTTCCTATATTTTATTTTCAGATGTTTTGTTAAGATAAATGCTTTTCAGGTAAAGAAATGTGGGGCCCTTGATGTTCTCTGGCAACATCTAAACTATTGTCTAGGATGGGACTCCTGCCTTGGGCAGTTCTACTGTAGGTTGTTCTAGATTATTTCTAGGTTTGATAAAATAATCTAACCACTTTTCCAAAAACAGCTCTCCCTTGGTTCAAAACTGAGCTATTATAGCTTTGGATGGGTCTTCTGTAAAACTGGTTCATTATTTTTTAAAGCCACTAAAAGAATGGTTCCCATCATTCATCATGGCAATGAATTCCACAAATAGCTTCCTGACCCAAAAATTCACTTTTGACCTCAACTGGATGCTTAGAGGTTGTCCTATTAATGGAGGAACAAGCCCAAGTTTTGGTTGTTGGAAGAGCTAATAGTTGAGGTGACAGATTGAGTGTTCTTTTTCCTCAGCTAAATTCTCTGCCTGTCTGGAGTTTCTGAGTCACCTCTAATTTATGGGCCCTTCCCATTATCTAAGACGCTCATACTATGTCTTGCACGATCTGTTTGTGACGCATATGGTACCTGGTGAAAGAATAAGGGACAGTGTAAAAAGAAAACTTTTAATCCAGCTTTGATATCCACACTCTGCTCTTCCAAGTCCTATTTTTGGTCTTTTGTTGGCTTACTCTTCACAACTGGCTATTTTATTTCCTCATGAGTAAACTCCTTTTTCTGAGGAAGCCAATCATCAGATGATTTGTGAGAAGGTAGTTTTTCACTTCTACAGCATCTCTGAAACTCAAACTAGATCAGAATCTGAATAGAGCTGGAAGGGACCTTGGAGGTCTTCTAGTCCAGCCCCTGCTCAAGCAGGAGATCCTATGCCATTTCAGAGAAGTGGCTGTCCAGTCTCTTCTCAAAAAGAGATGAAGGACCCACGATTTCTGGAGGCAAGCTGTGGTGATTTTATGTCCTTCTAAAATTTTGAACCACAACTGAAGTTCTGGAGATGGTTTGGTGAATGGGATGGATTAGGACAAATCAAATGTGCCTCAAATCAGGCACATTCACTCTTTGATCTGAGTACTGTTCAAACCTGCTTGTAAAGCAACCTTTTTGCCAATTTTAAATTTGTAGTCTACAGGGCATTGCATGCCAAAACAATCAGACACAAAGACACTTTTCCTCCATGCTATCACTCTGCTAAAAAAACTAGTTTCCACAACACCGTCTATGCCCTAGGATGTCAAACCACTACCTAGCAGGGCTGAGTTACCTATTATCCTTCTCATTTTTTCATCCTTCCTATTTTCTTAGCTTCTTATGACTATAACTTTGTTGTTTGTAACTCACAGTTTATATTGATTGCCTTGATTTACATTCTATTGTAATTTATGTTGTTTGCTTATTTAGTATCCTACGACCATCACTGAGTTTGTATCTGATGATTTATTAGGATTGTATTTTATGATTATGATCATGAGATATCACTTGTTACTTGTATGTATGCTGAGAGCTTATGCACCAGAGGCAAATTCCTTGTGTGTCCAACCACACTTGGCCAATGAGGAATTCTCCCTCTGGTCAAGGTCTACCAGATGAGTGATTCCAAGTTCTTCTATAATGAGAATTCAGTGCTCAGATCTCTGAACAAAGAAAAAGAAAATCAGGAAGGAAGGAATACCAAATTGTCCCGAGAATGTGGCATTATGTTTAATGAGCTCTCCCTTAGATGCAGTTCTGTCTTCCACCAGGAGTTGTTATAATCGGGATGTAGCTGGGATATAACTAACATCTGTTCTCGGGCACTAAAACAGCAGGGCTGAAATATATCTACAACCTCCCAGTTAATCTGCAATGATGAGGGACTAATATTAGAAGTTGCATTCATTATCTTTCCCCCAGCAAATGTACCATGGTGGAGGGACAGAAACTACCGTTAATGCCTCCTCCTCCTCCTCCTCCTCCTCCTCCTCCTCCTCCTCCTCCTTCTTCTTCTTCTTCTTCTTCTTCTTCTTCTTCTTCTTCTTCTTCTAATGGTCTTCTTAATGTCCTTTACGTATTGATCCTGGTTTGCCAGATGTAACAAGCAGACATTTCCAGGAGGCCAAGGAACTGTCAGGTTGCAAAAATTAAACCTGTTCTTTTGGGTTACTGGGACTCAGGTGGGCCCCTGTCTCGGCTTCCTTGAGGCCACTAATGCTTGCACTTATTTACAAAAGTCAGCCTTGTGTGCATTTCTGGAACTCATGGTTAGGGGGTTCTTAGCTAGCCACCTGTGCAAAATTGATGCGGCCTGTTTCCATGTTTTTCCATGAGAATTAAAAATCACACCTTCTACTTAGCAAAGCCAAGGAGGTTGTGATGGTAAAACCAATGAACAGTTGTGGGAACTGGTGGCGTCTAGTCTAAAGAAAGAGGAGGACGAGGGGTGACACAAGAGCAGTCCTCCAATATTTAAGGGGCTGCAGAGCACCTGATGGCAGGGCAAGAAATAAGGGATGGAAGGTCATTCAACGGCTTGGAAGCTGCAGGTGCTCCAACACTGGAGGTTTTAAAGAAAAGAGTGGACAAACATTTGTCTGAAATGCTGGAGGGCGGAGGTCCCCAACCCTGCTCCATGGACCAGCACTGGGGCGCAGCAGGCCAAAACCCAGGCTACGCAAACAGGCGAAGCCCCATCCGCAGGATGCAGGCAGCACACAAAACCATGCCCCACCCCCCCGTCTGGTCCACGGAAAAACCTCTGGTAGAGGGTCTCCTGTTTGAGCAGGGGGTTGGACTAGAAGACCTCCAAGGTCCCTTACAGATCTGTTATTCATTATTCTGAGGTACCTGCTCCTATATACATGTAAGCTGCATTAGCCACTAAACATATGAGATGCCTCCCCTATGTATGAACTGCTGAAGTATTTATTTATTTATTTATTTTTATTTGTCAATTGCTTACAAGATAATAGGCATAATAAGTAAAAACATAGTTATGAATACATGGATACATATAAGAAAAATAAAAGAAACAATAGGACAGGGACGGTAGGCACGTTGCTGCGCTTATGCAGGCCTCTTTTCAAAGCACCCTGAACCGACCCTGACACAACATCAATAGGCACCCTGTGTGCAGTCCCAAAACATCTGGAGCAAGATCTGAACACCATTGATATTGACAAAATTGCCACCTGTCACCCGCAAAAGGCAGCTCTATTCAGGACAGCTTACATCCTGCAACACTACTTTCAATGCCTTCAAGCAATAATATCTGCTTACTGCAGGCCATTGAGAAGGACTCTTTGTGCGGATCCATCACCCCCATCATCGTTATCCTCTTATGTACATGGATGAACATTTGCTTTTCACAATAAAATAAAAAAGGAACATAAACATAGAAAATTAGAAACAATATGTAACTTAAAATGTGATAAAATATTTAACATAAATTAGTGAAATTTTTGGTTAAGAAAAGGGAGTACTGTAACGAAACATGATTTAAGATTGTGATGTGGGGGGGGTGGGGTAATAATGTTTGAAAAGCATAAGTGTTCCCACAAAGGCATGATATTTAATTGAAATGGATAAAATGTTTAAGATATAAATGATTGTTAATATTAATGATTAGAATATGGTATACTAGCGGAATTTCTTGTGAAATGAGAATTGAAGTAGAAGAAGGAGGTACTTTTTAATGAAATAATGAGCTATAATATATGATGAGGGATATAATATATAACTATGGAAAATAGGGCTCCCATAAAAGTATGTGATTTAATTGAAAAGTAATGATTTAAATGTTTAAGATATGAATGAATATTAATACTAATGAATAGATTTGTATTATTTTTGATAATATAGTATAATTTTAGAATGTACCAGACAGAATCCCAATATATGTCATGTGTTTTATATTAAGTATTATAAATGTAGGGGAAAGAGATAAAGGCATCATACTCCATATAGTGTACAGTAGAAGTTTTTTTCTTTTTTTTAAAGAAGGAAAATAAAGGGCTGGCTGGAATAGAACAGACAAAGAATAATAAATATTATGATATGAATTGAGAGGAGATAAATAAAATAAAATAAAATTGAGAAAATTTAAAGGAGAGGAGAAGACATATAGAAAACTGAAAATGTTAATAAGATATGAAATGGTATGTAAAATGAATATGAATTTGAATTTGTGTCTGTACCAAGAGTTTTAACCCGGGACTAATCAACTTTCAGATAAGAGATTTTTTATGCTTTTATGTTTTGTTTTATGTGTATCTATGTATTGTTTGTCTTGAAAATAAAACTTGTTTTAAAAAAAAATAAAAATAAAAAAGGAACAAAGAAAAACTGGGGTGCAAAAGTTTTGCCCCATACTAGCTGAGATGCGGAGCGTCTCGTAAGCAAGGAAGAGTTAAAGAATCAGCAAAATTGTAGCCATGATGGATTTGCCATTTTCTCCTTCTACTGAACAATGGGGATGTTTAATCTTTCTGAAGATGTTATTCCCATATAACCAGTGATGAATTCCCACCCAAGTTCGGAAACAGATTTTTGAAGTTCAGAAAGGTGTAATTGAGGCACATGCCCTCCTATATCCTGAGGTCATGAAAGTGAGGGAGATGATCATCAAAGTCCCACTTTCACACATGTTTTTTTCTCAATTAAGAAGGGGCAACTTGTGTTGACTTACAAAACTTTTCCAATCAGAATTGTTATTTCCCCCCTCCAGCAGGCATGTGGCAGAAGCCATGCAGAAGCCACTTGGGAGGGCAGATCCCTCAAAGCTCTCTCCCCAGGATCACATTTTCAAGGTATTTCCCAGTTTGCTTGATAGGCAACAATTAACCTCTCGTCCCCCAAGGTCTCCCCCACTTTCCATTGACAGTTTCTGATAAACCAACCAAAACTGATTAATTCATTCATTAATTAACCGCTGGGTAGCAGTTATGATTGAAGGAAATAATATATCTGACTTTCTTCTGCTTGCACCTTTACAAAAAACTGAGAACCAACAATCGGTCCTGTGTAACAAAAATGATAGGATTGTAGGGCTGGAAGGGACCTTGGAGGTCTTCTAGCCCAACCCCCTGCTCCAGCAGGAGACCTTAGGCCATTTTAGACAAGTGGCTGTCCAGTCTCTTCTTAAAAACCTCCAGGGATGGAACCCCCGCAACTTCCTCAAGCAAGCTGTTCTACTGATTAATTGTCCTTGCTGTTAGGAAGTTTCTCCTCAATTCCAGGTCGCTTCTCTCCTTGATCTGGTGCTTTGGAAAATAATTTGACCCCTCCCTCTTCTTTGTGGCAGCCCTTCAAGTCCTGGAAGTGTGCTATCATGTCCCTCCTAGTTCTTCTTTTCTCTAGACTAGCCAAACCCAAATCCTCCAATTGTTCTTCCTAGGTTTTAGTTTCCAGGCCTTTCATTGTCTTAGTTGTGACCAAAACTGGATGCAGTCATCCCTGGTCCTTCTTTTCTCTCGACTGGCCATACCCAAATCTGGCAACCATGTTTTTTTTTAAGGCAAAAAAACTTCATAGTCCTGAAAATGGGAAAGCACCATTTCCAGATACAAAATGTTCAACCCTTGTCCCTCTGGGTGAAAAATCCAATTTCCAAGCCTCTTTAGAAGAAGAAGAAGCATTTGAGCATTAATCCCCCTAAATCCAGCTTAAAACAGTATTTGCAACCGTAAGATTCCTCATCGCAGTGTCTGGCAAAGAATCAAGTGGCCAGGGGTTATTTTGACTGGTTTATTTATTGGTTGCAAGGGTGCTTCTGCTGTTTTTCCATTAAGGCTCAAGGTGCTTCTGCTTGGGCCTGTCAGAAGAACCGGAGCGATGGCTTGCTTCTGTTGGAAGAAATGCCCACCTGGTTCAGGTCCAAGCTGGGAGAAAGACACTGGAAACAAGGAGGCTGATTGGAAAGATGATTTATTGGTGAACAGGACCACGTGGGTTTGAAGTCCTGGGCAGCTGACTACATGGAGTGGAGAGTGAGTGTTATTTATACCCTCTCTTGTCTTGCCCTTGAGCTTCCTGTTCCTGTAGCAAGAATATGTATTCTATTGGTTGCTGTCAGACTCCCATGGGGCTATGCAAGGGTTAACTTTGTAGGTTTTCTAAGTCAAGCTTGGTTGAAACTTGGGCTGATGCAATGCAGTTCCTATTGTGGTTGAATGGCTTTGCCCTGGAGGACAGTCCCATCACCCTGGAGCTGAAGGCTTTTTGTCTTGTAGATAGGCTGACCCAGTCTTGCTGGGGCTATTTGGAAAGGTGGGGGCTGCTTTCCAAGAGCACGTCTTCTCCTTTAGGGAAATATAATATCCTGCCTTTTATGATATTTCCCAAAGCATTTCACTCTTCTAGGAGAGGGGTTGGTGCTAACTTCCTGCACTTGGCTGCTTGGGTGCAATTAAAGGGATAGGCGGCCAAGGGGACTATGCCATCTCCTGCAGCCACAAAGGGGTGGCCGCAGTTGGAAAGCATGGATATGCCCCAAAGGGGGCTGCCAGGCTTCTCCACATGTTAGCTGCTGCCTTCGTGAAGGGGAAATGGTGACAGGGAGAAGGAAAACGCAGGGAGGTTTTGGCTGCCTACCTGAGATTTTCTGTTCTCTAAAGAAAGTTTAGGGTGCCAGCCTGCACGGGGTGGGTGGGGGGTGGGGGGAGAGTCATAAGGCCTTGTTCGCAAAGCAGGGGATTTTAGGACAGGGAAATAAATCAGGCCCATTTGGACATTCCCCAAATATGATAGAAGAAATATGCATAATGAAGCCACGGTCTGAATTGAGGGCACCCTTTGATTTTTACTCTGGTATAAACTCTTAGATTATTTTTCTTAAATGTTTTATGCCGCCTTCATTATTTTTGTAAGTAACTCAAGGCAGCAAATATATCTGCTACTCTTTCCTTTTTTACCTCACACAAACAATGCTGTGAGATGGGTTGGGTTGAGAGAGTAAGACTGGCCCAAAGTCACACAGCTGACTTCCATGCCTAATGTGAAAACTAGAACTCACCATCTCCAGGTGATTAGCCTGAAGTCACCCAGCTGGCTTTCATGGCTAAGACCAGACTAGAACTCACCATCTCCCACTTTCTAGCCTAGTGCCTTAACCACTAGACTAGACTGGCTTTTACTCAAGATTCTTGGTTCCCGCCCCCCACCCCTTTGCTTACATGCCTGCTTCGTCTTTAGATCATGGTAGCTTCGACCAAATCTCACAGCAGCCATTTTATGCAGAGACAACCTTCTCCTGCCATGGCAACCATTTTATATTTTCCACAACATGCAACCCACACCAACCCAAAATGTGTTGAGGGCATGTTGACTAGAAGAAAATGGAGAATGATTTGAGTTGTCATCCCATCCTATTTTCATTTATCTCCACTTTTGAAAGATGTTAGAAAATGCCAGGTTAATGTTATACTAACTAGGACATTTGTGGGCTAGCAGTAAAAAAAAATAAATCAAGAAAATCGCTGAAATCACACATTTGAATCTGCTAACTTTGCGTTTGTGGGCCTTCTCATCTGCAAATGCCCCTCTTATGATGGAAAAAAACTGTTTGCCCAGTTCATCCATTGACTCCTTATGAGCCTTTGAAGATCTAAGGAAACTTGGAAATTACCCGAAACACATTTTGGAATGTGTACTCTGTTCTAAATATTTTTTTTTGTCAATTTCAGCATGTTGGATAATGAGAAATTCTGCTTCCCTGGAATTTTCCCTTTCTGAAGTAATCATATTAAAGGCACATCATTTACTGCCACCTGTCTGATTGGATTTTATCAACACCAAAGCATTTTTTACACTCGATATGTGATTAAACAAATCCCATTTACTGGTGCAGTAAAACATAATAGAGATCAGAGGTTTTAAGAGGCCTCCTAAATCACAGGAGCAGTTTACTAGGGCAGAAGGTGAAAAGAGCCTTTTATAATACCTGATAAATGAACAAGAACATTAGAAAGGGAACATACGCCTGGACAATAAATTGTTCTTACAATGCAGAGTCAGGATGAAAGTTTTGGACACGAAACTGACAATATAATCTCATCCTGGTGATGTTACATTACAAAGGTGGGATTATATTAAGAGGTGATATGTTGGAATCCATCGTTGGAATCTTTTTCTATGCAACAACTACAGTAGTATTTAGCTATTAGATGGCAGTGTTTACAAGTTAGGATCTATTCTATATACTCTACGATCTTTTGGACTAGAGTTTCCTGTTTCCTGTTATAGTTAAACAGTTGAGCAGTAATGCACATGGTGATTGTGCTCTTTGTTTGCTCTGTGGTGCTATACATTCACAGAATTTCTAACATGACGTTACATCAATCATGCTTTCTACCCAATTAATAGTTGCCATTGTTACTGTAGCCATGGTGTGTTATGTATACTGCCTTGAGTTCCTAGAAGAAAGGTACATATACAACTAAGAAATATTTTATATAATATCCTACCCTTGTTAGTTTTATAAATAATCCTTGTTGGAAAGCTCCTCCTGTTTTACCCACAACAACAACCCTGTGAGGTGAGTTGGGCTGAGAGAGAGTGCCTGGCCTAAGATCAACCAGCTGGCTTTCATGCCTGGGGTGAGACTAGAACTCACAGTCTCCTGATGATTGGCCCAAAGTCACTCAGCCAGCTCTCATGCCTGTGGCAGGACTAGAAGTCACCGTCTCTTGGTGATTGGCTCAATGTCACCGTAGGGTCTCCTGCTTGGGTGGGGGTGGGGGGTTTGTACCAGAAGACCTACAAGGTCCCTTCCAATGCTGTCAATCTGTTCAATCTGTTAAATATCTAAGGCAGGACTAGAACTCCCCATCTCCCAGCTTCCACTTTGATGCCTTAACCATTAAACCAAACTGGCCCTATACCATTAAATTTCACTTGTTAGCAATGACTTAAGGTTGGGCAGGGTTGAGTATATTTCCCTAAATCCAGACTAAATCATCATTCAAGCGCTCAACAGAATTCAATGCAGTGTCAATGAGTTCCATTCTATTCTCTCAGTTCTACAGATTTCTATTTAAACCAGTGATGTTAATGCAACTTTTGGTTAAGATGCACAAGACTTTTGTTGTTGTTGTTGTTTCCTTCCTTCCCAGATATGAGCTTTCTCTATGCAGCCCTCCCATCCCCCCACAGAGGCCCATATTTTGAAAACAATTTGTCAGCCAAGAAATGTTTTGAGAAGATGCTCACAGACTCCAAAAATCACCTGTCTTCTCCTGCTGTGATGAACTTCTTTTTGACAAGTCACTTCACGTGGCTTGAAAAGAAATTCATTGTGGATTTAGTTTGCCTTCTTTTGCACAGGGCTGCCTGCCTGCTCTGCGTATCTAAGGCATTGCCCCCACTGCCAGGGTCACTTGACGCTCATCATCTCCGTTTCCGTGGTTCTTCAGTGTGAAGTTGTCCAACATTTTTTAAGGACTGCGACAGATTAGAAAAAAAGGGCCACCTTTCCTACCAATTTGCAAAATGCTCAGCCTAGTTCGAAACAGGAAAACGGTGCGGGGCATAAGGGAAAAAAAATACAGAAACACATTCAGATCTGAATTATGTTGGCATACAGGCAGTCCTCGACTTACAACAGTTTGTTTAATGACCATTACAAGTTGCAACGACACTGTTCAATTTACTTTATTCGATTCAGTTACAAGGACACCGGAAAAAGGGAGGGGCGGCCCCCCTTACGGCCCTTACATCTCTGTAGTCACATGATCCAAATCCAGGCACTTGGCCACTGACTCCTATTTATGACGGAATCCCTTTTGCAACCTCCTGACAAGCACAGTCAGCGGGGAAGGCCAGATTCACTCCACAACCGAGGGGCTAACTTAACACCTGCAGAGATTCACTTGACAAGGGTGGCAGGAAAGGTCATAAAAGAGGGCCGTGTTCTCTTCACAGTTGTCTCTACTAGCAATCAGACTGGAGCTGGAAGGGACCTTGGAGGTCTCCTAGTCCAGCCCCCTGCTCAAGCAGGAGACCCTACAGTATACTATACGAGACAAGTGGCTGCCCAGTCTCTTCTCCCCAGGGGTGAGGGAGCCCCCACCATTTCTGCAGGCAACTCCTGTTCCCATTGGTTAATTACCTCTCACGTGCGGAAGTTTCTCCTCAATTCCAGGTTGCTTCTCTCCTGGATTAGTTTATTTATTTATTATTATTGTTTTATTTATTTATTTGATTTGTAAATTGCTTACAAGATAATAGTTATAAGTAAAAACATAGTTATGAATACATGGATGCATATAAGAAAAATAAAAGAAACAATAGGATGGGGTGGTAGGCAGAAGATGATATCTATTCTATTCTATTCTATTCTATTCTATTCTATTCTATTCTATTCTATTCTATTCTATTCTATTCTATTCT
>NW_020716823.1:957260-982688 GCF_900518725.1 Notechis scutatus | reverse complement strand
AGAAAGAAAGAAAGAAAGAAAGAAAGAAAGAAAGAAAGAAAGAAAGATATGAAGAATGGTTGCACGAACTGGGCCTGGCTAGTCTAGGGAAGAAGAGAAGGACCAGGGGAGACAGGAGAGTATCTTCCAATATTTGAGGGAGGGGCTGCCACAGAGAGAAGGAAGGGGGTCAAGCTATTCTCCAAGGCACCTGAAGGCCAGACAAGGAATAATGGATGGACGCTGAACGAGGAGAGATTCAACCTGGAAATAAGGAGAAACTTTCTGACAGTCAGAACAATCCACCCAAGGAACAGAAGTTGCCCTCGGAAGTTGTGGGAGCTTCATCACTGGAAGCCTTCAAGAGGAGACTGGACTGCCCTCTGTCAGAAATGGCACAAAGTCTCCTGCTTAGGTAAGGGGTTGGACTAGATGACCTGCAAGGTCCCTTTCAACTCTGTTAATCTGTGTCTGTATCTGTGAGCTGATTTCCCGGTTTGGTCTTCCTGGTGGAGCTGACACAATACTTGCCCTGCGTTTCTTTTTTGAAGACTTTCCTGCCTGCTGGGTTTATTTTGTTGCCCAAAGTATGTGAGGTTGTGAGAGAATGGAAACATTGGGATGTTCAGGTCCCCTTTGTGCTCAGGATAGCAGTTTGTGTTGCAAAGAGGCCCATTCAGGAGAACAGGCTCACAATTGGTTCCAGATTCTCATGTTCTGGGTCTCATCTGAAGTTTGCTGAAGGGGAAAGAAAGGAGAGGTGGAGTCCATCAGCTGCAATAGTTTGCTGACAACATTCCCACACAAGTGGCCTTTACCTGACACAACGATTATTGGATTTGAACAATATAATGTGGTTGTGTAGCAAGGTAATTGGAGGGGGCACGGTTTGAAATGCCATTTTTGCAGTCTTCCCCAAATGTGGGTTTTTTCCTGCCTTCCTTTTTCTATTTGTTTCCAGCAATTTTTTTTGTGTGTGTGTGTGTGTGATCAAATTGTTGGCTACTATAACTGACGAAAATGAGGACGGACAGTTATTTTAATCAGCTGTGTCATGTACTTAAGAATTTCTTCAAGCATTTCCATTCTGCAACAGCACTCACAGCTCATTAAAAAAATATTGAGTAGTTTGTTAACATATGTCCAACATACATTTAGAGTGCTTTTGCAGATGTATATCAGAGCTTCTTTTTAGATTTCCATACTATGGAAAAATTGGATTTTTTTTCTAGTTCTGCTATCAAATTTCTATCATTTGGAGAAGACAAGGAAGGAAGGAAGGAAGGAAGGAAGGAAGGAGGGAGGGAAGGAAGACATGGAGAATCTCTCTCTCTCTATGTGTTTGTGTGTAGGAATCTTGGCATGAGTGTCATGGTTTCCCACGGAGGAGAAAACATTTTCCAGAGATAAGTCCAGAATAAGAGATCACACAGTCCTGGATTGGATGGGAAGAAAGGAAAAGATTCAGGTTGGTACACCCTAGAATTTCTCATAATACATCAATTAGGTTAGAAGGTTTTACTTCGGCAAGATTCTGTCTTTAACAGCAGGCAAATAAAAAGTTGGAGTCCATTGCATTCCCTGTTCCTCTTTGGGCTTGGGCCTGCCATAGTCTCAGGTTTCTTCCCTGGTGTCTTCATCACTAGACCAAACAGGCTCACTAGACAATGTTCCTATCTTGGAGTTAAACCTTCAGTCCGTTTCACTCTTACTTTGATCTGAGACAAATTGGCCCTCAAAAAGATAATATCTATACACCATTCAAAAGAGACAACCAAAAAGCCCCAAAAGAAACAAAAGGACCAAAACACCTCCTCACCAGCAACCAGTGCCTCGATAAGCAATGATTAACACCAGTATTAACACTAGACCAACAATCAAGAAGTAAACAATTGCCCAATCAAGGAACTATCAACTCAGACAAACAAGCTAACAAAAAACAATAGTCCCAATTAAGGAACCACCAAGGACACTCCCACCAACACCATCAGAGTAAGACATTAGTACCTCAAAATCTTTCAGGACTAGCTCCTTGCCAAAACTATGGTCACAAGCCACGGTCACCCCATCTTCAAAAAGGGAAACCCCAGCCTAGTTGAAAATTACAGAGCAATCTCTTTATGCTGCATCACCTGTAAAGTCACGGAATCAATTATTAACCAATCCATCATCCTCCATTTAGAGACAAACAACCTACTCTCTTATAAACAATTTGGTTTTAGGAAAAAACTATCCTGTAATCTGCAACTCTTACACTGCAAAAACATATGGACTACATAACTCGATCAGGGCAAAGCAATAGGCACAATCTACATAGACTTCTGTAAAGCCTTTGATTCAGTGGAACATGACAAACTACTCCTAAAACTAAAATCTTATGGTATCTCTGGACTACCTGTCAATGAATACTTCAGCTTCAACCATAACAATACAAGAGCAAACAATACATACAAACTCAAGGTTAACCGCACCAAACTTGATTGCAGGAAATACGACTTCAGCAACAGAGTGGTCAATGTCTGGAATACTCTACCTGACTCGGTGGTTTCTTCCCAAACCCCAAAAACTTTAACCTCAGACTGTCTACTATTGACCTCACCCCTTTCCTAAGAGGTCTGTAGGGGGCGTGCATAAGCGCACCAATGTGCTTACCGTCCCTGTCCTATTGTTTCTTTTATATATTTTTTATTTTTCTTATATGTATCCATGTATTCATAACTATGTTTTTACTTATATCTATTATCTTGTAAGCAATTGACAAATAAAAATAAATAAAATAAAACAAACAAAGAAACAAATAAAAAAATAAAATAAAAGCAAATCCCACTTCCTTCTAACACTGATGATGTTATATAGTTGGGTAATGAAATGTCTACAAGAAAGTCTATGGAGATTCTCAATCATCCAGGTCCTGGTTGTCCCAAAGGTGATTTAAGAGGCCACTGGACTTTCTGATTTTTCTTTGAAGAAGTTTCACTTCTCATCCAAAAAAGCTTCTTCAGCTCTGACAGGATGGTGGGGAATGGAAGGATTTATACTCCTTGCAGACTGCTGGTCATTTGCATCCTTTTAGAGGGTCATTGAGGCCATTTGGAGGTTTATCTGTGTCTTCAGGGTCACCCGAGTAGTGCAAATGGTTCCCGTAGTCTGCAATTATTTTCCCCTCTGGGAATCCATTCCTGCTCCCACATCATTCAAAGGGGGTTCTTCCCAACTACAGCTAAAAAGTCCATAGAGTTTCTCAGTCATCCAGGGGATATCTCAAAGAATATGAATCCTTCCCTTCCCCACCATCCAGTCAGAGCTGGAGAAGCTTCTTGGATGAGAAGTGAAACATCTTCAAAGAAAAGCCAGAAAGTCCACTGGCCTCTTGAAAAAAGGGCTCCTTTGGGTCTACCAGAAAGCAACCAAGCTCAGAGACTACCCAGGGTACCACAGCTGGGAAATTGGTGAATATGACATAAAACTGAACTTCTTAAAGAAAGATGGGAAAAATGGAGATTTAGTAGTAACTGTGGGCTTTGCAGGAAACCCTCACCATCCATTGTTTAACAACACGTACATGAGAATGTAGTGTTTTTAGTCAAGATTTATGTGAGACCCCAGATAGATTATAGTTTGGCTAGCAGGACAGACTTATTTTGCTGCATCTGTCTATGTTGCTTCTATCATTTGATTTTTAATGTTTCTTCCCCTCTCATAAACTTCCAGCGAAACAGAGGCATTTGCGGCTTTCAATTCTGCAGAGTGTCGTTAAGTGTCGTCCCCCCCCCCCCCGATCCAGTTGCAAAGTGGTTGAATGCTCTGGAAATGAAATCCTGCCCAGGTTTCTGAAAAGGTATTTGGCTGACAGCAAGGACAATCGGGAGCTTCAAGCTGATCTAATTTGGGTGCATAAAAGGCAAAGTTGGGATGTCAACTTTGAAAGTGGAAGAAAACCAGATTGTTTTATCTCACTTTGTTCCAAACTCTTCCTTGTCAAGAGGCAACTGGACTTTCTGGCTTTTCTTTGAAGATGTTTCACTTCTCATCCAAGAAGCTTCTTCAGCTCTGACCGAATGGGGGGGGGGGGGGTGGAGGGATTTATCCTCCTTGCAGACACAGCTGGTCATTTTCATCCTTTCTAGAGAGTCATTGAGGCCACCGGGAGGTTTAATCTGTGTCCTCAGGGTCCCCTGAGTGGTGCAAATGGGGGTGGAGGCTTCTTGGGGCAGCTGAAAGGACCGTGTTGCAGACTGGAGACAGGTGACGTCGTATCCCTCCCCCTCTGTTGATCACATGATCCCCTTTTGTGACCTTCTGACAATCCAAGTCCACGGGGAAAGCCAGATTCACTTAACAACCGTGTTATTAACTTAACCAATGAAGTGATTCACTTAACAACGGAGGCAAGAAAGATTGTAAAATGGGGCAAGATTCACTTAACAATCTTGCTTAGCCATGGAAACGGGCTCAATTGTGGTCATAGGTCGAGGACCACCTGTCCGATGGGCAGTTCCCCCTTTTGACCTCACCTCTTCTTCCTTTCTGCCTCTCTGCAGTCTTGGGCTCAGGGCACAAATTTGAGGACTTGGTCTATGGCAGAAGGACTTTGGACGGCAGCGCTAAAAAGAAAAAAAAACGCATTTTATTTTGATACAACACCAGGGGACTTGATATGCAGGAGATGAGTTGATAGTAACACTTTGCTTGGTCTCACCTTGCCAAGAAAAAAATACGCTTGGCTTTGACTAAAGTTGGACAAAGAGGAAAGAGAAAATCCCAGATGCCAGTAAAAATGATTTTATTGGAGCCTGGTGCATTTTGGAAATGAATTCCTTTCTCAAGGGCAGTCCAAAAAAGAAAAGGAAAAGGAAAGGAAAAGCAAAAAAGAAGAGGAAGAAAAGAGGCCGTCCGTGTCCCAACTGAACAGCCCTCTCCCAACAGAAGGGGGGGGGGGCGCGACGACACCATCGGTCTCCGGTCTGCAACACGATCCTTTCTGCTGCTCCAAGGAGGCTCCACACCCACTTGAACTGCTCAGGTGACAATCAGGACACAGATAAACCTTCAAGTGGCCTCAAGGACCACCTAAAAGGATGCAAATGACCAGCTGTGTCTGCAAGGAGCATAAATCCTTCCGTTCCCCACCATCCTGTCAGAGCTGAAGAAGCTTCTTGGACGAGAAGTGAAGCGTCTTCAAAGAAAAAATGAAGAAGTCCAGTTTCCTCTTGAAAAAGTTCCTTTGGGACAACCGTGACCTGGATGACGGAGAATCTCCATGGACACTTAGCTAAGCAGTTGGGGATGAACACGCTCGAATATTGTGGGAATATGAACTGATTTCCAGAAAAATTGCAACCGAAGGAGCCATTTGCACTTCAGTTTGAGATGGAGACAACACAGACTCACCCCCAACAGACTGCCTCTGTTCCCCAGGGAAGGGACACAGGGCAGAAAGCATTCTTCAGAAAACACAACTCCACAACACAGTCCTTTAGCTGTTCCAAGAAGATGCCAGACACATTTGAGCTACTCAGGGGTCCCTGAGGACACAGATAAGCGTCCAAGTGGCCTCAACGGCTCTCTAAAAGGACACAAATGACCAGCTGTTTGCAAGGAGCATAAATCCTTCCATTCCCCAGCATCCAGTCAGAGCTGAAGAAGCTTTTTGGAGGAGAAGTGAAAGGTCTTCAAAGAAAAAAAACAAGAAAGTCCAGTGGCCTCTTCAAAAAAGCTCCTCTGGGGTAACCGTGACCTGGAAGACGGAGAATCCGCCAGACAAAAGAAAGGAAAGAAAAGAATAATAAGAAAGTATCTGTGTATAAAAATGCTCAACCACATACACACTACAATAAGTATCCCCCTCTTAACTGATTCAGTAAGGGTCTCTTATAGGATAGCCTCAAGATGTTAATCCAAAGAAGCAGCTATATTTATTAAAATAATAATAATAACAATCCTGTATCTGCTGGTTTAGCAACAAAGCCAGAAAAGAATCGATACAGTGATCCTTAAAACGTATTGTGTGTTTTTTCCTTTGGTATAGATAAAATGTAGATATGCAGAGACTAATACAAAGCCCAAATGAGACTCAGCAATGCTCCGCTAAAATATCTGTAAATGGGTCAGCTTGTATATTCTGCAAATATTCTACATGAGGTTGAGAATAGCTGCAGGGATTACTAGAGCAACAACAAGGGACTAGAACTCACCGTCTCCTGGTGGTTGGTTCAAAGTCACCCAGTTGGCTTTCATAGCTAAGGCAGGATTAGAATTCACCGTCTCTTGCTTTCCATTCTGGTGTCTTAACCACTAGAGCAAATTGGTTCTCTCTACTTTAGAGGACTGAAAGGAACATAATGTTCACCACATTACAAAAAGGATGTTGAGACTCTAGAAAAAGTACAGAGAAGAGCAACCAGGATGATTAGGGGACCAGAGGCTAAAACATACAACGATCGGTTGCAGGAACTGGGCTTGGCTAGTCTAGTAAAGAGAAGGAGACATGATAGAGGTCTTCCAATATTTGAGGGGCTGCCACAGGGAGGAGTGGGGGGGGGGGTCAAGCTATTTTCTAAAGCGCCTGTAGGCCAGACAAGGAATAATGGATGGAAACTGACCAAGGAGAGATTCAACCTGGAAACAAGGAGGAATTTTATGACAGGGAGAACAATCAACCCATGGAACAGAAGTTGCCCTCGGAAGTTGTGGGAACTTCATCACTGGAGGTTTTTAAGAAGAGCCTGGACTGCCATCTGTCAGAAATGGTGTAGGGTCTCCCGCTTGGGCAGGGGGTTGGACTAGATGACCCCCAAGGTCCCTTCCAACTCTGATGATCTGTTATACAGGTGGTCCTCAACTTACAACCATTTCCATCCATCAATCAGAATAGAGTTGGAAGGGACCTTGGAGGTCTTCCAGTCCAACCCCCTGCCCAAGTAGGAGACCTTATACTCTCTCAGACCAGTGGCTGTCCAGGCTCTTCTTCAAGACCTCCATGGATGGAGCGCCCACAACGTCTGAAGGAAACTTCTGCTTCAATGGTTAATTGTCCTTCCTGCTAGGAAGTTTCTTCTTAGTTCCAGGTTGCTTCTCTCCTAGATGAGTTTCCATCCTTGTTTCTTCTCCTGCCTTCAGGGGCCTTGGAGAAGAGCTGGACTCCCCAGTCTTCTTTGGGGCAGCCCCTCAAATAAACTAACCAAGGAGGGAAGCAGCCTGGAATTTAGGAGAAACTTCCCGACAGGGAGGACAATCAATCACTGGAACAGAAGTTGCCTCCAGAAATCCTGGGTGCTCCATCCCTGGCGGCTTTTAAGGAGAGTCTGGACCGTCACTTGTCTGAAATGGCACAGGGTCTCCTGCTTGAGCAGGGGGCTGGACTAGAAGACCTCCAAGGGTCCCTCCAGCTCAATCTTTTCTAATTCCTTATGTGGTTGATTTTTTTCCTTGGAATTAGGTTCTAAAGGTTGTGGAGGGCTTCCTCCCCTCTCACTTCTAGTTTAAAGCCCTTTCTTTGGATGAGGCGAGCCAGCCATTCTGAACACCAGGAAGGGGAGGTGAAAGGAAGGTTTCCAGCTGCTCCGTTGTGGGCCAGGTAGTTCTCGACTTATGACCATAATGGAGCCCAACATTTCCATTGCTAAGAGAGACAGTTGTTAAGTGAGCCTGGCCCCATTTTGCAACCTTTCTCACCACGGTGGGTGAGTGGATCCCTGTGGTTGTTAAGTTAGCAACTCCATTGTTAAGTGAATCTGGCTTCCCCATTAGCTTTGCTTATTGGAAGGTCCCAAAACAGGATCACATGCCCCTGGGACCGTGCGACCGTCACAAGTATGAATCAGTTGCCAAGCGTCTGAACTCCCCCTCCCCGAGGCCATCACTCTGCCCAAAACTGATCCCCACAATTCTCCTCCTTTCTCTTAGCGTATCCCCTGCCTCCTTCTCTCGTTTTGCCTAGAACTGCGTTGCTTGTGTCTCACGACCGATATTGTTTTATTTCGAATCCTAGTGTGGTTTGTGTCGGTTGCTTATTTAGTATCCTATAACTATCATTAAGTGTCGTATCTTATGATTTATGATGAATGTGTTTATTATGACTGTGATCATAATTTATCACTTCGTTGTTTGTATGTACGCTGAGAGTTTATACACTGGAGACAAATTCCTTGTTTGTCCAATCACACTTGGCCAATCAAGAATTCTGTTCTGTTCTGTTCTGCTCTGCTCCATATTTTCTATTTCTATTTCTATTCCATTCCACTCCATTCCACTCCATATTTTTTTCCTTTCCTTTCCTTTCCTTTCCTTTCCTTTCCTCTCCTCTCCTCTCCTCTCCTCTCCTCTCCTCTCCTCTTCTCTTCTCTTCTCTTCTCTTCTCTTCTCTTCTCTTCTCTTCTCTTCTCTTCTATTCTATTCTATTCTATTCTATTCTATTCTATTCTATTCTATTCTATTCTCTATTCCATTCTGTTCCATATTTTCTATCCTATCCTATTCATCACATACTGTAACCCTGTGGATCCTGTCACGATCATAAGTGTGAAAAACAGCCCTAAGACAGTTTTTCCAGTGCCATTGTAAATTTGAATGGTCACTAAGTGAACTGATGCACGTTGAAGACTCCTGGTATTGGTGGCCCCAAAGGAAGCAGAAAATATTGGGGGCCCATCAGCCCAGGTCTCCATCTCCCTGCGGGCGCCATAAACTGGTGAGACCTGCGGCTGACATCCCCTCCCCAGGAGGGAAAATCTTCAGCCGAGTTGAAAGAGCAAAGAGAAGCCACAAGGGAGCCTTGACGGTCTCAGGGACTCTGTCTTTTTGCATCTCTGGCTGTCTGAGGAAGCTACCAGCAGCAGCCTGGCCTCTCGGGCAGAGGAGGCTCCTCGCTCTCAGCTGCACCGAAGAAGAAGGAGAGGAGGAGAGAGAAATGGGGAGGCCTTGGACATCTGCTACCTGTGGGAGTTGTCCATTTTAATTAGCACAACCTTGATCGCTCACCTTGGAAATAGGCAAAGGAACAAGGTTTTTAATGTGCTTGGATTCTCTATTGCCTCTGCTTGCCATGGTGTGTCCTGTCCTGTTCTGACTCAAGATATTGGGCCAAAAAAAGGAAGCGGAGAAGTCAAGAGAATGCAGCAACATGTTATGAGGAGAAAGAAAGAAAGAAAGAAAGAAAGAAAGAAAGAAAGAAAGAAAGAAAGAAAGAAGGAAGGAAGGAAGGAAGGAAGGAAGGAAGGAAGGAAGGAAGGAAGGATAGTTTAGGACAATATTATTAAATATCTCTCCTCCCAACTGCCATTTCTTCTCCTTGACATACAGCAGTTCATTTAGTGACCGCATTGTAAAAAGTGACATATGACCATTTTTCACATTTAATGACCATTGCACCCCTCCCCCCGGTCACGGGATCAAATGACTGGCTACTGACTCCCATTTACGACGGGACCCAGGTGGTTCCCCTTTGGGACCTTCCAACGAGCAAAGGCAATGGGGAAGCCGGATTCGGTAGCCGTCCATCTCCTTGCAATGTTGCTTTGGGATTCCTGAGTGGGCAGGAGCTGGAAGCGAGCGCAGGGCCTCAGCCCATCTGGCGGAGTGGGACTCGAACCGCTGGAGTGCAGGCCATTTCCGGCTGACAGTTCCGGCATCACTAAACTGCTGCAGCCTCCCCCCCCCCCCCCCCCCCGGGAGGAATTTTGTTGGGGAAAAAGCTACAGGGAACCAACACTGAAAACGTGTCCAAACCATCTGGGTTTTGCCTGAAAAGAGACTTTTTCTCTCTCTCCCCTGTGGGGGGAAAAAGGACAATTACTCTGAGGAAAACGATCATGGCAAAGCATTCAAACCTGGCAGTTCCGCATTTATTCCAGGGTTATTTGCATCGCTGTAACTCTTTAGAGCTTTTCTCATTAAACTGCTGTTTGAATATTTGCACACACAAAAAGGCCATTTAAATTCACACTTACAAATCTCTTTTCGGTCCGTGCAGGCCATCCCGCCCTGCATTTCCCCTCAGGAGGCATCAGGAATGCCCAGCGAAGTTGCCGTCCGTCCTGCCGACGGTCAAATTGTATCTGGATGGACAGGGGCGTTTCCTCAAAAAATCTCCCATTGGGACGAAATGCAGAGAGTCCTTGGATTACACCCCCAGTCGAGACCAAAAGGGCTAAGTGAGTTTTGTCCCACTCAACGACCTTTCTTGCCACAGTCCTTAAGTGAATCACTGCAGTTGATAAGTTAGTCACACGGCTGTTCAGCGAATCCGGCTTCCCCACTGCCTTTGCTCGTTGGAAGGTCCCAAAGGGGAACCACCTGGGCCCCGTCGTAAATGGGAGTCAGTGGCCAAGCCATTTGATCCCGTGACCGGGGGGAGGGGTGCTGCAATGGTCGTTATATGTGAAAAATGGTCATATGTCACTTTTTACAATGCGGTCACTAAATGAACTGCTGTATGTCAAGGGGAAGAAATGGCATTTGGGAGGAGAGATATTTAATAATATTGTCCTAAACTATCCTTCCTTCCTTCCTTCCTTCCTTCCTTTCTTCTTTCTTTCTTGGGCGGCTGGGGTGGGCGTGGCCAGGGTGGGTGATGGGGGCACCTGTGGTGGTCAAGTGCTAAGGCACGACTTCCTTCAGTCCCTCCCTCCCTCCCTCTCATTATAATCTTCCTTCCTTCCTTCCTTCCTTCCTTCCTTCCTTCCTTCCTTCCTTCCTTCCTTCCTTCCTTCCTTCCTTCCTTCCTTCCTTTTCTTCTGTTTCCTTCCCTCTTCATTCTCCTTTCTTCTTCCTTCCCCTCTTCCCTTCTTTTTCTTTGATCTCCCTCTTTCCCTTCCTCCTTTTCTGCTCCTCCTTGGATGCTCAGATGCAAAGGGGGAAGAAACCTTTCTCCTTTTGTTTTGTTTTGAGTTTGTTTTGATAGCCCTCGGTCAGTGGAAAAGGGAGGGCCGGCCTGCGGTGACTCTGCCAGTGGAAATGGAGCACGCAGGGCCCCCCCGAGCCCCGTTTCCTCCAGTTGAGTCCCCCTGGGCCAGTCCCTCCCTGTTTCCAGGGCTGCCTGCAGGCCAGGTCCAAGCCCCCTGCGGCTGGCCTGGTGCGGCTGGGGCCCCCCCCGAGTTGGAGGACCCTGGCGTGGGCCATCAGGGCTGCCTCGCCTCTCGCATTCGTCCCTTTCCCTGACATTGTGAGCCTCGTGCTGAATGAACGAATTGGCTGGTGCTTCATATCAGGGAAGCATTGGGACCACGGAGAGGCTGAGCCCTTGTGTGAAAACAGTGGGGTTTTTTTTTTAGTTGTTTGGAAATAGGAACTGAACTCGCCCAAGGCGAGGAAGTGATTCAATTGTCAAAACTCGATCAACTTTCAGAATCAACTGAAATGGTCAAATTGATCCATTTTGCCCAATATCTCCATCCCTCTGGCCACCGTCTAGGTTGAACGTGTTCGGTGTAATGTAATGAACCATCTGGTTCTCCTTGCTTGCCTCCAGCTGGTCCCCAGAGAGAAGCTTTTTGCTATCCCTGTCGGGATTAAGTGAGTTTGCCACCTGCAGGCATCACTGTTCCAACTCAAATAGCTTGTGAACAGGCCAGGCCACAGAGTCAAGGGCAGGGTGAGATCGAAGAAATCAGCCAATAAGAATAGAGCTGGAAGGGGCCTTGGAGGTCTTCTAGTCCAGCCCTCTGCTCAAGCAGGAGAACCAAACCCTTTCAGACAGGTGGCTGCCCAGTTTTTTTCTTACAAACCTCCAGTTATGAAGCCCCAACAACTTTTGAAGGCAAGCTGGTTAATTGTCCTCACTGTGAGGAAATTTTTGGATGGACAGATGGACGGACAGATAGATAAGACATTAGACCTAAAGATTAGTTTGGGAGAAGGTGGAAGGAGGAAGGGAGAGATGGATAAATATTAGGAATGAATACTTGAGGAGATGGATGGATGGATGGATGGATGGATGGTGAGTGAGTGAGTAATACATACAGTAGAGATAGATGGATAGATAGATATTGATTCCTATTAGGACAGAAAACTAGTTTGAGAGAGGGATGAAAAGGAAGGAAGGAAGAGGGATGGATGGAGTGAGTAGATAGATAGATACAGAGAGAACAGGGGAGGGAGAGATCTCAGAAGAAGGCCATGGCAGGCTGTGTCTGGGTTGCTTCCAACCAAATTATATGGATGTGTTGCTGAAGTCACCAGGAACGGAGCTCAGCTTGAAGAAGACAGTAACCTGTAAGGGGCGAGTAATAATGAGCCGAACCTCTAAGCATAATCTTTGAAAAACCTTTCAGGACCAGCTCCTTGCCTAACCTATGGTAAGAAGCCAGGGTCATCCCCATCTTCAAAAAGGGAGACCCCAGCCTACTTGATAATTACAGACCAATCTCTTTATGCTGCATCACCTGTAAAGTCATGGAATCTATTAACCAATCCATTATCCTCCACTTAGAAACAAACAACCTACTTTCCAATAAACAATTTGGTTTCAGAAAAAAACTATCCTGTAATCTACAACTCTTACACTGCAAAAACATATGGACGACACAACTCGACCAGGGCAAAGCAATAGATGCAATCTACATAGACTTCTGTAAAGCCTTTGATTCTAAGTATAGTATATAAAATCATACATTGCAATGACTTACCTGTCAATGAATACTTCAGCTTCAACCATAACAACACAAGAGCAAACAAAAGATACAAACTCAAGGTTAACCGCACCAAACTTGATTGCAGGAAATACAACTTCAGCAACAGAGTGGTCAATGTCTGGAATCCTCTACCTGACTCTGTGGTTTCTTCCCCAAACCCCAAAAACTTTAACCTCAGACTGTCTACTATTGACCTCACCCCTTTCCTAAGAGGGGGCATGCATAAGTGCACCACTATCGTGCCTACCGTCCCTGTCCTATTGTTTCTTTTTTTTTATTTTTCTTATATGTATCCATTTCATGTATTCATAACTATGTTTCTTCTTATACCTATTATCTTGTAAGCAATTAATAAATCAAATAAATAAATCAAATAAATAAAAAATAAATCAATGAGTAATGCGTTGGCATTGTAACCAGCCACGGAGAGGTTAGGCTTCTCTCTGCACCGTCCCTCCTGCTTTATAAATGGCTCAAGCTCCCTTCCAGGCGAACGCAAGGCCTGAGTAGAAGAATCAGCCTCCTGGTGCTTTTTTTTATTGGAAAACTGTATGTGTAAGAAAACGGCAAACGCTGCAGAGAACATGCACGGAGGTGAGAAGGGCTTTGGGAAGGAGGTGTGGCCATCTTCAAGGCTGCCTTTGGGATTCTTGAACTCATTTGGAACGGAACGTGCCCTCAGTAAAATTAGCATTTCAGTCCAACATTAAACAAAAAAATAAAACACCCCCCCCAAAAAACCCCCCATTTTGTGCTAAAGATTAAACCTGCCTGGGGGCGGGGGGGGGGGGCAAGTGTTTTCTTTCATTGCTATTGTCGAGTCAGTTGGGCAGCAGGTGGACAGAAACTTCCACACCCCTGAAGAACAGAGAGAATTGACTCGTGGAATCAAAAAGACAGAATGGAAGGAATCTCTGAAGAGCTGGCAGGAAAAAGAAAAGGTACAATTCACCTCAGAATTGACTGGAAAAAGTGAATGTTGGTGCTGAGCTTTACTGGTTTTTGCTGCTTTCATTTTTTTGTTTTGTTTCAGAGGCCGTAAAGCATTAGGAATATAAATGGCAGGCAGCGTATTTGTAGCCGCGTTCCATTTAAGGGTTTTCAGCATTATCTCAAGATTTTCTGAGGGGCTTATAAGGTGGCTGTAAAAATTCACCAAAGAAAGGATTTAGGAAAGACTCAAGAGGTTTACGTCGATTCTCTGTCACTGTTTCCCCATCGCTCTTTCTTTTCAAGGAGCCTGAATGTCACCATCATTAGGAAGCGAAGTATAGACACCGATCTTGTAAGTGGGAGCAATAAAAACTCAAAATATTGTTATTTAGAGATGTTGAAGTATCCGGGAGCTTCAAATTGGTTAAATCGTGGCGGCCTACCTAGTTTTGTTTAAGCATAGATTTACAAAAATGTGCCACCTCTCTGGCGGGAGCTACCTTGTCTGCCTGTTTGCTTCCAGGTCCAATCCAAATTCAAGTTCCTAGTCATCACTTGGAAAGCTCTACATGGGTGAGAGCCATGTCATTCGAAGGACCATCTGTCATCCGTCATGTCTACCCGACCCACGAGAGCAGGGAATGGGGTACGGTGGCTTGCTTGGTTAGGATGCTGGGTTGGAGGTTAGCAAGCCCGCATTCGAGACCCGAGTGCTGCTCTGGTGGGGGGTGAGCTCCCATCCTTCGCTCCAGCTCCTGCTGGGACATGGGAGGAGCCTCCAATTAGATGTTCCCCAGGCATCCTTTTACCCCCGAAGTGCCTTGGGGCTTCTGACAGGAGTGTGATGTGACTACAGCAGGGATGCAGGAGATGTCACGGGTCCCCTCTCTTAAGGAGGACTTCTCCGTGGTGGCTCCCTCCTTGTGGAACAATATCCCTGAGGAAGTAAGACGGGCCCTTCCTCGAGGCCCTGGAGACATGGTTCTGGCAAGGGGCCCGGGAACCCCAAGGTGATGTGGGACCTGCCAAGTGGTTGCTCTGATTGTGGTCACTTGAGCAATTGAGGTTTTATTAGGTTTTGTACTGGAGTTTTATCCTTGTAAGACACCCAGAACTACTGGGATTGAGTTGGCCATATAAATATTCTAAATAAACAAGTCCTCGGAAGAAGAAAAGGGAGCTGACGGAGAGCCAGGACAGAAAGACGCGTCTACAGAGTATCTAATGGAGATGCTCTGTCCCAGAGGTGTTTTTTTCAAGAGGATTTTCTGGTTTTCTTTTTAGACGTTTCGCTTCCCATCCAAGAAACTTCTTTAGCTCTGGCTGGATGGTGGGCAAAGGAAGGATTTATTCTCTTTGCAGACAGCTGGTCATTTGCATCCTTGAGGAGAGTCATTCAGGCCACTTGGAGGTTTAATTTGTGTCCCCAGGGTCACCTGATTGGTGCAAATGGGTGTGGAGCCTTCTTGGAACAACTGTTGTAGATGGGAGACAGATGATGTCGTATCCCTCCCTCTCTATGGAGGGAGGGATGTTCAGTTTGGACACAGATGGCCTCTTTGGCCCCCGTCTTTCCAACCAGCCATCCTCTCTGCCCAGAATGTGGATTTTGCTGTCTTCCAAAAAGGGGCCTTTGCCTTCTAAATGCAGGTGGAAGTGCTGAATCTAGTCCTCATGGATTTATTCTCTATGTTGTCCCGTGCATTTAACGACTCTAAAAAGGATGCAAATGACCAGCTGTCTGCAAGGAGTACAAATCCTTCCATTCCCCTCCATTCAGTCAGAGCTTCTTGGATGAGAAGCAAAATGTCTTAAAAGAAAAACCAGAAAGTCCAGTTGCCTTTTGAAAAAGCACCTTTGGGTTTACAGAGTAATCCTTTAAGGAACATTGATTAAAATTCAGGGTGCTGTTTCCTCTGTTTAGATGAAGTGACTTAGTTGTTTTGTCATTATTATCTTGAGTCAAGGTGCTTTCTTCCCGTATCACAAAACTTTGGCACCAATAACTTCAAGCTATATAGTTTTGTTTTGTGTTACTTTTCAAACCAAACACTAACTCATTCCATTTGTTAAGTTAGCAAAGGAGGCAAAGCATTAGCAGAAAAGAGAGAATTATCTGGTTCAGCCTTTGATGTAGATTACACAATATAGGCCAGAAATTGTATCCAACAAGAAGAAGAGAATGGCTAATAGAAATATTGGAAGAGAAGCTGGCCTAAATTTAGGGGGAAAATATTTATTTTAGTTCTCCAATTTCTTCACTTGGCTTCATTCCAGATTCCACTCCTCCCGCTCTCACTTCTTATAGATTTAATAGTGTTCTCTGCAACTGATCTTCAATGCAAAGTGGACTTGCACTGATCAATCAAAGAAAGGATTTTGGACTTTTTCACAAAATTTCATTCTTTCAATATCACTGGTGAGCTTTTATAAGAAACAAGCCACTGAGTATGTGTAGTTTAATGAAAATAAGGATTAGGGGAGAAGTGACATCAGCCTTCCAATGTCTAAGGGACTGCCACAAAGAAGACGGAGAGAAGCAACCTGGAACTAAGGAGGAACTGCCTGACATTCAGAACAATTAACCAGTGGAACAGCTTGCCTCCAGAAGTTGTGAATGCTCCAACACTGGAAGTTTTGGAGAAGAGACTAGACAACCATTTATCTTCCCTGGCTTTCAATATAATCCTTCAGTGAATTAGCATGATGCTGATTGAGGTGGATGGATGGATGGATGGATAGACAGATGATAGTAGGTTGATGGACATTGAAGTCAAATGTTCTAAGAAGGCACTGGAATAGGGTGCATTAATACAAGAAAGGAACATTAAATCTGAGTGGTTGGACATGGGATTTCTCCAGCATTGACGAAAGGAGAGCTAAACCAGTGTGTGTCTTCTGACTTCAAGTTTACTGTCATGTAGGACTATTGTCTGTAAGCTTATGACCACAACTGAGCCCAAAATTTCTGTTTCTAAGGGAGACATTTGTTGAGTGTGTTTTGCCCCATGTTACGACCTTTCTTGCCACAGTTCTTAAGTGAATCACTGTGATTGTTAAGTTAGTAACATGGTTGTTAAGTGAATCTGGCTTCCCCAATGACTTTGCTGGTCAGGAGGTTGCAAATGTTGACATCTTGGGACATTTTGGGACACATTAATAGGAGGCAATTGCCAAGCTTCTGAATTTTGATCCTGTGGCCGTGGGGAAGTGGCAATGGTCGTATGTGTGAAACTTGGTCATAAGCTACAATTTTCAGTGCCATTGTAACTTAAATTGCCCATTAAACGAACTGCTGTTAGTATTAAGTATTACCTGTCCCTTACCATTTTTCAAGTCAGACAGTGAAAACATTCTATATGGATACACGGGCTAGTATCTTTTACTCTGGAACTGTAGTCTGCTTTCAGCCTTATGAACTTTAATCAGTCACAATAAGAAAACAAGTCGCAGCATCCGTGAAAGAAGTTTTGAGCGAAGTAGGTCAAAGGCAACTTACAGACTGAGAAAGAGGTGCCATTGGCTGAGCTGAACTTCCGGGGCTCCCATCAGGCCACATTGATCTGCCCAGATCTCAAAGAAAGAACAGCAGAGGCCCCACTTTGCTGAGCCAGGGGCCTTTAGCAGGGGCTTCAGACTCAGGGCTGCCCTAGAAACAGCGAAGGACCAGCCGGTGGTGCCACTGCCAGTGAAAACGGAGCCCCACTTTCCCTGGCGGAGGGCTGCAGGAGGCCATCGCAGCCAAAAACAGGGCCCGGGGGCTGCACATGGCCACTCTGGGCTCCGTTTTCGCTGGCAGGGGGCTAGCAAAACGAACTCAAAACAAAAGAAAAGGAGAAATGTTTCTTCCCCTTTTGCATCTGAGCCTGCAAGAAGGGACAGGAAAGGAGAAAGGGAAAGAGGAAAGAGAAAGAAGGGAAGGTGGGAAGGAAGGAAGGAGATTATAATGGGGGGGGGGTCTGAGGGAAGTCCTGCCTTAGCCTTGGCCACCACAGGTGCCCCCGACTCAACCGATGTCAAGTTGGCTACACTCACCCCGGCCCCCCGAGGTCAGACACCACCCTGATGTGGCCCCCCACAAATGCTCTACAGCCAGAGCGATGGCTTTCCCAGTCACAAGGCACGGCTGCGAGAGTTGGGGCGCAAGGAAGGCTGAGCCCCGGAGAGTGGCTGCTTTTGAATTGTGGCGTTGGGGGAAGACGCCTGAGAGTCCCTTGGACTGCAAGGAGATCCTATCCATCAGTCCTAAAGGAAATCAACCAAGACTGTCCTTTGGGAGGACAGAGCCAGAAGCTGAAGCTCAACTGCTCCGGCCGTCAAGTGAGGAGGCAGCAGGACTCCTTGGAAAAGGCCCCGAAGTTGGGAAAGATTGAAAGGAGGGATTTCCTGAGGGTGAGAACCATAAACCAGCGGCCCGGCTTCCCTCCAGAAGTCCTGGCTGCTCCACCACTGAAGGCTTTTAAAAAGGGACTGGACAACCATTGACCCAGAACGAGATAGGGTCTCCTGCTTAAACAGGGGGGTTGGACTAGAAGACCTCCAAGGTCCCTTCCAACTCTGATATTCTGATTGAAGGCAAAAGGAGAAGGGGACAGTGAGATTGCGTCATCGAGCCAATGGACCTGAATTTGGGGAAAGTGCAGGAGGCAGTGGAGGACATGGGCCTTGGTGTGCTGTGGACTATGGGGTTGCAAAGAGTTGGAGATGATTTAGCAACTGAACAACAATCAAAAAGTATTAATGGGATTTATCAGAAGTTTCACGTTGCAGATGCCGTAATTTTTCATATTGGTGGTGATAATCAGGATGGGGTGGTGGAATGAAAATTACTTCATATTTGTTAAGAGTTTGCAGGAATCCCACCAGCACACAAGTCAATACTTCAGCAGGATTCATTTATATAAGAAACTTCTTTATATACAATAATATAAATCGTGATGCATGTATACAATACCCATCCAGCCCCAGTCAAGCTAAGCCTCACCCAGGCTCCCTGCCCTCTGCAGGGCTCACAACAGGTGCTGTTTCTTAGTCACCAAACAGTTCCCATTGATGGACTTTTTGTCATGGCCATCCCAGCTCATCATTTCTTATACACTGACAATATCTACCATATATTTGTCCTTTGAGTACAGAAGGCCTTCAGGCAAAGTCCGCCAGCAGCTCACTGAGGCTGGATGTCCATTCTCACGGCTGTGACTCCACAAAATTAACTTCCACTTTCCAGCTTTATCAACAGACAGAGACATTTCTCACAAAAGCTTAATTATATTCCTCACAAGCTGTTATGCAGTCAGGGAAATATTGAAATATGGATTTGCTCAAACTTTGCTGAGTTCCAATGGAAATGTGTTATTGGGTGACCTTTCTCTAATATGGTTCTAAGGATTTACTCTGAGTTTTATAAACATGGCTCTCAGTAAATAGGAAAATTGAACTTTTGGATGTGTCTCTGCTGAGAATGACCCAGAGAAATGGACAGAATTTGGGAGAAATGAGCTTGCGTGGGCACAAAATGTTGCAGTATGGAAGGCTGTGTTCAGATTTCAGGCCCATCTGTACAATGGGGCTTTCTCAGCTTGGTGGTTTTCTTGCAGGCGTTTCATGACCAAACCAGGTAACTTCATCAGTGTTAGTAGGGGGGAGTTTGCTCTCCTTTCTAGTACTTATGATGTTACAGTTCATCAGATAATGAAACATCTGCAAGAAACCCACCAACCTCAGAGACCACCAACATTATTTCTCATTACATTACCCCACATTATTTCTCCCCCTCCTCTTCCTTCTCCTCCTTTTCTGCTCCTCCCTTTCCTCCTCCTCCTCCTCTTCACCTTCCTTCTAGCACTGATGATGTTCCCTAGTTGGGTCATGAAACGTCTGCAAGAAACCCACCAAACTCAGAGAGCCCCAGGGACAGTTCAACTCTGAGCTACAAAGATTCTTTTCTGTTGGAGTCACTTACACAATTTACCTATCATGCTGTTCACCTTTTTGCAGCTACTAAGAATACACCAATTGACTGTTGGCTATTGTGAACTTCCAAATATGTGTCGTCTTCCTTTGACACAGTTCCAAGAATTCTGATTCCTGCTCAGATCGCGGATCTTTTTTTTCTTCCAAAGTTTTTCAGCCTTACTTTCAGTAAATCTTCATATTTTGTTAGGTCTTCCAATTTTTTTTAATAACTTCCACCAGCAATCCTTATTAGGCCTGCTATAATAATTCATGTAGTGTTTTCCTTTTTTTCTGTTGGTGACTTAGAATAATCCTCTCCCACTTTTAACTCTGGTTCTTTAATTGAATTGTGCTCCTTTAATTTTCTTGTTTTCCGATCAAGTATGTATAATTCAGCTGGTGTCCATTCAATTATACCTGCAGTATATCAAATAATTAGAACAGCCCATGTGTTTATGACTTTAATTATGTTTCTTGCATTTAGTTCTGTTTTTCAAGAAAAAAACCCAGATCCCGCCTCCCTTATCATTAGAGCTGGCATTTTTTTTAAAAAAAACCTACTTTCATAAAAAGCCGGATGCCTCCGTGAATCCTAAGATTTCGCATCCTCCTTTGGATGCCGGTTGCCTTGTGCTATTTTTATCCATTCCTCCTAATCTACCCTCCCCCCTCCCCCTTCGCCTTAAGCCCCTGGGGCTGTGGGGGCTCCTCCTCCATCACGGGAGGTTTCCAAGGCAACCCTTTGGATGGCATAAGGCATCAGGTCTCCAGCCTTGAACTGGGGGTCAGCCTAGAAGACCTCAGAGACCCCTTTCAGCCCTATGACTCTACGGTTTGCTTTCTTTAATCCCCAAAGGTGCATTCTTCTGTAAAGATCATTGTACAGGGAATGCTCGACTTATGACCACAACTGAACCCAGGATTTCTGTTGCTTAGCGAGATGGTTGTTAAGTGAGTTTTGCCCCTTTTTACAACCTTTCTTGCCAGAGTTGTTGAGTGAACCACTGCAGTTGTTAAGTGAGTCACATGGTCATTGAGTGAATCTGGCTTCCCCCCACTGACTCTGCTCATCAGAAGGTCACCAGGGGTGGGGTGGGGTCCCGCCTAGTCCCGCCTTCAGCTAGAAAGCCAGCTGGGTGATTTTGGGAGTTCTAGTCCCACCTTAGCCCTAGGAGCCAGCTGGGCCAGTCCCTCCCTCTCAGCCCAGCCCACCTCACAGGGTTGCTGTTGTCAGGATCATAGGAGGAAGAAGGTCTGTGGGATATGTGGGCCACCTTGACTTCTTTGTAAAAATAATAAAAGCAGGATATAAATAAATATAAATAAATAAAAGATGGAGGCTGCACAAATCCAGCAATGACCACTAGAGGGCAGCAAATGGAGGACTCCCCTATTTTCTTTCTTTCTTTCTTTCTTTCTTTCTTTCTTTCTTTCTTTCTTTCTTTCTTTCTTTCTTTGATTTGCCAATTGTTTACAAGATAATAATTATAAGATAATAATTATAATTATAATAATAATTATAATATAATAATTATTATAATATAATAATATAATAAATATTATAATTATAATAATTATAAGATAATAATTATATATTATATATATAATTATATATATAATAATAATATATATATATATAAGATAATAATTATAATTATAAGATAATAATTATAAACAATTATAATTATAATAATAATTATAATTGTTTACAAGATAATAATTATAATAATAATCTTGCCCTCCTATTACCTCCTGGGCCCCAAACCAGGGAAACCTAACATTGATGGCCTATTGGTGCTGCTGACGTTTCTTTACAAGCTGCACTGGCGATATTCATGTGTTGTTTTTCAAGCTGCATCCTCTCGTGCCTGATAATGATCCTCCCAGAGGATTGTTTGACGGCATCTAGACCTAGAAAACCTTGAATTACGGCGTCTTCGGTCCAATCTAAGTATAGTATATAAAATCATACATTGCAATGTCCTACCTATCAATGAATACTTCAGCTTCAACCATAACGACACAAGAGCAAACAATAGATACAAACTCAAGGTTAACCGCACCAAACTTGATTGCAGGAAATACGACTTCAGCAACAGAGGGGTCAATGCCTGGAATACTCTACCTGACTCTGTGGTTTCTTCCCCAAAAACTTTAACCTTAGACTGTCTACTATTGACCTCACCCCTTTCCTAAGAGGTCTGCAGGGGGCGTGCATAAGCGCACCAACGTGCCTACCATCCCTGTCCTATTGTTTCTTTTATTTTTCTTATATGTATCCATGTGTTCATAACTATGTATTTACTTATACCTGTTATCTTGTAAGCGATTGACAAATCAAAATAAATAAAACAAAATAAATAAATAAATCTCTTTGTCCTATTTAGGCTCAGCCGAGGTCTGCGAGAGAACGCCGACATCCATGAATTGGACCAAGATAAAAGAACACAAAGTCGGGAAAGAATGTCACACCCATGCAAGGAATATTGTGAGAAAAACAATCTGCTTGGTTCTGCTAACGGATGCAGTTCAGGGTTTCCTTGTTAACTTTTAGAATAGAATAGAATATACAGAGAATATAGGATAGAAAAGAATATATAGAGAAAATAATTAGAATAGAATATGACAGAACAGAACGGAATATATAGAAAGAATAGAATTGAACAGAAAGTTGATGAATAGGGTAGGATCGGATATACAGAGAAAAGAATAGAACACGGTAGGGAAGGGTGGAACAGAACAGAACAGAACAGAATAACAGAGTTGGAAGGGACCTAGGAGGTCTTCTAGTCCAACCCCCTGCCCAGGCAGGAAACCTTTTCCCATTTCAGACAAATGGTTGTCCAATCTCTTCTTAAAAACTCCTGGTGTTGGAGCATTCCTACCAGCTTGGTGCCACCTGCAAATTTGATGAGCTGCCCATCTATGCCCTCTTCCCAGTCATTGGTGAACTGCTGAAGAGTGCTGGGCTTAAAGGCAGAGCCTTGGAGTAGCCCCCTGCACCCTTCCCTCCATGTCGATGCAGTTCCACTGAGAGCTACACGTCGAGTGTGGTTGGTCAACCATGGATGAATCCACCTGGGGGTGACATTGTCTAACCCACATTTTTTCTCTCTTTTCAAGTAGTGGGACTACTTTATCAAGTGCCTGAAGATGGAAGGCTGGCTGAGGAATTCGGGGAGCTGAAGTCCATGTGCCTTAAAGTTGCCCAGGTTGGGAAGCCCTGGTGCAGTTGGACAATTCCCCAAAGGACTGGATGACAATCCTTTCCTCAAAATATGTCTCAGCTCAAACGTAAGTGTATAGAATGAAGTTTATGAATCTACAGGTAACTTTTATAAAGGTGAGTGTTCTTCTGTGAAAAGGACACGCTTTACACTGGAAAAAAATGTGCTTGTCTTCATGGAAGTCATTTTACCCCAATCTGGCCAATCCGGTACTTCTGTCCCAGCTCACAGCAGCTGAAATGTTAAGAGGTGCAGCTGCAGTTGATCCAATCTAAGCCAATTCTCATAGAACAAAATATCTGAGAAACAACAGACGATCAAGATGGTTTAATCCAGTTTGTTAAATTGTGGGCTATTCACTTTACAAAATGTACCGTACTCTGTTTCATTTTTCTTTTCTTTTTGAAATAGCCAAAGATGGATGAGAGGAAATAAAATTTCTTGAGCTGGATGAATAGAAAGTGGCTTGTAATTGTGCATTCTCATCATGCTAAGATAAATTTCCATTTCCTCTTATCAGTTATGGGTTGTCAGGTAGTGTATCTTGAAAAGTTATTTCTCAATATTTGCATAGCTGTGGAAAAATTTGGGATAATTTGTGCATGACTTTCAAATGAACAAAACCCCAGTCCGCAGATGGATTGGTGCTTTCTTATTTTGGGTTATTGTTCTTGTTATAAATGAAATAAAGTTTGTTTACCCCCCCCCCCATATTTGGCTCACAAACATAACGGTTGCTTTTCTATAATTGTGAGAATTATAACAACAACCACAGACCAAATGTACACCTTGTCTAAGGACAGACATGGTAGGAAAGGAGCTGTCTTAGTCTGTGGCAGATAAAAATCAGGCCTCAGCACTTTTTCAGATCAATATATTCTGCTAAATACTGCAGGTAATACTTGACTTATGACCACAATTGAGCCCAAAATGTCTGTTCCTAAGTGAAGCTGTTGCTAAGTGAATTTTGTCCCCTTGCCACCATTGTTAAGTGAATCACTGCAGTTGTATCAAGGAACCATGCAGCAGCTGCCCAGATGAAGTTGTGAGACCCTGAGACAAACACCATGACTTTACTGGTGATGCAGCATAAAGAGATTGGCCTGTAATTTTCAACTAGGCTGGGGTCTCCCTTATTGAAGATGGGGATGACTGTGGCCAGTGACCATAGGTTAGGCAAGAGGCTGGTCCTGAAAGATTTTTCAAAGATTATGCTTAGAGGTTAGGCTATGGCAGTGGATAGCTGTTTTAAGAAGTAGGCACATATTCCGTCCGGTCCAATAGATAGAGATGGATTTAGATTGCGTAGTGTTTTTTCAACATTGTCTTCTGTAAAATCGATATGTATTAGATCATTGTTGTTATCTGTGGTACGGCTAGGAAATACTGTGCATGATCCGTTGCTGTTTACAAATACTGAGCCAAAGAATGTGTTAAAGAGGTTGCTTTAATGGTATCATTCTTGCAGTCTTTACCATTAGGTCCTTTCAGGGGTGGGATGGACCTTGAGTCTTTTAGTTTGTTGTTTACAAAATTGTAGAAAGCGTGGGTAGAATTGGTGCGTAGAAGGTTTTCCTCTTGTTTAATGTGATAATTGCACTAATTAGTCTTTCTCTGGTTTTATTTTACTTTTATAGTTTGGAGAGATCTGTATCCTGTTTCTTGCTTTGACTTTTATCTTTTTCCTTTACCATTTTTTTATCCTGATAATTTTACTTGTAATCTGTCTGAAAGATTTCAGGCTCTTTTGCTCAGCAGTCAGATTTTTGCCATAAAAGCAAACTTGCAATATTTGAATGATTGAAAATTGTTTTCTTTTTCTTTTTTCTCTCTTTTGTCCTTTCTCTAGAGAGCAACCTAAAAACAATTCCTCACAATAATACTCAAATACTTATGGTCCCTGTGACCGAGGTGATTGCCTGAGGGTAAGACGCAGGATAAATTTAATTAATGTTATGAAATGTGCAAAGATCCATGGTTTTCAATTTTCTTATCAAAATTGCATTCCTGGTGGAGCAGAAACCTTTCCTGAATCAATTATCAAACGCTGTCCTAAATAGAGTTTTCTTCAAAACTGCCACGTTATGGTCATTTTTTACCATTTATTTACACAAAATGAAAGCTGGTCTAGGCTACGAGGCCTCCATTAATGATTTAGGGCCTCAAAGATGGCTAAGAATATTCTGGTGGTCCTTGACTTATGATGATAATAGAACCTGTTCATTATCATTGTAAGTCACGAGGGTCATAGGATCATCATGAGACCAACCCAATTTTCCAATCTTTTTTTGTGGTGGTCATTAAGTGAATTATGGTTGTTAAGTGAACCTGCAGTTGTTTGCAATAGTGCTTTTTGCCCAGAGTGGCCTGCAGTGCTGCACTCTAACCCCCTGCGCCACCACGGCTCAGGATTCTGAAAAACTCTTCAGATTCTTCCAGACTCTGGAAAAAAATGTGCTCCATATAATTCTTATATCACTGCCTTATATCATTAGCCCAGTCACTATAAGAGGAGGAGGAGGAGGAGGAGGAGAAAAGTAGTAGAAGAAGAACTAGAAGAAAAAGAAGAAAAAGGGGAGGAGGAGAAGAAGGAGAAGGAGAAGGAGAAGGAGAAGAAGGAGGAGGAGGAGAAGGAGAAGGAGAAGGAGAAGGAGAAGGAGAAGAAGAAGAAGAAGAAGAAGAAGAAGAAGAAGAAGAAGAAGAAG
>NW_020716823.1:888201-901457 GCF_900518725.1 Notechis scutatus | reverse complement strand
ATCTATCTATCTATCTATCTATCTATCTATCTATCTATCTATCTATCTATCTATCTATCTATCTATCTATCTATCTATCTATCTATCTATCTGTCTGTCTCTTAAAAGATGGAGTGGAAAACGCTTCCGTGTGGGGGCAAGAAACCTCCATGGCTCTCTGCCTATGACCTCTCCAGAAGTCAAGCTGCCTGAAAGGATCTTACGAAGACAAGCGGACCTTGACTTGCCACCATCGTTGAGCCCAAAAGTTCTGTTGCTGAGCAAGTCAGTTGTTAAGTGAGTTTGGGCCCATTTTATGACCTTTAAAGTGAGTCCCTGCCGTTCTCAAGTTGGTAGCAGGGCTGCTCAGGGACTGTGGCTCCCCATGGACTTTGCCTGTCAGACGGTCGCAAAGGGGGGTTCCCATGTCCCTGGAACACTGTGACCGTCACAAGTATGAAACAGCTGCCAAGCATCCAAATTTTGATTATGTGACTGTGGAGATGCTTCATTGGTCAGAAGTGTGAGAAAATGGTCGTAAGTCACTTTCTTCAATTCCGTTATAACTTTGAATGGTCACCTAATGGATGGTTGTATGTTGGGACTGCTAGTCTGGGAAAGACGTGGCCAAAGAAACCTTTTCTGCTTGTTTCGGAGGCTCAGAAAACCATTTCAGCCCTGAAAATTAAAGTTGTAAAAATGAAGACGGTCAGAGAGGAAGGATGGGGAGGACAACGAAAGGCAGAGAAGAAACACAATGGCCCCCGGCTTCTCCCCGGTGGGTTTGCTGTGACGAGAGCAAATGTTCTCTCCTCTGCTTTCCTCCTTCGACTCGGTCCCCTTCCTGCCTCCTTGCCCAGAGACCGAAGAGCCAAGAGGAAGGAGCTGCCTTCGGAGAGATGCTTTATAGTTTCCTGCCTAAAGAGGAGCTGCTGAAAATCAGCCCTCGGTCTCTTTCATAAGTGAGACGGCTGAACACGGTGCCATCAGTATCAGGTCTTCTCTGGCTAAATAGCCTGTGAGGGAATTCTGCTGCAGCTCCTGAAGTTGCCTTCAGTGGGCGGCCTTTTTCAAGGAGAAATCTCAGAAGGCCTTTTTTGGTCAGAACGAGCCAGTTTTCCACGAAAGTAATATCAGACTAATGCAATCAGTTACATGTCCTTTCCATTGTACATTCTTTGTCTCCCTGGCCAAGTTCTGCTCTCCCATTTCAAACTGCTCCATGTAGCGATAACATGTTTTAATTCAACGAAGATGGACCAAAGGGATGAAGAACAAGAGTCCGTTCCTTCAAGACAATGATCATTTTTGATGCGCATTGAACACGTAAGGCTAATTTTTCTAATGTAGTTGATAGATTAAAAACGGAGGTGGGACGTCTCTTTGGATCCCTTCAAATGGAACCTAGCAGCCTCTACTCCTTGGACTTATAATGCCCAGTCAGAAAACAAACATTAAGAGATGTTATTTTTATGCTTTACACGAGACCTTTTTGTGCAACGGAATGCTGTGGAGATACACACAACAAAGGCTTAGGCCTTCGGGGAATACTATCCAATTGTTAGAAACAAATCCATTTAGTATCTTAAGGAAAAGCCTTAGTATTGAGAATCAACCGGGGATATTTAACAGAATAATGGAGTTGGAAGGGAAGAGAAGAGATAAAAGGGACCTTGGAGGTCTTCTAGTCTAAACCCCTGTTCAGGCAGGAAACCCTAGACCACTTCAGACAAATGGTTGTCCATTCTCTTCTTAAAAACCTCCAGTGATGGAGCACCTACCATTCCTGGTGGCAAGCTGTTCCACTGGCTAATTGTTCTCAATGTCAGGAAATTCCTCCTTAGTTCTAGGTTGCTTCTCTCCTTGACTAGTTTCCATCTATTTCTTCTTGTCCTGCCCTTCAGGTGCTTTGGAAGATAGACTGACCCCACCCACTTCTTTTGGGCAACCCTGAGATATTGGAAACAGTGCTAGTTTGATCCTAGTTTGACCCATTTGATCCTGGACGGACCAGAGACAATGATTGTGGTGGCTTATGGTAGACCAGAAGCTGTTGTGGACTTTCTGCAAATTAAATACATAATAGATTGTTCACAGAGTGCTTAGAAGTTTAATTTACCTGTTGGTTTTACCTGTTAACTATGTTTTCATATACTAGGTGGAAGTCAGGCTAAGTGGGTTGGGTAAACAGTGTTGTAGAAATGTACAATTCGTTTCCTGCTTCGCAAGGGGGAGTTTTTGTCTCTGAAATATAGTTAACAGTATTCAATTAACAGGGACAATAATGGCTGTCTTGTTTTTTCTTTTAATGTACTTTTTTGAATCGTCTTGTTTAACTTTGTTTTGTTTTTGTATTTTTTTCTCCTTTTTCGGAGTTTGTATTTTAATGTTTTGAATAAAATAAAATGCGGGATGTAATCCATTAAATGGCAGGTATGAATGTGTTTTGTCACCCGGGTGGGGGCTTATTATTGTATATTATTTTTAGTTCTCTTATATTGTGTTTTTGTCCTGAGTCCACCATGTGTGAGTAGGCAGCAATATACGTTTTCTAAATAAATGAATAGATTGATTTTTTTTTTTAACAAAGAGGAAGCATCCATTCTCCTTATCCTGAACTCTTGCACAATACCCAATGAAAGCAAGAGAGCTGCCCTTCAAGGATACCTGGATAAGTATAAACCAGCAGCTGGCTAAATCGGACCACATTCCCTCTGAATACAATCTAATTTCTCTGTATGCTTCCCAGGCCTGATCTCTGATCGTGATAGACGGCCTCTTGATGGGCCTCTCAGGGATTTTAACGGATCGTGAGCTTAATGAGTATGAATGAAGTATAATGAAGAGTTATTCTAATGAAGGGGGAAATTATCCATATGAAGGCAAAAAAAGGGCATAAAAACACCACAATGTGCTAAGAGGGTCTAAAACAAGGATGTGTCCAAAGCATCAAGAGTCATGGACTCCCAACATCAAGAACTGCCAAAGGCCAGCTAGATCTCAATGGTCTTCTAACTTTCCATGACAAGACTGATGGAACTCAAATGGTCAGAGCCCCAAGGCTGCAGAGGAAAGAAAGCATGGGCACGAACGAAGGCCAGTATGTATCCATGGAGATAGGATAATGTTGCAGGGTCCAATCTGGGTCATTCACCAGGACCAGAGCTTTAGTTTCCCTCCCCTCCTTCTCTCCTTCCTTCTCTCCTCCGTCTCATCTTCCTCTCCTTCCTTCCTTCCTCCTTCCCTCTCTCACTTCTTTCTTCTTCTTTCTTCTTCTTGCATCTTACATCTGCAAAAGCAAGTGTCCTTTCCTTCATGTGGCTCTTTGCCTGCTTTGACAAAAGTACAATTTTATTCAACTGGAAAGAAACACCTCCTCCTGCTTTTAAGGAACCCACTGGGGGTGAGCCTGCAACTTGTTTCTGAAAAGTTTGTGTGTTCTAAAAATGAGAAGGCAAAACCACATGTTTCCATCTGGTCTAACTTTAATGATAAGTTTAAAGACTGAATTAATATTTTATCACTGACATCATTACAGCAGTTTCCTCTCTTTTATTGTTATCCTCTGTTAATTAGTTTTCTTTTTCTTTCTTTTTTGCTTGCTTAATTTATTTTAATCATCATTTTGGTGTCTAGGTTTTTTCTTCTTCTTCACCAATAATTACCTATCCATATTTCCCCCTTTCTTGGTGATATAACAGATAACAGATAATCAGAGTTGGAAGGGACCTTGTAGGTCATCTAGTCCAACCCCCCGCCCAAGCGGGAGACCCTACACCGTTTCTGACAAATGGCAGTCCAGGCTCTTCTTGAAAGCTTCCAGGGATGAAGCTCCCACAACTTCTGAAGGCAACTTCTGTTCCATGGGTTGATTGTTCTCCCTGTCGGAAAATTCCTCCTTGTTTCCAGGTTGAATCTCTCCTTGTTCAGTTTCCATCCATTATTCCTTGTCTGGCCTTCATGCGCTTTAGAAAATAGCTTAACCCCCCACTCCTCCCTGTGGCAGCCCCTCAAATATTGGAAGACTTCTATCATGTCTCCTTCTCTTTACTAGACTAGCCAAGCCCAGTTCCTGCAACTGTTCGTTGTATGTTTTAGCCTCCAGTCCCCTTATCATCCTGGTTGCTCTTCTCTGTACTTTTTCTAGTGTCTCAACATCTTTTTTATAATGTGGTGACCAAAACTGGATGCAATACTCTAGGTGTGGTCTTACTAAGGCTTTATAGAGTGGTATTAGTACCTCCCTTGATCTTGATTGTACCCTCTGTTAATACAATTTAGGATTGCATTCGCTTTTTTGGCTGCTGCTGCACACAGCTGGCTCCTATTTAGCTGGTTGTCCACTAAGACTCCAAGATCCCTCTCCCAGTTACTGCTATTGAGCCTGGTTTCACCCAGTCTATATGTGTCCTTTTGGTTTTTCTTGCCTAAGTGTAGGACTTTACTTTTCTCTATATTGAATTTCATTTTATTAGATACGGCCCAGTGTTCTAGTCTGTCAAGATCCATCTGGATCTTGAGCCTATCTTCTTGGGTGTTAGCTATTCCTGCCAGCTTAGTAACATCTGCAAATTTGGTAAGTTCCCCTTCTATTCCCTCATTTAAGTCGTTAATGAAGATATTGAAGAGTCCTGGGCCTAAGAGGGAACCTTGTGGCACTCCACTGCTTACTTCCCTCCATATAGACTTAAACTCAATAAGGACTACTCGCTGAGTACGGTTTGCCAGCCAGTTGCGAATCCATCTAGTGGTGGTGCTATCTATTCCACTTTTTTCTAGCTTACCAAGAAGTAGGTTGTGGTCTAGTTTGTCAAAAGCCTTGCTGAAATCTAAATATATTATGTCCACAGTATTTTGCTGGTCTACTAATTTAGTCACTGTGTTAAAAAATGAAATAAGATTGGTTTGGCATGATCTGTTTTTAATAAAGCCGTGCTGACTGCTAGTTATTACTTTACTTGTTTCTAGATGTTGGCAGATCTGTTTTTTTATTATCTTTTCCAGTATCTTCCCGGGTATTGATGTTAGGCTGATTGGTCAGTAGTTTCCTGGGTCTGTTTTTTTTCCTTTTTTGAAGATGGGAACCACATCAGCTCTTTTCCAGTCCTCTGGTAGTTCCCCGGTGCTCCAGGATTTTTGAAAGATATGGTGCAGTGGTTCTGAGATGACCTCTGCCAGCTCCTTTAAAACTCTGGGATGTAATCCATCAGGCCCTGTGATTTGTTTTCATCAAGATCAGACAGGTGTTCTCTTCCTATTTTTTTGCTTATTTTAACTTTTATTTCTGGTCTGTCTTTTACAGTTATGTTTTTGGTGGGTTGAGCTATAGTTTCTTTTTGCGTGAAGACCGATGCAAAGAATGAGTTAAGCACTTCTGCTTTCTCTCTGTTGCCTGTTACTTCCTTGCCATCTTCTCTCTTTAGTGGACCGACTGTTACCTTGATTTTTTCTTGTTATTTATATGTTGAAAGAAACTTTTTTTTATTATCTTTGACTTTTGTTGCAAGTCTTTGTTCGTTCTGAGTCTTTGCTATCCTGACTTCGTCTTTGCAGATTCTGGCTATCTGCTGATATTCTGCCTTAGTTGTATGTCCTTCTTTTCATTTTTTGTACTTGTCCTTTTTTTCTTTCAATTTGCCAGAGAGATCTTTGTGCAGCCATGTTGGTTTCTTCTTGGATTTCTTGTTTTTCTTTCTCAGTGTATTGTGCTGGTCTGGGCTTCTACAATCATACTTTTTAGAGTTTCCCAAGATTCTTGAGTTGTTTTCCCCTTTAGGATTTTCATCCATGGAATCTTTCCCAAGTTCTCTCTGAGTTTATTGAAATCGGCTCTTTTAAAATCCAAGACTCTGGTGTCATTATGTTCTGTTGCTTGTGTTTGTGTTATGTTGAATTCTAGTATGACATGGTCACTCTCACCCAAGTTTCCTGCAGTTTCAACTCCCTCTATCACTTCTTCTCTGTTTGTAAGAATTAAGTCCAGTATGGCTGTCCCTCTAGTTTCACCCTCTACCTTTTGGACAACAAAGTTGTCAGCTAGGTTGGTTAGGAACTTATTTGATTTCTCAGTTGGTGCAGAATTAGTTTTCCAATTGATATCAGGATAATTGAAGTCTCCCATTACTATTGTTGTGTGTTTCCTGCATATGTTTGTTAGTTGGCTGGCAAAAAGGACATCTATTTTTTCTGCTTGATTGGGTGGCCTATAATATACATCTATGGCCATGTCATTCTTTTTTTCTTTTATATTGACCCATATGCATTCTAGGAGGTTTTCATTTTTGGTTTCATGCATTTCTGTAGCAATATAGTGGTCCTTTACATACAGTGCAACTCCATCTCCTCTTTTATGGAGTCTGTTTTTTTTGAATAGTTTGTATCCTTCTACCAGTATATTCCAGTCATGGGTTTCATCCCACCAAATATCTGTTATTCCAACTATATCATATTTACCTTCATGTATTTGTAGTTCGAGTTCACCCTGCTTGTTCCCCAGACTTTGTGCATTTGTATATAGGCACTTGAGATCTTTATGTCTGACACTGTGTTTCCTGTCTACATAACCTGTGTTGTGCCTGCCTGTCCCTACTTTCTTGCCACCTGTTTGATTAATGCACTTGGTATGGCACTCACTATTAAATGCTTGGTTTTGGTTGGCATCAAGGTTGATAATCTTACCTGCACAAACCTCTATTTTGCATGCACTGGTATCCTTATTAGTTTTAGGTTGCTGGGGACAGAGATGTTCTGAATCCATTAATTCTCTGTCCCCGCTGTTCAGTTTAAATGTTTATCCAGGAAATTTGTGAATTTAATGCCAAGTAACTCAGTCCCTTTCTTTGATGGGTGCAAACCATCTCTTTTGTACAGTGTTTCATTGGACCAGCTGCAGAGATCATGACTAATAAAACTTCCCTTTTACACCACTCCTTTAGCCACACATTAAACTCTGCTACACGCTGCCCTTTCCCTTTTTGTTCCTTGTATACTGGTAGAACCTCTGAAAAGATAAGCCTACAGCCCATATTGCTAAGTTCATACCCCAAGCTCTGGAAGTCTTTCTGAACAGAAAGTACATCCTTCTGGGACAGATCATTTGTACCAAGATGTATAATAGCATCAACATCACAGTCCTTGCTGGCATTCTGGACTATCTTAAGAATACACTTCTTGTCTCTGCTGGCAGTAGCACCTGGTAGACACTTGACCTCTTTCAAAACCTCCATATCCTTTCCTAAATTTACATCCCTTACAATTGAGTCCCCAACCAGAAAGTGGCTTCTCTTTTTGGATGCCTTGCTCTTCTTGTGTGACTGGTGCATAATACCCGATTCACACTTTCTCCTTTCCAAAGTAAGTTCTTCTTCTAGGACCATGATCCCTGGCTTACTTGAGTTATCATTATCACAATTATCTTGACCTGTCACTTTAGTGTCCCTATTAAGATCAGCAAGGGCACTGTGTCTGTTATGCTGAGACACAGCAAAAGCTTTGTGTTTATGGTGCACAATTCTCACCGTGCCAGATCCCACGGTTGTCTATACTGCCCTTTTCCTGTAGGATCTTTGTGGTAGTGGGGGCTGGTAGCACAGCAGCTCAATAGAAGGCTGGATTGGGCACCTAATTTCTGTTTGGAGAGCACAGATTAGAGATTCTAGATAGGTAATCTGTCCATGTAGACTGGTAATTTTTTTACAAAGAGGACAATATCCAAGTTTGAAAAGAGTACTGCGAAAGACAGCTGTAAAACAAGTATTACACTGAACTAAGCCAGTCATTTTGAAATAAAATAAAATCACAATGTCAAGTGCACTTACCCTAAATGTCTTATTGGTATTCTTGGTTTAGTTATATAAAGCTATCTTTCTCCTTTCTACTCACCCTCTGCTTCCTTCACAAGCAGCCAGAAGTTTCTCCCACAACCTCTGGGAATTTGAAATGCAATGGAAGCAATTCAAACTGCCTCTCTCCTTTTTACTCACCCTCTGCTTCCTTCACAGGCAGCCAGCAGCTCCTCCCACAACCTCTGGGAATTGGAAATGCAATGGAAGCAATTCAAACTGCCTCTCTTCTTTTTACTCACCCTCTGCTTCTTTCACAAGCAGCCAGCAGCTCCTCCCACAACCTCTGGGAATTGGAAATGCCAATATCATGCTTTGTATTCCACCATAAACAAAATTTAAAAATAAAAAGGTAGAAGCCACAATCACGTGATGACTATGGAGAATCTCAGCCCTCTAGGCAATGGTTGTCCCAGAGGTGCTTTTTTTTCAAGAGGCAACTGGACTTCCTCGTTTTTCTTTGAAGATGTTTCGCTTCTCATCCCAGAAGCTTCTTCAGCTCTGACTAAATGGTGGGAAAGGATTCAACCAGAGTGGCAGTGTTACCGAACAAATTTGGAATGTGCATTAAAATGTGGTTCTCGAGACAGTATTCTTACTCACGAATGAAGGCCCGGGATATTTGTCCCAGGATAACGTAACAGGGTCCAATCTGGGTTGCTCACGCAGAGCCAGAGGTTTTGTCTTCGGAGCTCTGGGGCTTTTGCTGACGTGCATCCTGGGAGAATGTCTTTCTCACACACTCTTGGGAGAGAGACGAAATTGGAGAAGACCCGGCTGAGCCCAAAGGAGGGGTCTAACATGGACCCATTCATGCCCACAAGAGCTCTAAGTCCAGCCCACCTTGAGTTCCTTTCTATTCTTAACACCTGCTAATTTCCCTTGACTGTCAGTAGTTCAGATTCTTGGGGAGAACTTAAGCTTACAATACATCTTTATACACATTTGAACTGCCTGAATCTCCTGATTTCCCGGGCACTTGGCAGAGGTTTCCTCAGGATGGGCTCCAGCACAAGTCCATAAGACCAAAACATTAAATCCTTGGTCCCATTGACCGACCCAGATTGCATCCTGCAATATTCCTACTGGTGAGGTCAGGATCCTCCATGGTCACCAGTAGATGATCTACCTTATCCTTGTGTTCCTACTGTCATGGTTTATTCATATGAGAGATCTTTCTCTGCCATGATCCAATTGTGAAAGGGTCCCTCCCTACGGCTTCCTTCAATATCTATGAAGTGAAAGCCAATTAATTCTCCTTGGCAATAAGTGGGTGATATTTAAATGTTTTGAATGCTGGTTTATTGCCATTTTCCTCCCTGCTGATTTTAATATCCTTTTATTTTCATTTCTTGTTATTCCGTTATGACTGTTTCAATTACAGGTTCATATTGTTGTTGCTGGTAGCCTTTGAGGTTTTTCTGCAAAAGAGGAATAGGCAGAGTTTTTGAACCCAGAAGCAATTACATTACAAGAACATCACAGCCATGAGAGACTTAGGGAATATTTATATAAGTATTTTATCCCATCATTGCCATATCTGGCTTATTCATGAACCAGAGGAGGCCTACCTTGAATCACTTTTTAGTCCCTGTCAACATCATTACACCAATGGATCGTGACAGACTAGAATACTGGGCCATATTTAACAAAATGAAATTCAACGTAGAAAAAAGTAAAGTCCTACACTTAGGCAAGAAAAACCAAAAGTACACATATAGACTGGGTGAAACCAGGCTCAATAGCAGGAACTGTGAGATGGATCTTGGAGTCTTAGTGGACAACCAGATAAATAGGAGCCAGCAGTGTGCAGCAGCAGCCAAAAAAGCCAATGCAATTCTAACTTGGGTTAACAATCAAGATCAAGGGAGGTACTAATACCACTCTACAAAGCCTTAGTAAGGCCACACCTAGAATACTGCATCCAATTTTGGTCACCACATTATAAAAAAAATGTTGAGACTCTAGAAAAAGGGCAGAGAAGAGCAACCAGGAGGATTAGGGGACTGGAGACTAAAACATATGAAGAATGGTTACAGAAACTGGGCATGGCTGGTCTAGTGAAGAAAAGGACCAGGGGAGACATGATAGCAGTGTTCCAATATCTCAGGGGCTGCCACACAGAAGAAGGGGTCAAGATATTTTCCAAGGCACGTGAAGGCCAGAGAAGGAACAATGGATGGAAACCAAACAAGGAGAGATTCAACCTGGAAATAAGGAGAAACTTTCTGACAGTGAGAACAATCAACCCATGGAACAGGAGTTGCCTTCGGAAGTTGTGGGAGCTTCATCAGTTGAGACCTTCAAGAAGAGACTGGACTGCCATCTGTCAGAAATGGTGTAGGGACTCCCGCTTGGGCAGGGGGTTGGGCTAGATGACCTCCAGTGATGGAGCAGCCACAACTTCTGGAGGCAAGTCGTTCCACTGGATAATTGTTCTGTCAGGAAATTCCTCCTTAGTTCTTGGTTGTGTCTCTCCTTGATTAATTTTCATCCCTTTCCAGTTGTGTCTGGGCATTATGAAGTAGAAAGAGATGGAAATTAATGTGAGGTATTTTAAAGAGGATTTGCTAATACTTAAGTAAATCGATGGCATGCATGGGAGAGAACAATTTAAAACTTTCATGCAACTCTTGGCATTTCAGATACAATTGGCCATGAGACACAGAGGTGTCCACCTGCTTCTAGCTAAAAAAAAAAAAAAAAAGTAAATACTTTTAGGTACATCACCATCATGGCTCTTGAGGAAGCTTCTCATCTAAACCAAACATGGCCCCAGATCAAGAACATTTCCACACACACTCCTGCAAGGAGAACCCTTTGAAGTGCTGAGCTGGGAGACATTTGATTTGCAGAAATCAAAAGCAAAGATTCAACTGAAATATTAATAGCGCAAGTTCATTTTTTTCAGCATGGCCCACAGCGTGGGCTACAAATCAGAGAAACTGACGGATGCACAGACTCTAAGAAGGAAAACAACCCTCCTCAAAAGAGACCATTTCCTGTCCATTTACTAGGAGTGGCACAATGTCTGTTCTCAACTGGGGGATTTGGACTGGGACCCTGGAGGAGAAAGAGAGCTGAATGTAGGTTTCTCATGGAAAGTGAGGCCAAGGTGACCTCAAAGTGCTTTTTCAAGAGGCAACTGTTTTTCCTGGAAGACGTTTCACTTCTCATCCAAGAAGCTTCTTCAGTTCCTCCTCCCCGTTTTCCCCACGGTGCTATATCATCCTTCAAATTGGAAAACGGGACCATCAGGGAAGAGAGAAGCGTCCTACCATCAGAGAGCTGGAAGAACCCTTGGAGGTCTTCTAGTCCAACCCCCTGCTCAAGGCAGGAAACCTTATACCATCCCAGACAATCTTTTCTGAAAAACTTCCAATGATGGAGCACCCACAGTTCCCGGAGGCCAACTCTTCCACGGATTAATTGTCCTCGCTGTCAGGAAAATTCTTCTCCTTTCCAGGTTGGATGTCCCTCTGAGGAGATTCCACCCATTGCTTCTTGCGCTGCCTTCAGGTGCCTTGGAGAATAGCTTGACCCCCCCCCCGCTTCACTATGGCAGCCCCTCAAATACTGGAAGACTTCTATCATGCCTCCCCTAATCGTCTCTTTGTTAGGTTAGAGATACCTACTTCCCTTAACCTTTCATCATATGTTTCGCCTCCAGATCTCTTCTTGTCTTTGTTGCTCTTCTCCGCCCTCTTTCTTTCAGCATCTCTTTTGTATCATGGTGACCAGAACTGGTTGCAGTATTCTAAGTGTGGTCTCATCGGTGCAATATAGAACAGCACTATCACTTCTAGTGATCTTGATGCTATCCTTCTGTTGATGCAGCCAAGGACTATGTTGGCTTTTTCTGGCAGCTGTAACACACTGCTAGGTTCATACTCCAGTGGTTGTCCGCCAGGACATTTAGATCCCTCTCACGGGTACCACTGTTGAGCCAGGTATCACCTACTCTACACCTGTGCATTTAGTTTTCCCTGTCTAAGCAGAGGACCTTACTTTGCTCATCACTGCACTGCATCTTCTTGGATAGAGCCCAGTGCTCAAGTCCCTCAGGATATTTCTGAATCTTGAGTCTATCTACCAAAGTAGGTAGTCTTGAGTCTATTTTGCAATCCAGCAAATTTGATGAGCACCCCTTCCATTCCCTCATCTAGATCTTTTATGAAGTTGTTGATGGAACATCCTCCTGGGTTCCCACACATATTGGAGCAATCGTGGGAAGGTATCTTGTCTTTTCTTAAGCCTGCCCAACCACCCCCCCACAAGCTTACTCTTTCTGTCTTGCACTGAAAAGGAATTAGTGCTACTGTACTTGGCAGCCTTGTTCTGCTTTCTACTGTTAATCTCTTTCTTGTAGTTTTCAAAGTTGGCCCGTGCAATCAGTATTATTAGGTCAAGATTGACAAAGAAAATCCTGAGAGCAGGGCCATCGATTACTTAAAGGTTATGGAAGGTCGATTCTTCATTGTAAAACAGCAATAATGGGTGTGATCGATGCTCTTTTCATCTTCCTTACTGGTAAGCAGCAAAAAAGAGATAAATTGGGGGAGGAGGAGATAAAGATTGCTCTGGCTGGCTGCTTGCCAAACAAAGTTTTCCTGTGAAAAATCAAGAAGTATCTTTTAGAATTGCAAGAACCTTAACAGGCCAGAAAGTTCTAAGATGCTTCTTTCAAATAACTATAATGATCCATTTCAAAAACTACTTTTTAAAAATGTTAATGCATGCAGCATTCTCCTGGACAAGAGAAAACGACTAATTTGTTGGATGCCTTCTCTGGGGCTAAATCTGGCCTTGCCAAAAAGCGGGGGGTGGGGGGGGGGAGAAGATTTGTAAAGAAGAATGGAATGAGGGATCCTTGGTGCTCTCTGAGCTTCTTGCAGACATTTCATTATCCAACCAGGAAACCACCTCAGAGCTGGAAGTGAGTGCGGTTTGGTCTCTTTATGGACTAGTGGTTTCCCCTGAAAACTGGCTGGGTGACCTTGCCAATCCTTCTCTCTCAGCCCAACCCACCTCACAGGGCTGTTGTGGAGAAAATAGAGGATGAAGGTGTGTTGGATATACTCACTGCCTTGAGCTGATTTTAAAAACAATAATGATGGGATACAAATAGATAAATTCTGTATTTATGCATGTATGTATTCTGTGTCTGTCTGTCTGTCTGTCTGTCTGTCTATCTATCTATCTATCTATCTATCTATCTATCTATCTATCTATCTATCCATGTCCCCCATCTCTCTCCATCCTTCCAAGACTGTCTGTCTGTCTGTCTATGTACCTACCTACCTGCCTGCCTATCTATCATCTATCAATCTATCGATCTATCGATTTATCGATCTATCCATCCATCCATGTCTGTCTATCTATCTATCTATCTATCTATCTATCTATCTATCTATCTATCTATCTATCTATCTATCT
>NW_020716823.1:871081-888191 GCF_900518725.1 Notechis scutatus | reverse complement strand
TCTATCTATCTATCTATCTATCTATCTATCTATCTATCTATCTATCTCTATGTATGTCTATCTCTATGTATGTCTCTCAGTCTATCTCTCTCTATCTCTCTCTGTGTGTGTGTATACATACATACATACATCATACATACATACATGTATGTTATGTCTCACCTGTACAAACGAGGTGAAATTTCCAACTGAATACAAACAGGCAAGCAAATCCAGCAATTATGGAGTTAACTCCTTTGAGCCGATAAAGTTCTTGGCAGTCTCTCACACGCTGTCTGCCAAGTCCGACCAGATCACACAAGCTGCCACAACACAGAATACACACCGAAGCTTCTCTCACTAAGTAACATGTTGTCCCGAACAAGTTCCCAGAGCGAACACACCCACTTTTATTCCCTGTGGGGCGTGTCAGTCCCTCAGCTCAGTCTCTGATTCGTCCCTTCTTTCTGTGTTGCAGCTCGCACTTTTGCCTACGACGTTGCCTCGCATCAAGCCAGCATTCCTCTGCTGGATTCTCAGTCAGAGACTCTGATACGCCCTCCTCCTTTTCCTGATTAGCCTCAGGTCTTCCCTCCCGGTTATCTGCCGACACCTGAGGCACAATCAGGGAGGAAGGCATTGCCGAAGAGGAAGGTCCTGGGGAGGAAGGCATTTCCAAAACCTCCTCTTCCCCACTGTCCGAGTCTTCGTCCTCTAATAAAGCAGGCTCAAACCTCAGAGCCACAACACATGTATATATAAATTCTGGAAACAGTGCAGAGAAGACAGACTAAAGACTAAAACATATGAAGAACAGTTGCAGGAATTGGGTATGGCTAGTTATTAGGACCAGGGGGGACATGATAGCAGAGGTCCAGTATCTCAGGGGCTGCCCCAAAGAAGATTTAGGGGTCAACCTCTTCGCCAAAGCCCATGAAGGCAGGACAAGAAACAATGGACGGAAACTCATCAAGGAGAGAAGCAACCTGAAAGTAAGGAGAAACTTCCAAACAGTGGGAAACATCAACCTGTGGAAGGTCTCAGCGCCAGAAGTTGTGGTTGCTCCCTAACCCTGGTGATTTTTAAGAAGAGACTGGACATCCTCATGTCTGAAATGGTATAGGATCTCCTGTTTAAGCAAGGGGTTAGACTAGAAGATCTTCAAGGTCCCTTCCAAATAGCCTCGGCTGATTCTTAATACTTAGTGCTAACATCTTAAGGCTTTTCCTTAAGATACTAAGCTGATTTGTTTCTAACAATTGGATAGTATTCCCCGAAGGCCTAAGCCTTTGTTGTGTGTATCTCCACAGCATTCGTTGCACAAAAAGGTCTCGTGTAAATCATAAAATAACATCTCTCAACATTTGTTTTCTGACTGGGCATAATGAGTCCAAGGAGTGGAGGCTGCTAGGTTCCATCTGAAGGGATCCAAAGAGACGTCCCACTTCCGTTTTTTAATGCATCCTTTCCAATTCTGTTCTTCTATCTTCTAAGTTCTAGAAATAAACAAATGTTGACTGAACATTGTTATTCCATGAATGACTGCTCTGAAATGAATCGGAATGGGTCACTTTGCACCCTTTCCACCAAAAAAGGCTTAGAATAATATTGGCAGTATGACAGTATATGAAATAATGGGGAAATGTGATCTCAGTATATGAAATGAAGCAAGAGAGAAGGTAATAGAGGCCTGTCGGGAAAATTCAATCTTTATAGCAAACACCTTCCTTCAATAAAACGATTCTTTCTATAGACATCACTCGATGAACAATACCAAATAAAATTAACTAGATTGCCTGCCAACCAAGACAGGAAAGCTGAATTCCATCAGCGAAAACAAGAGAGCCAGTGTTGATAATGGCTTGGATCTTGGACTGATTTCTTGCAAACTTATAACTTAAATCAGAGAAAACCAATAAAATCATCCAGCTACAAAGACACTCCCTCAGCAAAATGCCGTAGTTTTATACAATGAAGATAAAGGAGGTATTTAATGGATAAATTTGACAAATAGAGTGCTTTGAAGAACCCTGTGGTAAAATTCATGGTATCATTAAGAATGAAGCAAGTAAAAATACTACAAGAATACAACCAGGAAAAGAAGATGATGAAATGGCTGTCGGAGGATCTGTTGAATATTGCTGAAGAAGTAGAAAGTAAAGATAACAGTGAGAATGGAAAATTGAAAGAGGAGAACAATAAAAAGCAAAGATTTACTGGACAAGAAGATAAAAAAAGAAATGGCACAAATATATGGAAGGAGAACTCTATTTAAAAGATCCCCAAATGGATAAAATGAATAAATGTTTATTAAGTCAGTCATAGTAGCACCAAGTGTTTTGGAATATAAAGTTAATAGAAAATATTACTGATAGCAAACTTGTTGCTAAAGATCTTATGCTGTAAAACAGGTGTCTATCCTTGCCAACTTTAAGATCCATGTACTTCAACTCCCAGAATTCCCCAGCAAGCTATGAAGATTGGGAAATTCTTGGAGTTGTTGTCTTAAAGTTGGCAAGGTTGGACACCCCTGCTGTAAAGGGATACTTTTAAAAATGCAAGTTGTGGTTCGTAAGCAGTCACGGAAAACACAAGAGTGCACCAGGTACTAAAAAATAAATATCAATTTATATGCTAATATCCAAAAAGCCCATACTAAAAAAATGCCCAAACTATCAAACAATTATACCTGATCTACATAGAACGCATAGAACTAGAACTATCAAATATACAAGCTGACAATCAAATCCAATGGACAATGAGAAAAGCTGAAGGAATTCAAATGTGATGCCCAGCGTTGCTTAATAATACAAGATATTTTAAAGGTATAGACAAATACGCTTAATTTATAACAAATGTTGAATTGCCTTTGAACCTATGGGTGTACAAGGCTGCATTCTGTCTTTGGAGAATTTGTTCGATGGGCGAAAAACAACCATCTGAATGGACTAAGAAAGAATTAAATAGTTTAAAATTGAGGAAGTAATGCATCGAGGTTGTATACTGCTTCCTTGTTAATTTGGAACAGGCCAGAAGAGTTGGAAGGGACCTTGGAGGTCTTCTAGTCCAGGGGTCGCCAACATTTGTGGGTGTGGTATAGTGGTCATGTGACTGGCTGGGCATGGCTTGTATGTAAATATTATACATATTTATATAAATATTGAATGTTTTTAGAAAAAAAGAGCAAATTTTACCCAAAATCAGGCAAAGCAGGCAGGCAGATTGAGTTGCTCACAGAATCAGAGATTCATTCAGAGATCTATTTATCTGCCATTGGCTAGCTCAGTCTGTCACAAAATTTGCTTGCAAGCAAACTCACAAAATTAACTCACAACATATCATGAATGTCAATATTGAATTTTTTATTTTAAAAAAGAGTAACTTTTACCCAAAATCAGGCAAAGCAGGCAGATTGAGTTGCTCACAGAATCATTCAGTGCTCTATCTATCTGCCATCAGCTAGCTCAGACTCTCACATTTGTTTGCTGTGAGTCTGCACTGAATTTGCTTGCAAGCAAACCTTCAGTCCTAAGGAAGGTTCAGCTGTGCTGAGCCGAAGATTTAAAGACTATCTAGAAAGCAAGAAATCCAACCATTTCATGCTTCCTAGCTAATCTAAATCTCCTGGCACAGCAGAACAGATGATGGTCGGAAAAAGGAAAAATAGCAATTTAGCAGGCAAGTTTGTTGGGTAAAGAGTGAGTGGGCGGGGAGGGTTCCCGCTGAGCAGCCTTGTGTTTCTGTGCAACCTGGATTAATTGCTTTGTGGGGCTGCTCTGGGGGTGAGATTTCTCTGCGGCCCAGCAAAATTTTATCACAGCCCACCAGTTGGCGACCACTGTTCTAGTCCAGCCCCCTGCACAAGCAGGAGACCCTACACCATTCAAGACAAATGGCTGTCCAGTCTCTTCTTGAAAGCCTCCAGTGATGGAGCATCCTCAACTTCTGGAGACCAGCCGTTCCAGTTATTCATTGTTCTCACTGTAATTCCTCCTTAGTTCTAGGTTGCTTCTCTCCCTGAATAGTTTCCATCCATTATTTCTTGTCCTGCCTTGAGGTGCTTTGGGGAATAGTTTGACTCCCTCTTCTTTGTGGCAGCCCTCAAATATCAGGACGCTGCTGTCATGTCCCCCCTGGTCCTTCTGTTCTCTAGACTAGCCAAACCCAATTCCTGCAGTCGTTCTTCATCTATTTTAGCCTCCAGCCCTCTAATCCTCTTTGTGCCCATTACCTCGTGAGGGAAATGAAACGTCTGCAAGAAAACCACCAAGCTCAGAGAGCACCAAGGAGCCCTCATGTCAACCCTGAGCTACACAGAGTCTCCTTTACTGTCACCCTAATCTTCATATCCGTCTGTTGACCAATTGCTGGAGCTTTCCCCAAAAGACTGAGATGGTGCAAGATCTCCTGCTGTGGACACGGGGATGGACTAGCTGATATCCGGGGTCCCTTCCAGCCCTATGTGCTCTGTTCTTCTCAGAAACATCACTGAATGACCTCAAATACCATTGAACGGTCTTATTTATTTATTTTTAAATATAAAAATGTTTTATTTCTTATTCTGATATTTTAATAAAGTCATATGCCAAAAAGTAATAGAAAATTAATTGGCTATGTTTGATTGTTGCCTTCTCCATTGTTTATCCTCCAGCCCATCTACCCATCCATTTAATTAAAGCAACTGAAGTTTCCTGAGGAAGTAATAAACAAACTACATCCTTCAATTAGTTCAAGCTTTCTGAGCTGTCTGTTTCATTTTGCTAAGGTTGATAAATCAAATCTGTACTTCATTATATTTTACAGAGCCGGTTAGGGTTCACCCAGCCTCTCTCTATTTAAGTTTGAAGCCTTGCACGTAAGAATTATGACAGGCTAAACTCGGCCTTGTAGTTTTTTTCCCCCTGAACTTTTCTTTCCCTGTGAAATAAGGTTTGATTTTTTTTATCATCTTCTTCTTTTTCTCAGAGTATCTATAAAGGAGAATATTTGTAGCTCAGGGTTGAACTGTGGGGTCCTGGGTGCTCTCTGAGCTTGGTTGTTTTCTTGCAGACATTTCCTTACCCAACTAGGTAACATCATCGGTGCCTGCAAGGGAGTGGCTTTTTCTCCCAATTTATATTCTAGTGGTTGGCCGTATCAGTGCTGGTGGGAGGGACCATGGAGGTTCTTTCCTTGGGCTGTTCGCTGTTGCCTTGTTTGGCAGCTCCTTCGTTGCAGTATTGTTTATTTCTTGATTGTGGGTCTGACCTTGTTGTTAATACTTGTCTGGGTGTTCATTAGTCACGGGGAGGGGTCTTTCTGGTCTTTCTGATCCTTTTTTTTTGGGGGGGGGGGGTGTAGTCCTTTGAATGGTTTATAGATATTGTTTATGTCTATGTGTCTGTTGATGCCCGGTTTGTCAGAATGCTAGACTTCCAGGAATTGTCTGGTGTTTGGGGGTTTGGGTTGGTCTGGGATGGTCACACAGACTTACCTAGAGTTATGGAGAGGCTCAGTCATTCTGCTTGTCCCAGAGGTGCTTTTTTCTCAGGAGGCAACTGGGCATTCTGGTTTTGAAGACATTTCACTTCTCATCCAAGAAGCTTCTTCAGCTCTGGCTGGATATAGGGGGGCGAAATGGGTAGGATTTATCCTCCTTGCAGACACATCTGGTCATCTGCATCCTCTTAGAGGGGCGTTGAGGCCACCTGGAGGTTTGTCTGTGTCCTCAGGATCCCCTGAGTGGTGCAAATGGGGGTGGAGCCTCCTTGGCTGTTTCCTGCCCTGTGTCTGGTCATGGTCTTCTCCAACAACCCAAAATCCAAAGACACCAATACTCTTTCTCTCCTACGTTAAACACATAATCACAATCACAATCAGCGGGGGAATTCAAACCATTGGCTGCAAGCCTTGAAAACGGTCTTCACTACTCCAGGACTTGATGGCACAGCACGGCCTTCCTTTATATACATACTTGGTATTAAAAGGAGCAACAGCTGGCTAAGTTGAACCCTCAGCCCTCCCATCTTTGGACCAAAACAGAATCTACGGCTGCACTAAACTGGAATTTAATAAGGTTCATGCTTCTAAAATAAACTTCAGGAAAGGATATTGGAGAAATGAGTAGAGATGGTGTAGCCGAATAAATATCTTAACTACAATGCAATTTGCTCACACAAGTGTGGCTGTGTTCAGCGTGGGAGTGAAGATTGCACTTGTGTCTGATGAGGGGACGAGAGTCATTATTGTTCCATATATAGAAGGAAAGGAGTAAATGGGGGGCTAATTAGGAAATTAGTTTGTTAAATATGTCTGGGGAGGCATTTGGCAGAATTCTGATTTGGAAATGTCTAAGAAATAACAATGAGCCAAATTTTGGAAGAGAAGTGAGGGTGTTTTTTTCCAGCTAGACAGGGAACAGAAGAACAAATTTTGCTTTTCAGCAGATTACTGAGAAACGTTGAAATGTGAGAATAAAAAGAAGCGGGGTGGGTTTTTCCCCCCCATCTTTGTTGATGTACTAAAAGGATATAATAAAGGGAACAGGCTTGACATACAGAATGTTTTTGGGTGAATATGGGGCTGACTTTCAAGTGGTGAAGGTGATAACAGTGGTACCCATTTGAAGTAAAGCACCCGGGAGGATAACTGGAGTGTTTAGTAAATGGGCAAGATGTGATACACATGTGCGACATTGCCCTGGTTGGTTCAGGCGTTGATGGATAAACAGACAAGCAAAGGTTGTGGTTAGGTGTGTATGCTAGTAGGAAATAGGAAGATACACGCCCCTTTAATAGCAGGTGGTCCCATGTGGTGGGTTGAAGATGCGGATGATTCACAGTAGATTTTAGCCAACACAGTTCCAGGCTGCATTAACAGAAGGACAGAATCCAGAGTCTGTGAATCTGTTAATTCTGTTCAGAATCACTGGAGGTTTTTAAGAAGAGACTGGACAGTCACTTGTCTGAGGTGGTATAGATTCTCCTACTTGAGCAGGGCGGGGGGTGGACTAGAAGACCTCCAAGGTTCCATTCCATTTTCTATTCTATTCTATTCACATGAAGTGTTAATACCGTTTTATAAGGCCTTAGCAAGACTACACTTAGAATACTGCATCCAATTTTAGTCACCACCATGTAAAAAAGATGTGGAGACTCTAGAAAGAGTGCAGAGAAGAGCAACCAAGAAGATTATTAGGGGCCTGATGGCTAAAACATATCAAGAAGGGTTGCAGGAACTGGGGAGGTCTAGTCTAGTGAAAAGAAGGACTGAGGGATGGGGGCATGATAGAGGGGGAACCAATCTGTCCTCCAAAGCCCCTGAAGGCACAACAAGAAACAATGGGCAGAAACTAACCAAGGAGAGACACAACCTGGAACTAAATCAATCAATCAATCAATCAATCAATCAATTAATTAATTAATTTTGTCAAGCAATTATAAGATAACAGGTATAAGTAAAAACATAGTTATGGATACATGAAATGGATACATATAAGAAAAATAAAAAAAGAAACAATAGGACAGGGATGGTAGGCATGATAGTGGTGCGCTTATGCAGGCCCCCTACAGACCTCTTAGGAAAGGGGTGAGGTCAATAGTAGACAGTCTGAGGTTAAAGTTTTTGGGGTTTGGGGAAGAAACCACAGAGTCGGGTAGAGTATTCCAGACATTGACCACTCTGTTGCTGAAGTCGTATTTCCTGCAGTCAAGTTTGGTGCGGTTTACTTTGAGTTTGTATCTATTGTGTGCTCGTGTGTTGTTATGGTTGAAGCTGAAGTATTCATTGACAGGTAGGACATTGCAATGTATGATTTTATATACTATACTTAGATCGGACCGAAGGTGGCATAATTCAAGGTTTTCTCGGTCTAGAATTTCAAATCTGGTGGCATAAGGTATTCTGCAACGAGTAGAGGAGTTGAGAACTCTTCTTGTGAAATATTTCTGGACTTTTTCAATTGTGTTAATATCAGATACATAATGCAGGTTCCAGACTGATGAGCTGTATTCAAGTATTGGTCTAGCAAATGTTTTGTATGCTCTCATTAGTAGTGTGATATAACCAGAGAAAAAGCTACATAAGATTAGGTTAACAACTCTTAATGCCTTTTTGGTTATGCAGTTACAGTGGGCTCTAGCACTTAGATCATTAGAGATGAGTACTCCAAGGTCCTTGACAGAGTTTGGATCATCAACAAGGTCTTGACTATTCAGCCTGTATTTTATTTTCTGATTTTTTTGCCAATATGTAAGACAGAGCATTTATTTGTTGAGATTTGAAGTTGCCATTTGTTTGACCATTCTGATACATAGTCGAGGTCTTTTTGAAGGGTAGCAGTATTGTCTGTGGTATTGAACAGCTTTACATCATCAGCAAAGAGAATGCAGTTGCTGTTAATATGATCACAGAGGTCATTTATGTAGAGTATGAAGAGAGTTGATCCTGGAACACTGCCTTGGGGGACACCACTGTTGACAGGTACAGAATTTGATAGGACGCTCCCAATGTTGACCATTTGTTGTCTGTTTGACAGGAATGCTTCTATCCAGTTATGCAGGTGTCCAGAGATACCGTAAGATTTTAGTTTTAGGAGTAGTTTATTCATGTACCACTGAATCAAAGGCTTTACAGAAGTCTATGTAGATTGAGTCTATTGCTTTGCCCTGATTGAGTTGTGTAGTCCATATGTTTTTGCAGTGTAAGAGTTGCAGATTGCAGGATAGTTTTTTTCTGAAACCAAATTATTTATTAGAGAAAGTAGGTTGTTTGTTTCTAAGTGGAGGATGATGGATTGGTTAATAATTGATTCTATGACTTTACAGGTGACGCAACATAAAGAGATTGCTCTGTAATTTTCAACTAGGCTGGGGTCTCCCTTTTTGAAGATGGGGATGACCGTGGCTTGTGACCATAATTTTGGCAAGGAGCTGGTCCTGAAAGATTTTTCAAAGATTATACTTAGAGGTTCGGCTATGGCAGTGGATAGCTTTTTTAAGAAGTAGGCACATATTCTGTCCAGTCCAATAGATAGGGATGGTTTTAGATTGCATAGTGCTTTTTCAACATTGTCTTCTGTAAAATCGATATGTATTAAATCACTGAAGTTGTCTGTGGTTCGACTAGGAAATACTGGGCATGATCCATTGCTGTTTACAAATACTGAGCCAAAGAACGTGTTAAAGAGGTTGGCTTTAATGGTGTCCTCTTTGCAGTCTTTACCATTAGGTTCTATCAGCGGTGGGATGGACGTTGAGTCTTTTAGTTTGTTGTTTACAAAATTGTAGAAAGCATGGGTGGAACTGGTGCATAAAAGGTTTTCCTCTTGTTTAATGTGATAATTGGTGCATTCAGTCTTTTTCTGGTGGCATAAATTTTTGTGTCGACTTTTGAAGTTGACAACATGACCAGATTTGTTTTTCCGCCAAAGTGATCTTTTTTTGGACTGAAGCTTCCTTATTGTTATGGGTAATCTGTTTTTTTTTCTGGTTTTGGGGGTTGTTATTGGTACATATAGTTTGATGACTCTTTTGACTTCAAGTAAAAATATGTTGTAATGGTCTTCAACAGTATTGCATCCAGTGAACAGAAATTGCCAATCAAGGGATGAGAGATTGTTGTCTATAAGATCATAGTTGCCTTTTTTGAAGTTATAATTGGGGATTCTGTTGTGATGATTTTTGTGTGGATGTATGTTGAGACAAAAGTCAATCATGTTGTGGTCACTGTTGGAAAAGGATTCTTTAATTTGTATTCCATAAATTGAATTCAAACTATTGTAGAAGATGAGATCGAGGCAGTTGTTAAGTCTAGTATTGTTGGTTACTAGTTGTTCTAGTCCCAGATTTGCTACAGCATTGTAGAAGGTTGCTTCTACACTATCTGACAGTGAGGACAATCAACGAATGGAAGGGCTTTCCTCCAGAAGTCGTGGGTGCTCCATCTCTGGAGGCTTTCAAGAAAAGCCTGGACAGTGGTATAGAGTTTCCTACCTGAGCAGGGGGTTGGACTAGAAGACCTCCAAGGTCCCTTCCTACTCTGTTCTTCTAGTCTATTCATTTCCAATTGATTCTGAGGAGTATAGATCCACAATTAATATATCAAAATTCTGAAGCGGTTTCCTCCAAGAGGTCAATTATCATACCCAGCCATGATAGGAGAAGATGAGCAAACTCTGAAAGTTGCTGCCAGGCCTCGCAGCGATGGCTGCTCAGCCTGTCACAGACTTCATGCTAATGGAGCATTGACTTTGAGGCTGCTCTGAATGGAGGCCAAAGACAAGAAACCTGATCAGAAATGAAGCCAATGTGAAGGAGGCACTTCCAGAGAAATCTGCTTATCTTCTTTTTCTATTTTTTTGCACAATTATTTGTTAGTTTTGTTCGACCTGTTTGCCACTTATCTCACCTAGGGGATCCTACAAACATTTAAAGCCAAGGAAACATTGATTGAATGAATCATCATCATAGCAGTAGTAATAATTTACAATTAAAAGAGGAGGAAAGGAGGAGGATGCCCCCGGGAGAGGGTGGGCTCTTGTCTTCACCCATCGGCCTCCTGGCCGAGCCAGGTCTTCAGACCCTCCCAGAAGGGCGGAAGGTCTCACAATGTTCCAAAAGGAGGGAGCCAGGGAGGCAAAACTCTCCTCCTGGATCCCCCCCCAGCTGGGATTCCTGGACCCCCTTGGCGTTACTCCAAAAGGCAGCTGGACCAGCTGGGTTTTTTTCCTTGAAAGCATTTCGCTTCTCATCCAAGAAGATTCTTCAGTTCTGAATGTCTAGGGAGATGCTCCATCATCCAGGTCCTGGTTGTGCTACAGGTGCTTTTTTCCAGGAGGCAACTGGACTTTCTGGTTTTTCTTTGAAGACGTTTGAGGGTTGATATTCCTTGCAGACAGCTGGTCATTCGCTAAGATAATGGAAATGACCAGCTCTCTGAAAGGAATATCAATCCTTCCATTCCCCACCATCCTGTTGGAGCTGAAGAAGCTTCTTGAGTGAGAAGCGAAACATCTTCAAAGAAAGAACAAGAAAGTCCAGTTGCCTCTTGAAAAAAGCTCCTTTGGGCCTTCGGTTGTGACTGAGTGGTGAGGAATGGAAAGGATTCCTATTCTTTGCAGTCTTCCACAAATCCTTCCATTCCCCACCACTCAGTCAGAACTGAGAAGTAAAGAAAAAACCCCAACAAAGTCCAGTTGACTTTGGATAAGCACCTTGGGGGCAACCATGGCCTGGATCAATGAGAATTTCCATAGACGGTCAGCATTTTGAATTGTACCCTGAAGGAAACCAGCAGCTGGTGCAGCTCATGGAACAGTGTTGTAACATGGGCCCCCCAAGGGCCCCCAACAACTTCCCACACTGATGCGTTCTGCACCAGTTGAAATAGCAACAGCACTTAGACTTATATACCACTTCACCATGCTTTTACAGCACGGTGAAGAGGCAACCTCTGACCCCCAACAACCTGGGTCCTCATTTTACCTACCTCAGAAGGATGGAAGGCTGAGTCAACCTTGAGCCTGGTGGGATTCGAACTGCCAAATTGCAGGCAGCCAGCAGGCAGCAGAAGGAGCCTGCAGTACTGCACTCTCACCACTGCGCCACTGCAGCTCTTTGCAGTTTCCAAATAGCTTGAAAATCAGGCATGGAACCATGGCTTGGATGCAAATGCCCTGAAAGTTACCCGAGACTGCTGCATGGAGTGCTTGTGGGCAATCCTGGGCTCTCTCTCCTGGTCTAGAGGAGAATTCCAAGGAACTGTTTTCCAGCTTCTCTATTCCTCCTCTATGGCCACTGTCTTCTTAGACAACCTTTTATTTTGCAACGCCTATCCTGTAGAACTTCGTTCTGTCATAGATTAAACTTCCTCCCAATGTAAGATTTTCCTAAAACACCAAAAACCTGGTTTTATTGCTCAGCCCGGGGAGGGTGGGTGGTCCCATCTCTTGGTTATGTCGGCTGTGCTATAGATTTCATTTCCGCTCAAATACTTGTTATGTATTTTTTCTCTACGGTATTTTCTGCCTTGTTTTTATTCTCTGTTAACTTCCCAGAGACATATGTTTGAGATGGATGGCTGTATAAATTGGATAAATAAATCTCGTGCTGATGATGTTACCTAGTTGAGTAATGAAATGTCTGCAAGTAAACAACCAAGTTCAGAGAGCACCAAGGACTTCACAATAAATAAATACATAAATAATTTACCTACAAGCAACGTAGAGAGATATTGAGATGTAAGCAATGTGAATAAAGAAGGAAGTAAATCTAAGCAAAAACAGCAGATTGCAATTTTTTTTAACAGTGAGGTTTGAATGTTCTTGGCACTGAATTAACTCTTTGGTATGCTTTTTATCTTTAAAAATGACATGGAGCATGCTGGGTTCTCCATCCTGGAAAAAGTTGTATTTACTGAAATTTACAAATGCATGTGGATAAGAGCATTAATTAATTTGGATTATTGTATTGGTATCTATTTTCAGTGAGGGTCGCCAGCATTTGTTTTTCCTAAATATACACAAGATGGTGGCAAGGCAGAAGCTATACCCCATTTTAGCCAGGAACAAAATAGAGAATGGCAAAGATTCTTTAGATTTATAGAAGAGGGGCTGTGATGGTTCAGTGATTAAAGATGGTGAGCTGGTCAGCTCAGGTTCGAGACTCAGCCACTGCATGATGGAGTGAACTCCCATTACTTGGCCCAACTCCTGCTCACCTAGCAGTTCAAAATGGTGCTAAATAATAAATAAGTGCACCATCGGGCCTCCTGTCCCTGTCCTATTGTCCCCATTTATTCCTACCTATTTCCTGTATTCTTATTCATGTTTATACTTATACCCATTATCTTGTAAGCGATTGACAAATCAAATAAATGAAAAATAAATTTAAAAAAGCATGCAAATGTGACTAGATAAATAGGTGCCACTTTGATGAGAAGGGAACAGTGTTCTGTGCCTTTCATTGTATAGCCGTGCTGGCCACATGACTGTGGATGTGTCTTCAGACAACATTGGCTCTCTTGGCTAAGAAACGAAGGTGTGTAGCACCCCCTAGAGGTGGATGTGACTGAACAAGGGAAACCTTTATCTTTAGAGTTTTAGAATGAACAAGCGGATGGATGGATGGATGGATGGATGGATGGATGGATGGATGGATGGATGGATGGACGGGTGGACAGACGGATGCATGGATGGGCACATGGAAGCATGGATGCAGGATGGATGCATAGATGCATAGATGGATGGATTGATCTCTGGAACGTTGATATGCATGCATGCAGTATGCATGCATGTATGTATGTATGTATGTATGTCAACCTAGCAGTTTGAAAACATGCAAATACAAGTAGATATATAGGTATCACTTTGGTGGGAAGATCAAAATGTTCTGTAAGCCTTGGCATATTGTCAGGCTGGCCAAATGACCATGGAAGTGTCTTTAGGAGGTCAGGCTGGCTCCCTCGGCTAAGAAACCGAGATGAGCCCCCAGAGTCGGGTACAATTGGATGGGGGAAGTCCGTACCTTTGCCTTATGTGTGGTCCACCCGAATATCTGAACTATGGCGCTTAAATGTCTCTTTGACATGTTCGCCATTTTTCCTGTGTGCTCACCACACAAAATTTTGAGGCTGCCTTTCTTTAATTAAGAAGTTTCTAACATTTCAGTTGGAAGTGTTATATACACTGTATACAGATAAACAGATGCACATACGCACACTTGCATTTTAAACAGAGTTGTGCTTCTAAGATGCTGTCTGATGAACCAACAGATGGTTACATTATCCAAATTCTCCCAAGGCATTTTGGCATTTCCACGATGGACCCATTTCTCCTTCAGATCCCGGGCACGACCCCTTGCCCCTCCTGCTGCTGCTCTGGGGCTGCTGGCCCTCCTTGCAGGGAGGCAGAGGCGGCCTGGCCAAGCCAAGAGGAGGGAAGCAAAGGCGGACTTAGCAAGAAGGGATGGACTTGGCTTCCGTAAATGGACTCCTATGTTTTGAGGGGTCCTTGGTGCTCTCTGAGCTTGGTTCTTTTCTTGCCGACGTTTCATCAACATTCAATAAAGCCACCTAATTTAATGAAGCGCCTGCAAGAAAACAGTCAAGCTCAGAGAGCACCAAGGGCCCCACAGTCCTCATCATTGTGCTCCTCCCCCTCTTCTTCACAAACCCCGCTCCCTTCTAGCACTGATGACGTTACCTAGTTGGGTTATGAAACCTCAGCAAGAAAACCACCAAGTTCAAAGAGCATCAAGGACCCCTCATTTCAACTCTGAGTCACAAATATTGTCCTTTATGGGATAATGTTTTGTTTTGGATTTTGTGTTAAAAACAGAGAAGAGTCATTTGAAACCGAAATCACCATGTAAACACAACAGAACACAACATTGCCTTTATTGTGTTGGGAGACTGGCAGCTAGACTGGAAGTAGGGGTCAAATGAGGAAGCAACATAAGCTTGATGTCTTTCAAGATTCATGAAACTTTCCCAGGAGAAGGAATAACCGAATAATAGAGTTGGAAGGGACCTCAGAGTCTTCTAGTCCAACCCCCTTCTCAACCAGGAAACTCTATACAATTTCACACAAAATTTCACTTAAAAACTTCCATTGTTGGAGCACCCACAATGTGCTCCAAGAGATAAGCCCTTCGACTGATTAATTCTTCTCGCTGTCAGTAAATTCTCCATTAGTTACAGGTTGGTTCTCTCCTTGCTTAGTTTCCATTCATTGTTTCTGTTTTGCCTTCAGCTGTAAGCAGTCTGGAGAGATTCTTGTAACATAGGTGGCAAACAATAAAGTTACTGACTTTGGCTAATCACAAGAGCCAAATCACGGTTGTTTGTGCCTGACAATTGTGTCTACAGAAGCAAAGTTTCAAAGAAGAACAGAATGAAGGTGCTTGGAAACAGCTGGAGCTTGTGGATATGTAACTGCTAATGGTAATAGCTCTCTTAAAGGCAAAACCTCTGTTTCAGAGTTCTTCATAATTAGATGTGGCAAGAAATCTGCTTCAGTTACTCTGATCAAGTGATGAATAATGGTTGTACATTGCTTTCATTAGCAATTTGCCGAGTCTAGCATCCTTTCTTACCTTATAATGGGGAAATATTGTAAGAGTCGAGAAAGATCTCTTAAGGCAGCAGAAATGTCAGCTGAAATGGATGGAAAGCTGGCCTTTTGGTGGGTGAAAACACAACACTCCTGGAATTTTAATTTAATTTAACTTAATTTAATTTTGGAGGAGCAGGGAGCAAAATTGCTAAGGCTTGCAGGCAAATTGGAATTTGCTAAAAGGTAAAAGGAAGGCACTAAACAGAAGAAAAGAGAGTCAACATTAATATTTGCTTCTCTTTTTCTTCATAGAGCCGGTTGGATCTAGTAGTTAAGGTATCAGGCTAGAAACTGGGAGATGGTGAGTTCTAGTGCTGCCTTAGGCACGAAAGCTGGGTGGATGATTTTGGGCCAATCACCAGGAGATGGTGAGTTCTAGTCCTGCCTTAGTCACAAAGCTGACTGAGTGATCTTGAGTCATTTAGTCTCTCTCAGCCCAACTCAGCTCAAAGAGTTGTTGTTGTGGGGAAAATAGGAGGAGGAAGGTGTGTTCAATATGTTCTTCACCTTGACTTATTTTGTAAAAACAATAAAGATGGGATATAACTAACAAACTCATGAACTAACTAACTATATGAATGAATGAATGGATGGATAGCATCAGCTAAAACCAGCCCATTGCAGAACATCATAGGTTATAATCTATTATATAAAATAAAATAAAATATGACTTCAGCAACAGAGTGGTCAATGTCTGGAATCCTCTACCTGACTCTGTGGTTTCTTCCCCAAACCCCAAAAACTTTAACCTTAGACTGTCTACTATTGACCTCACCCCTTTCCTAAGAGGTCTGCAGGGGGTGTGCATAAGCGCACCAACGTGCCTACCGTCCCTGTCCTATTGTTTCTTTTATTTTTCTTATATGCATCCATGTCATGTATTCATAACTATGTTTTTACTTATACCTATTATCTTGTAAGCGATTGACAAATCAAATAAATCGAAAATCTAACTCTAAATCTACCATGCTGGTTCTTTCCAGACGAATTGAGCAATGCTGGCGTTGTCTTCCCAGTCTGTGGCTGAGAGGTGTGACTGGCCCAGTCAGCTTCCAACACTGATTCTTCCATTTCCTACTCCGGCATCTTATCACATAGACATAATTCTCAGAGACATAGAGAGGTAGATGAAATAACCGTGTTTCTCCTTCTTCTCCATCTTTTTTGTGTCCTCTGTGTGTGGACATGGCTTACATTTCAGCTGAAAAAGCAGGAGAAACTGGTTAGGAAGAATGTGTATTTCACTGGTGGGACTCACATTTTTTTTACCACCGGTTCTGTGGGCGTGGCTTGGTGGGCGTGGCAGGGGAAGGAGACTGTAAAATCTCCAGTCAGAGGTAGGATTGGCTGGTTCTCTGAACTACTCAAAATTTCTGCTACTGGTTCTCCAGAACTGGCCAGAACCTGCTGAATCCCATCTCTGGTGTATATATAACATGGGACTCACTCAGGGGTTCAGATTAAAAGCTGGAAAGGAACAGAGAGTCACATGCTTCAATATCAAATGAATTTTAATAAGTACTCCTATCAGAGAATAAATCGTGCCTCAAGTCTTTAAAACAAACTTCATGAATGAAACCCAGAGGAATCCAGAGGAGAGAGAAATAGAAAGACAAGATATTTATAACCTCCAGCACTTGCTTTACTTTAAAAAAGAAATAAATTCCACTGGAAAAGACTATTTGCAGCTCAGGATTGAACTGTGGGGACCTTGGTGCTCTCTGAGCTGGATGGTTTTCTTGCAGACGTTTCATGACCCAACTAGGGAACATCATCAGTGCTGGAAAGGAGTGGGGTTTGTGAAGGAGGAGGAGGACTGTGGGGTCCTTGGTGTTCTCTGAGCTTGCTGGTTTTCTTAAAACAAATGAAGTGTTGTAAGTCAAGGACTACCTGTATAGGAATGGATCTAACCTGGGGATCTCTGCAAGAAAATCCACTCCCCAAAAAATGGCTTTTGGGACAGGTACTAAAGTGTACTTTAATAATAATAATAATAATAATAATAATAATAATAATAATAATAATAATAATAATAATAAT
>NW_020716823.1:849027-859798 GCF_900518725.1 Notechis scutatus | reverse complement strand
TGAGATTCTGCTGAAACGTTGCTACAACTTTAAAAGAACTACAATGATGTGGGAAAATACCCGAACCAAGCCGAACACCATATATATATATATATATATATTCTTAAGTTTTCGCGGGTACTTACATGTATGGTATTCAGCTTTGTTGGGGTATTTTCCCACGTCATTTGTAGTTGTGCTGTACCATAATCTGACTCACAGACGAACACAATACAGAAGCCTGATGATGGCAGATGAGGAAGAAGCAGCTGCAAGCTCCCATTACTCTGAGAAGCACAGAGCCGAAGACACAAGCCTGAAGATGATGAATGAGACTTCAACGAAACGTCGCCTAGATACTTCCAATTTTACGCAGGAGAAAACCCAAATAACCAAAGATCCACATACAAAAACCCGCGAAAACCTCAGAAAACATACACACACACACACACACACACGCACACACACACACACATACTTTAGTCAACAGGGCCTTTTCTTATTACAGGCTCTTAAAGTGATATCACCCCAAAACCCTTGCTGACTCATTCCCAGGATGACATCATCGTAGCCGCTGGTCAGCTCTTGAATCTTTACCCTGACAGGGAAAAATCATCCCTACGATGAGCATTACAGACAATCAGGGTTCTTCTCCAGCAATTCATGTGTCTTTTGAGGTATCACAGGCCGCGTTGCTTCTAGCTCCAGGTGACGGTCTGCTTCAAAGGAATGTGGAGCTCTGTTGACAATGATTCTCTCCTGCAGGTGGATTTCATGTACCTGAGGCTCCTCTACAAGGCCGGGATAAGTCAGATTGAAGGAAGTGGGGTTTCGCGAACACACTGTTACTGTGTTGTGTAGCTGGTAGATCAAACCTCGCAGCCCAGCACAAACACAGCTTGCATAGCTTTGGAAAAGCCAATCAGGCACATTAACATCAGCAGTGAACATGCTGGAAGAGTTTCTGGGTTTTTAGAAAATTGCTCCAGTGGATTTGATGACACCCACCCAGCATTTGTAAACGCGGCCTTCGGTGGTTGATTTGAAACATGAAAGAGGAAGAGCAATTAGTTTGGATCCCTAGTGGGAACTCCAACCCTTCGCCTGGTCTTTTGAAGCTCTTTCTCAGGTCCCTGGCAGAGAAATTGGATAAACGGTTTCTACATTTCCCCTCCCCTCCTCAATGGACAAAGAAAACCACCGAGAATTTCTCAAGGACCAAATCCACCTTGATGGCAACAGTAGAGCTTTTGGGGAACTACTGTGCATGCTTTCAACCATAAGGAATCTTTATCTAGAAATGCTTCTAACATAATTTAATAGAGTTCAGACTGTAATATAGAAAAATAATGAGGAGGAGGAGGAGGAAGGGAAGGGGAAAGGAGAAAGGGAGAGCAAGAGGAAGAAAGAGGAGGAGGGGGAGGGAAAGAGGAGGCGGAGTGTGAGAGGGAAGAGGAGGCAGGGAAGGGGAAAAGAGAGAGGAAGAGGGAGGAAGAGGAGGAGGGAAGGATGACGAGGAGGAGCGGAAGGGGAAGAGAAGAAGAAGGAGAAGAGGAGGAGGGGGGAGAAGGGGAAGGGGAAGAACGAGGAGAGGAGGAGGAGGAGCCAAAGTGACAAAGAGAAAACACATATTGAAATAAATTGCTGTCATTTCAATTGTACGCATCATTGTCTGACAAGTAATGGCTCCCCTTCTAGCAGACACCCGAGATCTTTATGCAGACGCACATTTGATGAGGATCAGGAGCCAATTTGCCCTGGAAGAGCATCCAGGAAGCCCACCTAGGTTGCCATTAAACTCATTTGAAGCCAACTTCATGCTGAACATACTCGATCTCGGGGCTACTGGAATTTGCCAAACACAAGTATCCATTTTGATTAGCTCAGCAAATCTCGAAGGGTAAATGGTGCATCAATAATGAAAGGAGGAGATGCCAGCAGGCAGCTGGAAGCTTGACTGGGCTCCAGGTAGGTGATTCTGAAGGGGAGGCATGCTGAGCAGTGGCATTTCTGAGAGAAAACCAACCAAAACCTGCATTGTGTGCTTCCGATTAAAGAAGCCACTTGGACTTGAATGCTGCAATTCAAGGATCTAAGGTGGTAATTGTCTTTTACAGTCACACGTCCTTTCAGTGCAATCTTAATTTATGTACCTCCTCCAAAATCCAAGCATCAAAATCAGCACACAGGAACAATGAAAAGCAGGAGAACAGAGTTGGAAGGGACCTTGGAGGTCTTCTAGTCCAACCCCTGGCTCAAGCAGGAGCCTCTCTACCATTTCGGACGAAATGGCTGTCCAGTCTCCTGATGAAAACCTCCCACGATGGAGCAGCCACAACTTCTGGAGGCCACGTCAGCAGATGCCCTGGAGAAAAACCTTTTTACATTTCTAAAAGAATCTCTAAGGCCAGCGATTCACAAGCGGAAGTCTTCTTTCCCGGGGAGGATGCTGAAAAGTCCAGGGCAGGAATGAAGAATTTAATTATGCCTTTATTAAAAAGTAGTTATCAAAGAGAGAAGCAACCTGGAACCAAGGAGGAATTTCCTGGCTTTGAGAACAATTCACTGGTGGAAGGACCTGCCTCCAGAAGTTGTGGCTGCTCCAACAAGGGAGGCTTTCAAGAAGAGACTGGACAGCCATTTCTCCAGAATGGTATAGAGCAGCGGTCGCCAACCGGTGGGCCACAAGAAAATTTTGGTGGGCCGCAGAGAAATCCAGGCTGAGCAGAAACACAAGGCTGCGTCGCCCACATGGCCCGCGGGAATCCTCCCTGCCCACTCACTCCTTACCTTGCAAACTTGCCTGCTAAATTGCTATTTTTCCTTTTTCCGACCATCATCTGTTCTGCTGTGCCGGGAGATTTAGATTAGCTAGGAAGCAGGAAATGGTTGGATCTCTTGCTTTCTAGATAGTCTTTAGATCTTCGGCTCAGCACAGCTGAACCTTCCTTAGGACTGAAGGTTTGCTTGCAAGCAAATTCAGTGCCGACTCACGGCAAACAAATGTGAGAGTCTGAGCTAGCCGATGGCAGATAGATAGATCACTGAATGATTCTGTGAGCAACTCAATCTGCCTGCCTGCTTTGCCTGATTTTGGGTAAAAGTTGCTCTTTTTTTATAAAAAAATCAATATTTATATAAATATTTATAATATTTACATACAAGTGATGCCCAGCCAGTCACATGACCACCAAGCCACACCCACAAATTAGGCCACACTCACAGAACCAGTTAGTGGTCCCTGGGATCTAAAATTATGAGTTTGGTGGTCCCTGAAGTCCAAAAGGTTGGCGACCCCTGGAATAGAGTCTCTTACTTGAGCAGGGGGTTGGGCTAGAAGACCTCTAAGGTCCCTCTCAGCTCTGTTATTCTGAAACCTATCAAGGAGAGAAGCAACCTGGAACTAAGGAGAGACTTCCTGACAGGGAGAACAATTAAAAGAGTGCAGAGAAGTGCGGAGATGATTTGGGGACCAGAGGCTAAAACATATGAAGGACGCTTGCAGGAACTGGGTATGTCTAGTCTAGTAAAAAGAAGGACTAGGGGAGACATGATAGCAGCCTTCCAATATCTCAGGGGCTGCCCCAGAGAAGAGGAAGGGGTGAATCTATCCTCCAAAGCCCCCGAGGGCAGGACAAGAAGCAGCGGGTGGAAGCTCACCAAGGAGAGAAGAAGCAACCTGGAACTACTCAGGGGGAATTTCCTGACAGGGAGGACAATTAACCAGTGGAAGGACTTCCCTCCAGAAGTTGTGGGTTTCCTTCATCCCTGGAGGTTTTTAAGAAGAGATTGGACAACCAGTTGTCTGAAGTGGTCTAGGGTCTCCTGCTTGAGCTGGGGGTTGGACTAGAAGACCTCCAGGGTCCCTTCCAGCTCTGTTGTTCTGTGCCTGAGCTTTACAAAATGGCCATCCAAGCTGAAAAAAAAATGACCTGACATGATCATTAAATGTTTAAAACATTCATTGTCTGTTTTAGCAATCGGAACCAGAATAATACAGTGATATAACATCTCATTACTGGTGGGAGCCATCCAGAGTCTGCAAAAGTGGTCACATACAAATAAAATTGGAAAATTGTGTGTAATTTCCAGGTTTGCTTATATCCAGCAAACTCCCAGCGAATTGCTACACTTAAATCAGAACCAATCCATACGCCACTCATGTCAGCTAGTAAAAATGGCTTGATGTTTATTTATTACACACCAGCAGATATTTAGAAAGGAAAAGAGGGTTACAATTTTTTCTGAGCATCAATGTTTATTTGGTATTTATGGACATTATCAAACACCACAAAAATGCCATAATTGCTGTTTCTGCATAGTGTTTCACTGATATGCTCAAGCATCCATGCACAAAAGGTTCTGGAAGCAACAGTATGAAAAACAGTTTTACCTGTTGGCCAAATGCACAGGAGAAAGAAGCAAATAAACTAGCAAATACCTTAAAGCTGTGGAAATCTGGAGCAATTTCCTCCAGAGGGAACAGAACAGAACAGAATAGAATATATGGAATGAAATGGATTGAAACAGAACAGAACAAGAACAGAATATTGTGTGTAGTAAAGAAATAAAAACCAGGTTGATGGTGGTGTCATAAGTTTCAGGTACACCTTTAAAATACCTCCAAGTTATTAAGCTTTCCAAAATATGCTGGAAAAATAATGCTCCTCTATCTGATCCTGCTTGTCAGGCTATTATTTAGCAAGGTGCAATGCTACTTTCTTATCTTCATATCTCTGTACTTTTATTTAAAACCCTGTTCTGTATATATTCTCTGCCTCATACTTAGGGATATTTTGCCAGTACATAGCTAAGGGAGGAGTTTGGCTTTGCTCCCTGCATTAAATTTCAAGCATTCTCATCTGTAAGCCTGGCCTTGTTCGCTGTGGCCTTTAAGACATGGAGTTTTCAGCACTGCCTGCTTTCTCCATTGAAACATTTCACTGGCTTTCTTTCTCTAAACTGCACCCACATAGACCGCCAGGTCTTATGAGAGGAAGTGGATCAGTTCTCAGGAGCTTCATGTTTGAAGCCTCTTTCAGTACATCAAATATATCTCTAGGCTTTCATGCCAGGGGTTAGAGAGAGAGAGAGCAGACCTAGAGGTGTGCACAAACAGAGGTCTATTTTAGCATGGTATTTAGAAAGGACTTTGAATACTTTCTTACTAGCCACTTCTTCTAAGTCGAAAGTAATTAAAATTCCAGACTATGAAGGCATATATAAATAGTTACAAGCCGCAAACCTCCATTATGGAAGGAATATGTTTGATATTTTGCTCCTATGTTTTTTCTCCCCAGCCAAAGTTTTATTTATTTATGCATTATTACCATAAGATACAGAAATACAAGATCAAGGGAGGTACTGATACCACTCTATAAAGCCTTAGTAAGGCCACACCTAGAGTCCTGCATCCAGTTTTGTTCACTGCACTATAAGAAAGATGTTGAGACTCTAGAAAGACTGCAGAGAAGAGCAACCAGGATGATGAGGGGACTGGAGACTAAACCATATGATGAGCGGTTACAGGAACTGGGCCTGGCTAGTCTAGGGAAGAGAAGGACCAGGGGAGACAGGAGAGCATCTTCCAGTATTTGAGGGGCTGCCCCAGAGAGGAGGAGGGGGTCAAGCTATTTTCCAAAGAACCCAGACAGGGAACAATGGATGAAAACTGAAACAAGGAGAGATTCAACCTGGAAATAAGGAGAAATTCCTGATAGTGAGAACTATCAACCCATGGAACAGAAGTTGCCTTCGGAAGTTGTGGGAGCTTCATCCCTGGAGGTTTTCAAGAAGAAACTGGACTGCCATTTGTCTCCTTGGGCGGGGGGGGGTTTGGACTAGATGACCTACAAGGTCCATTCCAACTCTGTTAATCTGTATAAAAGAAAATAGTAGGAGAAAGGGGAGAAAAAGGGGAGAAAAGTGAAGGGAAAAGTGTGGGGGAAAGGGGAAAAAAGAAAGAAAAAAGCCATTGGCTTCCAACTTCCTTGGTGCAGGAGAATAAAATAATAACATCAAATCTTAACTTTGGACTTTTACGTAATAGTATAAACTCGCATGGCTGGCTCAGGAATTCTGGGAGCTGAAGTCCACTAGTCATAAAGGGGCCATAGTTCCCCACCTTTGTCTTACAGCATATTAAACCAAATGGAACTTGCTGAAAGTAGTATCAACAAAGTGATGAAAAGAAGAGAAGGAAGGAGAGGGAGGAGAATCAAACCGTTATAGATATGCTCTGCATTTTTACCGCTACCACAACAGTTGACACTGTAAAATTGATACTTAACATCATAAATGGCCTCCCACAAATTGTAATGTAAATTCCCCAGACTTTTATTAGCCTCATAAATGAGCTTCTCCCATGTACATGGCCTTGCATGCAGAGCACCGTAAATCCCTCGGGTTGTTCTTTTTCATTTTATCGACCTCGTAAGTCATACGGTGCATAAAGATGGGAGGGGGAATTGTTTTGCAGGATTTCAGTTAAAGAAAAAAACTCAATAAAAGATCAATTCGGACAGTTAGCCAGCAAAACAAACAAGGCCTGCCAGGTGCCCCAAGTGCTTCCATGGCCTTTTCTCCTCGCGATGGATGGAGGTTGTCAGTTCTAACTTGATAGAACTTTTTGAGTGCTTTCTTCACTCTTCCCTGATGGAGGAATAAATAGAAAAAGGAAGCGGATTGGAAGATAGGTGAAGGGAGGAAATATCTGCATATCTGGTGAAGAGAAGGACCAGGGGACGCATGGTAGCAGTGTCCCAATATTTGAGGGGCTGCCACAAAGAACGGGGGGGGGTGGTGTCAAAGTATTTTCCAAAGCACCAAAGAAGGCAAGACAAGAAGCAACGGATGGAAACTCATCCAGGAGAGAAGCAACCGAGAACCAAGGAGAAAATTCCTGACAGGGAAGACAATTAATCAGTCCAGAAGTTGTGGATGCTCTAACACTGGAGGTTTTGAAGAAGAGATTAGGCAGCCACTTGTCTGAAATGGGATAGAAGTGAAGAAGCTTCCTGGATGAGAAGAGAAACATTTTCAAGGAAAAATAAAGTCCAGCTGCCTCTCGAAAAAGCACCTTTCTGGGACAACCATGACCCGGATGGGGTCTCCTGCTTGAGCAGGGCGTTGGACTAGAAGTTCAAGGTGGACTCAGCCTTCCGTCCTTCCAAGGTCAGTCCCATGATGAGGACCCAGATTGTTGGGGGCAAATAGACAGACTCTGTAAACTGCTTAGAGAGGGCTGTGAAGCACCGTAAAGCAGTATAGAAGTCTCAGGGCTATGGCTATTGCTATCTCCAAGGTCCCTCCCAACTCTCTTACTCTGTCATTCTGGGCCATAAGTTGTGTGATGCGGTGTCACACTCACAAGGCTCTTTTGCAGATTCCCCATGTTTTAGCAACCCTATGAGAGGATTAAACCGTGTTCTAGTCCTAGCATTGGAGAAAGGAATGAGGTCTTTCATACAGGTGAATGTATTCCAATTCTATGATGCCAGCTGGGTGACTTTGGGTCAGTCAGTCACTCTCTTTAAGCCCTTGGAAGATGATAGGATGAAACCATTCCTGGAAAAATGTTGCTAAGAAAATAATAGGGACTAGTTAATTGTGGCACCAAAAGGAAGTGGTACTGATAGCATAGAATATTTGTAGCTCAGGGTTGAACTGCAAAATCCTTGGTGTTCTCTGAGCTTAGTTGTTTTCCTGCAGATGTTTCCTTGACAAATCAAGTAATACCATCTGTGCTAGGATAGAGGTGGGTTTCCTCTCTGCTTATATATGTGCAAACCTCACTCTCCCGTCTAGCACTGATGATGTTACCTAGTTGGGTCATGAAACGTCTGCAAGAAAACCACCAAGCTCAGAGAGCACCCAGGATCTCGCACTTCAGCCCAGAGCTACAAATATTCTCTTCTATCCTATAGTCAATTGTGTTAGGAGCTGAGGCTAACTCAAAAGACATTTTCCCTAAAATAAACAAACACACAGTTAACACTCAAATCCATTAAAGAAGTAATAAAGGTGAAAATCACGGCTCTGGGGTTATGGAGCAATTGCTCCAAATTGCAGAGAAATTTAATGAGCTCCTAATTCCTTCTCTTGATTTGACTTCACCAAAGTCATCTTCTGATATTGTTAATTAATTGGCTACGGAAGATGGAAGGTAGGGTTTGTATGCTGTCTGGACAAGGCGGCAAAGTTAATATGTTAAGTTGTTAAATTCCATCTTAGACCAGTCTGGGTCAGCTAGAGAGCCTGGAGCAGGTGGCCGATGCCTGGGTCAGCTTGGCCAATCTCAAAAAAACAAAAACAAAGCAGCTTTGGACATAATACTTCAATATAAAGCTGTGATTTCACATTGTCGTGAACAGATAATAACACTGAGGAGACAGAATAAAAGAGAAAAATGGAGAAAAATCACAAAATAGAAAGACATGCAAAATGAAGTGGAATGAATGTGGCAAATGAAAGCAAGGGTGGGACACATTTTTACCCCGATTCCTAGCAATTGTCAACACGTCCCTGCCATCTTCCTGACCAGGTTTCTCACCAGTCATTTGTCCTTACCTCCTTCCCAGGACTGATCGAGGGGGGCTGGCCTGAAGGGAACCAGCTGGCCATGTGCCTCAGGTGGGCCTAGAACTCTCTGTCGCCTGGGGATTGGCCCAAAGTCACCCAGCCGGCTTTCAAGCCTAAGGCGGGACTAGAACTCATCTTCTCCCAGTTTGTAACCTGCTTCCAATACACCACTGCACCAAACTGGCTCTCCAGGATTGGTCTTGACTACCTGAAATATTGTCACTGGTTGAATGGAACGGTTGAGTGAGGGAGACTGGACAACCTGAACAACTAAGCTATGGATGCAGCTGGAATTTTGATCATGATGCAGGTGAAGATGAGCCCGTGGTTTATACTTCTCATCCTTCTTTTCAATCTCAGCTTCAAATTCCTGGGGCTTTTTACCAAGCTTGGCTTTCAGCCCATGTTCTCTGGCCTTATCAAAGGACAATTACAAATCTATATGTTACAAATCTGGGACTGGAACAACTAGTAACCAACAATACTAGACTAAACAACTGCCTCGATCTCATCTTCTGCAATAGTTTGAATTCAATTTATGGAATACAAATTAAAGAACCCTTTTCCAACAGTGACCACAGCATGATTGACTTTTGTCTCAACATACGTCCACACAAAAATCAACACAACGATGTGATCCCCAATTATAACCAAAAAAAAGGCAACTATGATCTTATAGACAACGATCTCTGATCCCTTGATTGGCAATTTCTATTCACTGGATGCAATACTGTTGAAGACCATTACAACATATGTACCAATAACAACTCCCAAAACAAAAAAATACAGATTACCCATAACAATAATCCAAAAAGAGATCACTCTGGCAGAAAAACAAATCTGGTTATGTTGCCAATTTCAAAAGCCGATACAAAAATGTATGCCACCAGATAAAGACTGAATGCACCAATTATCACATTAAACAAGAGGAAAACCTTCTACGCACCAATTCCACCCGCACTTTCTACAATTTTGTAAACAACAAACTAAAAGACTCAAGGTCCATCCCACCCCTGAAAGGACCTAATGGTAAAGACTGCAAGGATGACACCATTAAAGCAACCTCTTTAACACATTCTTTAGCTCAGTATTTGTAAACAGCAATGGATCATGCCCAGTATTTCCTAGTCAAACCAGACAGCTACAATGATCTAATACATATCGATTTTACAGAAGACAATGTTGAAAAAGCACTACGCAATCTAAAACCATCTCTATCTATTGGACCGGACGGAATATGTGCCTGCTTCTTAAAAAAGCTACCCACTGCCATAGCCGAACCTCTAAGCATAATCTGAAAAATCTTTCAGAACCAGCCCCTTGCCTAACCTATGGTCAGAAGCCAGGGTCATCCCCATCTTCAAAAAGGGAGACCCCAGCATGGTTGAAAATACAGACCAATCTCCTTATGCTGCATCACCTGTAAAGTCATGGAATCAATTATTAACCAATCCATTATCCTCCACTTGGAGTCAAACAACCTACTCTCTAATAAACAATTTGGTTTCAGAAAGAAACTATCCTGTAATCTGCAACTCTTACACTGCAAAAACATACACAACTCAATCAGGGCAAAACAATAGATGCAATCTACATAGACTTCTGTGAAGCCTTTGGTTCAGTGGTACACGACAAACTACTCCTAAAACTAAAATCTTACGGTATCTCTGGACAGCTGCATAACTGGATAGAAGCATTCCTGTCAAACAGACAACAAATGGTCAAAATTGGGAGTGTCCTATCAAATTCTGTACCTGTCAACAGTGGTGTCCCCCAAGGCAGTGTTCTTGAACCAACTCTCTTCCTTCTTATATGTACCTAGTGTGTATATACTTATACCTATTATCTTGTAAGCGATTGACAAATCAAATAAATAAATAAAATAAATAAATTGGGAAGAATGCCTTTGTGTACACAACTGCGATCACATCTACTGTATCTGCTGTTTAGCAAAGCAGGAAAAGCTGGAAAAATAGTTCCTGACTCTAAAAATTTGACATTTTAAACTTCATGGAAGTCTTAGAACCACCCTACTGTCCCCCAAGCTCCTGCTAGGCTGGTTTAATGAATACAGAAGTATGTCCTGCTCGTGTGAGGCCCAGAGCGCTTTATCACAATTAGTTATGAAGCCTGCACAGCTCTAATAAATGCATGTTAATGGACCTTTTGTGTTTTTCTTTAGCAATGTACAGTTACGCAATAGTAGAACAAT
>NW_020716823.1:794846-811634 GCF_900518725.1 Notechis scutatus | reverse complement strand
TTTCATTATCCATTTCATTAACTAGGTAACATCATCAGTGCTAGAAGGGAAGGAGGTTTGCAGGGAGGAGGAGGTGGAGTCCTTGCTGCTCACAAAGTCTAGTTGTTTTCTTGCAGACATTTCATTACCCAACCAGGTAACATCATAAATGCTAGCTAGGGTAATGAAGCATCTGCAAGAGCAACAATTAAGCTCAGAGGGCATGAAGGACTCCTCAGTGTTTCTCCCCTCCAACCAGTATATGCTTCCTCTTTTAATCAGGGGTGGGATTCTACTAGTTTGCACCTATTCTCTAGAACTGGTTGTTAACATTCTAAGCAGTTCAGAGAACCGGTTGTTAGAAGAAATTCCTGGCCTAATCCTGTAAGGAAGACAGGAAGGAAACATTCTGGTGTTGCTTACAGAAACTGCCTCTACGTTAACCCTCATTACATTCTGGGCAGGACTAGACTTCCTGTTTCAGGAACTTCTCTGGAGTTATTTTTCCCTCCTTTGCTGGTACTTTGCTTGTGTGGAGTGACCATTCAAAGTTACAATGGCACTGAAAAAAGTGACTTAGGACCATTTTTCACACTTACGACTGTTGCAGCATCCCCACAGTCCCGAGAGGCCAGGCGAGGAGATGCGTGCCTCGATGTGAGTGATGTTGAGTTGGCCACACCCAGCCAATAACATGACCACCAAGCCACGCCCACTAACTAAGCCACACCCACAGAATCGGTTGTTAAAAATTTTGAATCCCACCCCTGCTTTTAATGGTCTGCTTCCCTTGAATCTTTCCTTAGATAATGAACTTAGATACTTCATATTCTTTTTTCTGAGTCATGTGTATTAAATATTCCCCTCATTCCTTCTTAATGGGCAAAGGTCAAGTGAGAGATTAAAATAGCTGATCTATTATACATCACTCCTTCCCCTTCCTCCATTTCTACTTGTAAGGAGGAATGGAAACACCTAAAGAGGTTTGCCAGCATTTCAGATTCCGGTCTCCATCTCCCTGTTCCTGCCCTCTGTGATTTGGCTTCATAACCCGTGAAAACCGAGGCACACCCCACTCCCAGCAAGACGTGCGGGAGTACATGTGCCTATTCTCTTGGTAGCTGCTCCATGACATACATCAATAAATCAAATCACAAATGAGATGGAATTAGTTGGAGCCAAGCCTTTAAGAAGAGGCATTCTTCATTACCATGCTAATGTGGTGCTTGGAATTGTCAGGACCAATCAAGGGAGCCACAGCGGATGGCTCAGCTAGAGAAGCACATTTCCAAGGGACGAGCCTTTTGCCCAGGTCCCCAAGCAGAAAGGCCAAATGCTCCTTTGATTGTTTGGCTCCTGAAGAATTGGGAGAGAAGCAACAGCTCAGCTGACATGGAGGCATTCTGGGGAAGAAGAAGATGGGAAGTGGTTCTAGGAGAAAGGAAGAAAGAATATCTATCATCTACACAGTCTCTCTCTCTCTCTCTCATCACTTATCTATCTATATCTGGCTGGCTGGCTGGCTGTCCCTCCCTCAGTCATCTATATCTATATCTACCTATCTATATTTATCTATCTATCCATCTATCATCTATCTATCTATCTATATCCCTCAACTCTAATCTATCTCTCTTCTTTCTATATCCATCTATCCATCCACCCTTCCATCCATCCAATATCTGTCTGTCTCTCTATATCTATCTATCTATCTATCTATCTATCTATCTATCTATCTATCTATCTATCTATCTATCTATCTATCTATCTATCTATCTATCACATCTATCTCATCTATTTATCCATTCTTTAGCCCAAATGGCTTGTAAATTAGTTATAAAATGTTCATCTTTTTAAAGGTTGTTGCTTCCAGAAATGATGGTGCTTCCAACTTTGGGAACCAGATTATCATGTCAACATGAAGTTCTTTGGTAAAGAGTTCACACAGATGTGTCCAAAGTGCTGGAAAACTCTTCAGGGTGATAGGATGAGCACCAAGATCAAATCTTACACATGACCCAAAAGAGCAGGATGTTAACCACAAAGATGTCTACCCCTCTGTGTACTCCTTTCGGAGGGGATGAATATGTTATCTGAAAATGTCATCTTCTGCCTCTGTTTTGTGAATTAAAAATAAAAATTCCCTCCTCACTCCTATAGGCAGGGGGGGGGGAGGAGGAAGAGAAAGAGAAAGAGAAAGAGAAGGAGGAGGAGGAGGATTTTCATCGCTTTGGGTATTATGCGTGCAGTAGAATTTATTTATTATTATTATTTTATTAATCAAATCTTGATGCTGCCCACTTCTCACTTGAGGACAAAGGAAGAGAAGAAAGGGCTGGCTCAAACTCAGAGCAAACAGCGTATCTTATAGCTGAATATACCGACTTTTCCAAACATTTCTTGTCCTACATAAATATCAGCAGCAAGGTCGGCTAAGTGACATTTCAGATCAAACAGCGTCATCCCAGAATACCCTACAATAAATCAAGTATCAGGAATTCCATGCAGCCGCATAAATCATGCCATCAGAAGCAAAGTGGTTGAGATTCCAACATTGTGGTCTTTTGGGTAGCGGATTTTGCATTTGAAGGAGAAATAAATGGTAAAAATAAGTGCAGGGTGATTTTCCTATGCACGCAACACACACACAAACACACACACACAAACAAACACACACACATACACAAATACACATATCGACAAACACCCATATTTTCTGCCATGAAAGCTTATTGGAACGAAATTCTTTCTCTATCCAAAGTGGCAATAGACAAGAGACAATTAGATGCATCCCTTCAAAAGCCAATTAATGTATATATTCAGACAAAATATTAAACCTCAATGGGAAGTTCATTAAGTGCTAATGTCCTATCATAACAGGAATGTTGTGGTGTGGTTCTGTCATCTCATGAGCCTGGATAGAAGACTTGCTTGCATACATTTTTATACACTATAGAGGCCTACCATTCCATAATCCTGTTTCTTCCAGTAGATTTGATGTTGGGTTGGTTTTTAAATCCTAATTAAATTTAAAAAAATATGAACCTTAGCAATCAATGCTTCTGACCTCCAATTAATCTGGGATGGGGGTGCAGTTTGCTTGGTTGGATTACCATATCAAGCCATATCATGGTTCAGGAAAATATATGAACCTGAACAAACTGCGCCATTGCAATATCTGTAGCTTGGGTGTAGGATGAGGGAAAAGGTTCATTCTTGAGCTTGTGGGTTGGTTTCTGAATGTTTCGTTACCACCAAGTCCACCATGATGTGAGACTACTGTCCATGGCACTTCCAATTCCAGCTGTCTATCTCAATTAGAATGTAGATTGAATAGAAGATCAGTTGCCTGTTACTTCCTTGCCATCTTCTCTCTTTAGTGGACCGACTGTTTCCTTGATTTTTTTCTTGTTATTTATATGTTGGAAGAAACTTTTTAAATTATCTTAGACTTTTGTTGCAAGTCTTTGTTCGTTCTGAGCCTTTGCTATCCTGACTTTGTCTTTGCAGATTCTGGCTATCTGCTGATATTCTGCCTTAGTTGTACGTCCTTCTTTCCATTTTTTATACTTGTCCTTTTTGTCTTTCAATTTGCCAGAGAGATCTTTGTGCAGCCATGCTGGTTTCTTCTTGGATTTCTTGTTTTTCTTTCTCAGTGGTATTGTGCTGGTCTGGGCTTCTACGATCATACTTTTTAGAGTTTCCCAAGATTCTTGAGTTGTTTTCCCCTTTAGGATTTTCATCCATGGAATCTTTCCCAAGTTCTCTCTGCGTTTATTGAAATCAGCTCTTTTAAAATCCAAGACTCTGGTGTCATTATGTTCTGTTGCTTGTGTTTGTGTTAACTTGAATTCTAGTCTGACATGGTCACTCTCACCCAAGGTTCCTGCAGTTTCAACTCCCTCTATCACTTCTTCTCTGTTTGTAAGAATGAAGTCCAGTATGGCTGTCCCTCGAGTTTCACCCTCTACCTTTTGGACAACAAAGTTGTCAGCGAGGTTGGTCTGGAGAACCTTGAGATGATGCTGTGAGTCTGAAGGCAGCCCTGGCATCTTCACAAGGCTCAGGGGCTTCTATGGGACTTGGCTAGAGAACGAAGCCAAATCTCATTCAGTTTCTGCTCCGGAAAGACAGTGAAAGAACCAGCTTTCTCCATGGGCTCAGTTGGGATTGTAACCTGAGGACTGAGGTAATACAGGGTAGTCCTCAGCCTACGGCCACAATGGAGCCCAACATTTCTGTTGCTAAGCAAGGCAGCTGCTAAGTGAGTTTTACTCCATTTGACAGTCGTTCTTGCCCGCAGCTCTTGAGCAAATCTCTGCACTTGCTGAACTGATCACACAGTTGAATTCGGTGAATCCGGCTCCCCCAGGAAGTTGCCAATGGAGATCGCATGACCCCAGGACACGTCGACCGTCGTAAGTGTGGGTCAGTTGCCGAGCACCTGAATTTTGAGCAGGTGACCAAGGGGACGCTGCAATGGCCCTGAGGGAGGGGAAAGGGGCATAAATCACTTTCTTCAGTGCTGTTGTGACTTTGAATGGTCACTAAATGAACTGCTATAAGTGGGGGACTCCCTGGATCCAATTAAGGGGACTCTTGGGAACTCGTCAAGGAGAGAAGCAGCCCAGCACGAAGGAGAACAACCTCCTGGGAACAACCAACCGGGTTGTCTTCATGATTAGGAAGTTTCTCCTCAGTCCCAGGTCCAGGAGAAACTCCCCAACAGGGAGGACAATTAACCAGGGGAAGGGCTGCCTCCAGAAGTGGCGGCTGCTCCGTCCCTGGGGGGTTTTGAAGAAGAGACTGGACCCTCACTTGTCTGGAGTGGTCCAGGGTCTCCTGCCTGAGCAGGGGGCCGGACTAGAAGACCTCTCAGGTCCCTTCCAACTCTTTTCTGATTCTATTAAGGTGCGCTGTTGAATGAAGAATGTCTTTCCCTCCAAACACTAGCTGAGTTTCTTTAGAAGACCTCAAGGAAATTTCATGGCTCCATGGGGAAAAAAATCAGAAGGCCATAATTCACCGTTTCCATGTTGATGCTCTGAAAACTACCAATCTACGCTCGTGTCAATAAGATCACCAGGAATGGGTCAAGAGTCAAATTCAGATAAGGCGAACCTTTATAGAGCAATACAGCAATATAGTCCTCAAGAAATGGGATTATAATGGAGTAGAAGTTTATTTTATTTTTAATTTATATTCCACCTTTATTATTTTTATTTTTAAAAAAAACACCTCCAAGGTGGGCAACACATCAATACTCCTCCTATTTCCCCCACAACAACAGCCCTGTGAGGTGAGTTGGGCTGAGAAGGAGCGAAGGGCTCATGGTCACCCAGCTGCCTTTCATGGCTTAGGTGGGACTCGAACTCCCCGTCTCCTGGTGATTGGCCCAAAAGTCACCCAGCTGGCTCTCATGCCTAAGGCAGGGCTAGACCTTTTAAGAAGCCACGGCCGCCTGTCCTGCCTTGTTCAAACAATCCTTCCGTTTCCTCCAGGTTTCGAGTTTGTTGTGTGGGCTGCCCAGCGTTGCTCCATCAGGGAGATGGCAGCGTGTAAATTCAATAAATGAATGACTGGCCGGGGCGTGAGCCCCTGGGGGAAAGGCCGCAGGAAAGGCCTGAGATGGTTCCAGCTTCCTTTCTGCTAGAAGCCTCTTGTTTCTTCTTTCGTTGTGGTCGCAAATTCGATTTTCCACCCTGTAAATCTCCTGGCATCCCTGGTTGCTGGGCAGCCTTAAAAACTTACGTATTAAATTAAAACGGATGAAATCATCATGGGCAGGTGAGAATTGTGGTAGCGGAGGGCACCGTAGTCACTGAAGGGCGAACCAGGACCGTCTTCTTTTCCTTGGTGGGAAGAATGTTACAGCCCGAAAAGGACCAATAAAATTCGAAAAGATTTTATTAGAGTGCCTTTGATTTTACTTTTACACCTTGCAGAAGGTGATAGATCAGTTTCCTCCAATGTCCTCCGCTATTCAGTCGCAGGCGTTTTGAGTCTTACGGCCACGGAATGCTAATTTTAACTATCAGTTTCAAGCAGGCCCCACCTCAGGTGATTACTTTTCCAATATTTATTTTCACTTCGACCCTTCCCTTCCTCAACGGGATCACAGATAGGCATAGACATATCTGTATGAAAAGCTGAAATAAACGACGACACAGAAAGAGTTAGGCCTGCCTGTTCAAATTATTCAGCTTGGTAACTTTCTCTCTCTCCCCCTGCCTCTCCCTCTCTCTCTGCATCTTGCAGATGCAAATGGGCCTTGTTGTGCAGAGACGGAGAAGTCTAATTCAGATTTACACACACACACACACACACACACACACACAGACACACACGCATACGCACAGAGACAGAGAGATCTTCATCAGCTGTCTTCAGTAAAACAATGTCCTTTATGAATCAATTTTGCAAAATTCCTCGCCTTGCAGTCGATTTAAAATAATTTGAGTTGAAGGCACATGGCTAATGGAAAAGAGTTGCTAGCATTAGTCACAGGGAAGCTGACTGACCCCAGATGAATTTTGTGTTGTCCTGGAATAAACCTTACCACCCACACCAGCAGATTACAAGAAAGTTGTGGAGAGAAGAGCAACTGAGATGATTAAAGGCCTGCAGACAAAAACACACGAAGAATGGTTGCAGGATTTGGCTATGGTTAGTCTAGAGAAAAGGAGGACGGGGGCGGACGTGGTGGCATTTCTCCAGTATTGGAAGGGCTGCCACAAAGAAGAAGAGGGAGTCAACTTATTTCCCAAAGCATCAGGAGGAAGGACAATTGATGCCATGGATGGAAACTCATCAAGGAAAGAGGCAACATGGAATTAAGGAGAAACTTCCTGGCAGTCAGAACCATTAATCAGTGGAACGAGTTGCCTCCAGAAGTTTCGAATGCTCCAACACTGGAAGTTTTTAAGAAGAGATTGAACAGCCACTTGTCTGAAGTGGTCTAGGGTCTCCTGCTTGAGTGGGGGTTGGACTAGAAGACCTCCAAGGTCCCTTCCAGCTCTAGCCTGATTTATTGAAATTCCACACAATGTTACTCACTGGAGTTTTTAAAGAAGAGATTGGACAACGATTTGTCTGAAATGGTGTAGGATTTCCTGCTTGAGCAGGGCGTTGGACTAGATGACCCCTAAGGTCCCTTCCAACTCTAGCCTGATTGAATTAGATATGCAAGGATTATATCCTAGTTTGGATCCCCCTCCCCACCTCAATGGAGGGCAGCTGACCTGAGAAACTTTGACAGAACTTTGAGTTCATCTTTTTGAAACACAGCAACCAAAGGCAAGAGGACGAGAATTTTAGTAATAGGGCCAAGAACGATCAGTCTGAAGGTCGGCTTCCACTGAGACCAGGCGGGTTTTTGCAGGGAGGCAGTAAAAATAGTCCTGGTCTCTAACACGGTCACTTCTTCTCGTGAAATCAGACGGCAGGTAGCTCCTGATTTACAACAGTCTGTTTAATGACAATTTGAAGTTACAGCACACTGAGAAAAGTGACTTAAGGTCCTTTTTCACACTTAGGACCATTGCAGCGTCCCCACAGTCATGTGGTCAGAATTTGGACACTTGGCAACTGGCTCATATTTATGACGGTTATGTAGTGTCCCAGGCTCACGGGATCTGTCCTGACCCAGCTCCCCAAACACCACAAGCCCTCTGAAGTGAACTCAAAGATCCCCTTAATTGGGAGCCCCAGAAGCCCCAGCAAATGGTTTCTCTCTCAAGGCAGGCTAACGGGTCTGTCTCCCCAGGAGATGAATAGTTGTCTGCCACATCATCTCCACCTCCCCCTGCCTTTGATCCCCAGAGCCAGGGTGGGGCTTCAAGAGCAGCAGTGGCTCTTCCGTCCCAAGGACCGGCCCATAGATTCCCACTGCTCTCCTCTCCTCTGCCTTCTGCACATCCGCGCATCAGGCACTGGACCCGGCTGTTCCCCCTCTTCCTCATCAGCTACCTCCAGACCTGGGGGCTGTGGACTCTCCATCTGAGGGCTGACGGGAGGGCTCATGCTCCGCCTCTGTCTGTCTGTCTCTCTCTCTCTCTCTCTGCCAGCTCCATTCCCTCTTCCCCTTCAGAGCTCCCAGGTTGCCCTGATGTTGGCCCTGACTCCCACACCTCCTCCTCCTCCTCCTCCTCCTCCTCTGATTCGGCTGCTGGAGGGGCCGGGGGCTGATTGGCCACAACAGGGGCCCCCTTTGCAACCTTCTGACAAGCAAAGTCAACAGGGAAGCCAGATTCACTCACCAACTGTGTTACAACTTAAAAGCTGCAGTGATTCTCTTGACAACGGTGGAAAGTTCGTTCATAGAAACGGGAGGTGGGGATTCACTGAAATTCCGGGCTCCTTCCACTCGCCAGGGGAGAAGTGCCCATAAGAGTGAGATTGACCAATGTGATACGCAGCATGCCAAGTGTGTAGGAAGGGTTGAGAGGGTGGAGGGGAGGCCGTTCCTTAAAGGTCCCCCTCTGTGCTTGTCCCAGCCCTGCAGTCCACGTGGAGAACCGTCCATGAGGACCCAGCAGGACCCAACTGACCTACCCACGAAAGCCCTTCTGACAACCCCTCCTGCTTCCTGGCTTTTGAATGCGACACCTGGGAAAAGTAAGGCGAAATTACAAGCTGATAACCTCTATGTCATTTCTACCAATAGTCATAAATTCCGTGAGAGAATGTCAAGCCCGATTATGATTCCTGCCTTTATTTATATCCCGCCTTTATTGTTTTTACAGACAACACAGTGAACATATGCAACATATTCCTCCTCCTATTTTCCCACAACAACAAGAACCCTGTGAGTTGACTTAGGCTGAGAGAGAGGGAGGGAGGGAGGGAGGGAGGGAGGGAGGGACTGTCCCAAGACTACCCAGCCAGCCTTCATGTTAAGGCGGGACTTGAACTCACCGTCTCCTGGTGATTGGCCCAAAGTCACCCAGCTGGCTTTCATAGTTAAGGTGGGACTTGAACTCACCGTTTCCCCTTTTCTAGCATGGAAATTTAACAGCAGACCAAATTGGCTCTCTACAAAATTTATCCAAAATTCCTGGTATTTGAGAGTGTCTGATTCCTGTGGGACACTCAGATACTGCAGGAGAGCTTGTATTCTGATTGAGGTGTTTGGGAAAAAATAAACACTAAAGAGATAATGCTCAATTGTACACCTTATCAATAATTGGAGGGGCGACCTTGATTCATTCCAAAGGAAAACATCAGTCTGTTTTTCTTCCCCACTTCCTTCTATTTTTATTTTCCTTCTCCATTCTTCCACTGAGTGCATCAGCCAGCAGTGGATTTCCAAGAACCATGGGGGGGGGGGGGAGGGGGAAGTATAGGTTAAGAATCAGTATTTTTTTGTTCCTTGATTCTAGCAACAGTAAGCAAAATTGCAAGAATAAATAGGAATACATAATAGCAGTGAACTCACTTCTCTTCAGCAGTTGTAATCTTTCTTCCAGCTGTCAGGGAGGTGATAAATTCAGCTATAATGGCTCAAAAGCCCATTCAGATGGGAATTATAAAATGCATAAAACTTTACTGTTAGCCATGTGTAAGTTGTTTATCTTGGTGGTAAAGCTAATTCCAAATGAAGTTATATATTGGCATTATAGAGATTTTTTTTTTTTTGCGGAAAAAAAAAAAAAAACCCGGAGAGAATGAGCAATGATTACATTTCCAGCGTTTCCTAAAATGTAGGGGTGAATCAAACCATGGAAGAATATAGATATTGGGTGTCCTTGGCACTCTCTGAGTTTGGTGGTTTTCTTGCAGACGTTTCATTACCAAACTCGGTAACATCATCAATGCACTGGTGATGTTACCTTGTTTGGTAATGAAACATCTGCAAGAAAACCATCAAGCTCCGAGAGCCCTGAGGATGCCCAGTTTTCCTCCTCCTCCTCCTCCTCCTCCCCCTTCTCCTCCCTCGTCTCTGCAAACCCTCCTCCCTTCTAGCACTGATGATGTCACCTAGTTGGTCATGAAACCTCTTCAAGAAAACAACCAAGCTCAGAAAAGAACAAGGACCCCCATAGTTCAACCCTAAGTTACAAATATTCTTTACTGTCAGAAACATCGTATAGTCCAGAGGGTTTACTGATATGATACAATACAAGATCTAGAAATAAAATGTCCAGTAATGGGATTTCTTTCGTGTTGCATTTCTTTAGATGATGATGATGACTCTGCTGCTACCAGGGAAAATTTTCATTTCCTCCCCAAACGAGTGAACCTACAAAAGGATTCCTCAAACTGGGAATTAAATGTATAGCTTATTTATTTAGGTGGTGGTGATACTGTCTATCTCAAGAAGTAAGTTGTGCCTACTTTGTCAAATGCCTTACTGAAATCCAAGTATATTAGGCCCACTGCATTTCCCTGGTCCACTAATTTAGTCACTTGGTGAAGGAATGAAATTAGATTTGGTTGGCATGATCTGTTTTTGACAAACCCATTTTGGCTTCTGTTTATAACTTTGCTTGCTTCTTGGTGTTCACAAATCTGTTGCTTGATTATCTTTTTCAGGATCTTCCCAGGTATTGATGTCAGGGTTGGTCTGTAGTTTCCTGGATCTGTTTCCCACCTCCCTTGTTTGAAGATGGTACCCACATAAGCTCCTTTCAACTCCTCTGGTAGTTCCCCAGAAATCCCTTTGCATAATGTGTCTGAAGAAAGGTAATTTGAATCTGGTCATTTATGCCTCAAGTTAGAACACCAATTTGATTTTCTGAAGGTTTCACTGGTTAAAAGCTTTCTTGGCTGTCCACAATGTTCTCAGCAGTCTTCTCCAATACCAAGTTCAAAGGTGCCACTATTCTTCCTCTCCTGCTTCTTCAAAGTCCAGCTTTTGCTTCCATAGAGATGTTGGAAGAAATATCCAGGTCCAGGTCCAAGCCGGGAGAAAGGCACTGGAGACAAAACGGAGGCTGGAGGCTGATTGGAAAGAGGGCCCATTTATTGATGAAGCAGAACCACCAAGCACCTGCGACTCTGGTGTAGCTGACCACATGGAGTTGAGAGCGAGGGGGTTTTATACCTTCTCTTGGGCTTTGCACTTGAGCTTCCTGTTCCTGTGCAAGAGCATGTATCCTATTGGCTGTTGTCAGACTCCCATGGGACAAACCCTGGGAGTTTGTCTGAGCTAAGCTTGGTTGAAGTTTGGGCTGCTGATGCAATGAGCGGGCTTGTTGGGCAGTTCCTCTTGTGGCTGAGGGCTAAGCCCCCCTTTGTTCAGACTACAGGGAGTAATGGATCACCAAATCTGCATTTCTAAAAGCTGGCCTCAGCTTAGTATCTGCTTGGAGGCAGGGAGGTGGGACTCTGAGTTTCTGCCTCCTTAAGATTTTTATTTCTCTTCTAGGGGAAATATTCTATCCTGCCTTTTTAAATATTTTTCAAAATTTTTCATTTTTCTAGTAGAACTTTCCACAGAGTATCATAAGGAAAGTTTAGGTGAGTGCCTTACAACGAAGGGGGGGCGAGAGGTAGCGGGGTTATTAGACTTCTCTTCAAATACCTGAAAGGACATCACACAGAAGAAAGGTAGGGCCTGATCTGGATCATCCTTAAATGCTGGACATGGAATAATAGAGGTTTTTAAGAAGAAGACAGATTCTAACTGAATCTTTAAAATAATTGCCCAATGGAACCAATTACCCAAAGAAGAGGATTCTTCTCCACTAGCAGTACTCAACCCAGGCAAGTCGTATGTCAGGGAAACTTTTCAGTTTTGATCCTCAACATGGTGGGAATATGAATTTTAGTAGCTTACATGGCTTCTTCTGGCTCTACAGTTTTTTGAATCTATGAACTGTTGTCAGTTCTGTAAGATAAGCCAGATCAAGAAACAGGAGCAGCTGGGATTCTAGGAATGGTGTTTGTTGTTGCAGACTAAAATAACAACATCTTGAAAGTCTGTCAGTTTCTCTCAAGCAATGCCAAACAAAATCAAGGTAATATTCCAAGTTCTTTCTTCTTCTACTTTCCTCTTTTCTAGGACAGAGTGAATTTCTCCCTTCCTAGTGTTCACTACAATTAACAGATTAAAAAGAGTTGGAAGGGACCTTGGAGGTCTTCTAGTCTAACCCTCCACCATTTCAGACCAACGGTTGTTCATTCTCTTCTTGAAAACCTCCAGGGATGGAGCACCCAGGATTTCTGGAGGCAACTTCTGTTCCCCTGATTGATTGTCCTCACTGTCAGGAAATTCCTCCTTCATTCCAGGTTGCTTCTCTCCTTGATTAGCTTCCCCCCATTGCTTGTTGTCCGGCCTTGAGGGGCTTTGGAGAATAGATGCTTTGATCCATTCTTCCTTGTGGCAGCCCCCCGAGATATTGGAACCCTGCTATCATGTCTCCCCTAATCCTTCTCACTCGACTAGACAAACCCAGTTCCATCAACCGTTCTTCATATGTTTCATATGTTCTTCATATGTTTAGCCTCAAGTCCCCTAATCATCTTTGTTGCTCTTTTCTGCATTCTTTCTAGAGTCTCAACATCTTTTTTTTATATCATGGAGACCAAAGCTGGATGCAATAATTCAATAATTAATCAATGATAATAATTCCAACACTCATTCTGAATTCTTTTCCACAAGCCCACAACCAAGGCAGTACATCTGCAACTGAACTTGTATCATTGTTGTTTCTCTAATATATTCTGTTCTTGGTTCAACAACCTAGAGACACTTTCCTGGACAGGAAAAAAAAAAGGAAACAATGCAATTTCCAGTCAAATTATACTGCATATTATATTTATGGGGAGCCATAAAAATGCCCTTCACAATAGTTGCTGATTGCTTCTAGCATTTCTATTACATTTCCTTCCTTGGAGTCATCAATTTGCATCAGGCCATGAAGGCAAATCAAGCATTTTATTTCCACATATGTGGTTTTCGATCATTTCCTTCTCCCCTGTTCACAGAAACTTGCAAATCTACTTCCTACGTTCCCATAAATGGGAATATCAATTTGTGTTTCAAAGAAGAAAAAAGAAAAAATTGAAAGGTACAAATCAGGGACCGAATGAATCGGAAATGTTTTCCTGTCTTAAGACTTTTAGGGACTATTTCCGCTTTTCCTTCTGTTGACCTCAAGTTATGACCACAACTTTCCATTGCTAAGCAAAATAATTGTTAAGTGAGTTTTGCCCCATTTTACAACTTTTCTTGCCACCGTTGTTAAGTGAATCACCACAGTCGTTGAGGTAGTAACATGGTTGCTAAATGAATCTGGCTTCCCCATGGACTGTGCTTGCCAGAAAGTCCCAAATGATCCTGGAACACTTCAACCATCATAAATATGAGTCAGTTGTCTGAATTTTGATCACCTAACCATAAAGATGCTGCAACAACCATAAGGGTCAAAAATGGTGATAAGTCCCTTTTTTCAGGGCTGTTGTAACTTTGAACCACCACTAAATGGGCTGTTGTAAGTTGAGGACTAGCTGTTAACATTTACTGTAGCTGATTATGAGTTAAGAGAACAGAGAACTGGAATCTAGATTTCCTCTGGTAAGGGAGTACCCTACCAGTTGTGTGAACTTCATTGTTCATTGATCTCGCGGCTGAAGGGCACTCTTCCAAAGAATGCTCAGGTTGGGTTGACTGAGCTACATATGCAACTGTTGGGCTGTCTCATGTTGAGGACCAACATTCTTTCTGTCATGTGCAAAAGTCCAGTCTCTCTCTCTCTCTCTCTCTCTCTCACCCCAGGCTAACAAGTCTGTCTGGTGGGGAGATGAATATTTGTCTGCCACATCTATCCATCTCCGCCCGCTGCCTTTGATCCCCAGAGCTCTGGTGGGGCCTCACTAGCAGCGGTGGCTCTTCCGTCCCAAGGACCGGCCCATAGATTTCCACTGCTCTCCTCTCCTCTGCCTTCTGTGCATCCCTGCATCAGGCACTGGGCCCAACTGTTCTTTTTCTTCCACATTAGCTACCCCCAGACCTGAGAGAAGATCAGGTGACAGCACATTAGCACTGAAAGGTTTCTGTTGCTTTTAATGTTTTATGTTTCTACTGGTTGAGTTTGATGGTTTTTTAATACGATTTTATATGTCATTTGATTTTCATTAGGAGTCACCCAGAGCTGTTGAAAGATGGGTGGCTAAATAAATGTTTTAAATCAATAAAATAGTAAATAAAGATCAGCTCATCAAATCAGTCTCACCCTCACAGTCTGTCTTAGTTTAAGGATCCGTTCTTTAGTAGACCTATCAAGCATGCAGAGTCATCTGTGAAAAAAACAACAGTGAACAAACTTTCTTGGTCTGTGCACTCCTCTTTTTCTTTCTAACTTTGCTTTTAACTTTTGTTTTGATTTGTATTTTACCTTATTATAAACTCCGATAAAAGAAAAACAATCCAAAATGAGAATGGCAGAAGGGGAGGGCTATGACACCCCTAATTTGCCACCAAAAACAGTAGCCGAGGATTCCAAAATTCCAAAATGCAAAGATGATTTGGGGGCTGGAAGCTAAAACATGAAGAAAAGTTGCAGGAATTGGCTATGTCTGCTAAAAGCAAGAGAAGGACTAAGGATGACATGATAGCAGTCTTCCAATATCTAAGAGCCTCGGTGGCGCAGTGGTTAGAGTGCAGTACTGTAGGCCACTTCTGCTGACTGCAATTTGGCAGTTCGAATCCCACCAGGCTCCAGGTTGACTCAGCCTTCCCTCTTTCTGAGGTGGGTAAAATGAGAACCCAGATTGTTGGGGGCCAGAGGCTGACTCTGTAAAAAACGCTTAGAGATCGCCTGGGAAGCACCATGAAGCAGATTTAACAGATAATCAGAGTTGGAAGGGACCTTGTAGGTCATCTAGTCCAACCCTCCACCTGAGCGGGAAACCCTACACCGTTTCTGACAAATGGCAGTCCAGTCTCTTCTTGAAAGTCTCAAGTGATGAAGCTCCCACAGCTTCCCAGGGCAACTTCTGTTGCTTGGGTTGATTGTTCTCACTGTCAGAAAGTTTCTCCTTATTTCCAGGTTGAATCTCTCCTTGTCCAGTTTCCATCCATCACTGCGTCCGTCACTGGAGGTTTTTAAGGAGAGATTCGAGAACTATTTGTCTGAAATGGTATAGGGTTTCCTGCCTGACCAGGGGGGTGGACTAGATGACCTCCAAGGTCTTCTATTCTGTTCCATTCTGTTATTCTGAAATGTCTGTAAGAAAATAACCAAGCTCAGAAAGCACCAAGGATCCTGCATTTCAACCCTACAAATATTCTCTTTTATTGCTACTCAAGAAAAGGGTTACACTGCTCAGCAGCGGATATGAGGAAGAATTCTTACTTTTCTTCCTCCGATAATTTTCTATTATCCTCTTGAGTTGCCTTTGAGATTTTGCATTCCCTTAGACTTTTGGCAAAATGACTTCCCTGGGCATCAGTCTTTGTTTCTGTATTTTCTTCTCTGTTTGTTCCTGATTATTATTGTTATTGTTATTGTTGGATTTTTGGAATTCTTCCTTCACGGTTCCACGATCATTGGAAAATGAGCATTTCTTGTTTACAAGACCTATTCAGGGTTGACTCTCAGAAATTGCCAAATTTGTGTGGCTTTTAAGCACCTCTTCCTTTACCAAAAAATGCAAATTTATTCCATTGGTTTGCGAGAGATTTATCTTTTAGGCTGGCAAGACAAATTGGCATGCACTTTTAATAGAGTTTCCCCAAATGTTCTGATAAGCACGTGTCCTTTGTGCAGGCGTAGTTGTGCATAGCTTTTCTTAGCTAACGTTTAAAAACTAGAATGGTTTTGTAGAAAGTAATTGTTTTCTTGTCTTCGTATCCGTAGAGGGAGTGCAAAGTGGGTTACTTCTTTTTAAAATATAGATAAAAATATAGGCTCTCGTTCTTAGCTACCTTTATAATTAGGCCCAAAACAATATCCCATTTATCTACACCGCTTTTGTTCAGGATGATGACTAAGAACAACAAAACTTTGACCTTCCAAAATCTAAATGTATTTAGTTCTGCATTATAATCTACGGTTTCTAAGTGACAAACACAGGCATTTTTACTGTTTGTGTAATGAAATATAATTAAAGGACAATAATCTTTTAGCTTGGTTGCATATCCCTTTCTACATATATATTTGTAAGATAAAGTGGGCCACACTGAAAGCACAAACGCAAATTTATAGGCGTATAATTCATGGGCCTAATACAGTTACAGTTGTAACCGTGAATCAAACTCTGTTTACAGGATTACGGCACGCTGGGTAGTGCACAATTCAGTTTTGCATATGAAAAGTAAGCATATAAATGTACATATTTATCCTTGTTAGGCTGTGAAATGTTCTCTTGCCAAAAGTGACAAAATATGTATTTCATACCTAATGGTGCCCATTCATTTTTCTCTAAGTCTCAGTGGGCTCAAAGCCCTAAATCATATATCAGTTCTGAATCCCAGGAAAAATATTCCAATGCTTTGTAAATTAAGAAATGGTAATGGCAGAAAATTAATGCTTTGTGCAAAATACAAGCCCAACTGCCATGAGGAAGGAATGGGAGTGGCGGGGAGGAGAAAAGCCCTCCAACAGAAGAGAAGAAGGAGCTCTTACTGTCATTAGAGGTCACGTACATGGATAGAAAGATCCACAGTAGATCCAGGTATACATACAAATAAATAGGGACGGTATAGATCAGGGGTCACCAACCTTTTGGACCGCAGGGACCACCCAACTCATAATTTTAAATCCCGCGGACCACTAATATGAATTTTGACTGAGAGTAGCTTGCTGATGTTGGTGGGAGAGAAAGAGAGAGAGAGAGAGAGAGAGGGAGGGAGGGAGGGGGGGGGGG
>NW_020716823.1:753585-788549 GCF_900518725.1 Notechis scutatus | reverse complement strand
AGATAGATGGATGATAGATACAAAGATAGATGACTAGATAGATGGATGATAGAGGGTAGATAAATAGATACAGACAGACAGATGATAAAGAGAGAGAGAGAGAAGCAGATGGAGATAGAGGAAGAGATAGGTGATAGATACAAAGAGGACTAGATAGATACAGAGATAGATAGAATGCAGAACATAAATCAAACATCAGATTGCATTGGGTCACTCATATACATACATACATACATACATACATAATTTCATTACTGCATATATACACATACCAAAGAAAACGTTGGTTGGTTTTAATTGGATCTAGGAGGCAATTTTCTCTTCAGCATTATTAGGATATGTGGAGGTTCCTGAGACTTTGAAAACTTGTAGAGAAACGAGGGGTGGAAGCTCTAAAGGAGCTACTCAAGGGAGAACAACCACCTGTCTCTATGCCTGTGCTGCCAACTCTACACAAATTAGGGACACAAAATGTTCCATGCTGGATGGAGCCGAGCTTCATTTAATCCAGCATTCTGTTGCAAGAATAGATGAGCAGATGTTCACCGCTGGGGCTCGTCTGCATGAATTTGTCCAGTCCTAATTTAAACGTGCCATCGTCATACCTAAACCGCAATGTTTTCCATAAATTAAATGGGCCTCATTTACATTTATCAGTTGAAATTGCTATTTTCTTTTGGCTGCCTTTTCCTCCTCCTTGTCATTCTGGAACTCATTGACCCACCACAGGCTGGCATAGATAGGTAGTCCTTGGCTTACGACCATAATCGAGCCCAATTTTTTGTTGCTAAGTGATACATTTGTTAAGTGAGTTTTACCCCATCTTACAACCTTTCTTGCCACAATTGTTAAGTGAATCACACTGCGGTTGTTAAGTTCGTAACATGGTTTTTAAGTGAATCTGGCACTGAGCACTGGACAAGAATGGGTAGAAAAACTTTAAAGACAGAGGCAACCTTGCAGACGTTTCATGACGCAACTAGGTAACGTCATCAGTGCTAGTAAGGAGTGGGGTTTGCTCTCTATTTATATTAGTGGTTTGCCCTGTTGGTGTTGGTGGGTTCGGTCTGAGGGATTCTTTGGTTGGGCTGTTTATTGAGGGCTCTTTAGCAATTTCTTGGGTGGGGGATTAATTTCCTTGATTGTTGGTCTGATGTTGACCTTGGAGTTCATCTGGGTTGATCCGGGTGCTGATTCCTGGTGGAGAGGGGCTGGAGTCCTCTTGGTCTCCTTTTGGGCTGCTTGATTGTCTCTTTGGCACTGTCTGTAGAGGTTGTTAAGGTCTATGGGGGTCTGTCTTTGATGGCTCATTTGTCAGAGTGCCAGGCTCCTAGGAAGTTTTTCCTGGCACTTTTGGACTTGGCCTGGTCTAGGAGGGTCACAGTCTCCCAGATGAAACTATGGTTAAATCGAAACAGCCCAACCCAGTCACCAGAATATAAACTGAGAGCAAACCCCACTCCTTACTAGCACTAATGGTGTTACATGTTTGGGTCGTGAAACGTCTGCAAGAAAACCACCAAGCTCAGAGAGCACCCAGGACCCCTCATGTCAATCCTGAACTACCAATATTCTCCCTTAAGGGGGGATATTCACAAAAAAGACATTTGGGGAGATGGATAAGAAATGCCACAATTCTTGAAAAAGTGGGATATTTCCATCTGAAAGTAGAAATAGCTCGGCATTTGAATTATGATGCTATGGCATGAGAAACTCAGTAGCATTTTCTGGTTGACTCCACCATGAGAATCAAACTGAAGAGAATTTGACAGTCTTTATGTCCTAATATCATCCTTAATATATAATTCCACTCCAAAAAGGAGTAAACTAAAGAGGATTCTGCCAGCAACAGACTTTCGCTATTAACTCTGTTCATTATTTTTGCCCAGTCGTCATTTTTATATAGCTTTTTAATCATAATTTTCTTCAGATCAGTTGCAATCATTGTACAACATATCATTCTGAATCCCATTAGCTGAGGCTGCATTTGTGGGCAGAAAGTTAGCATGCCGTTACATCAGAAACACTTTCCCTCTGCAGTGAGTTATATATGGCAACAAAGGCAACATAAATTGGAATTTATTTCATTAGAGAAACTTAACACCACCAAATAATGACAATGATCTTTCTTGGGGGATGATATTGCTTTACAGTTTTGCTTCATTAAATTAAAAAGTGCTATCAGGATGGCTGTAAATTTTAGACTGTACAAACTGTAAAGGCCATTTAGAGGCCAAGAGAAAGACTCGTAAACATGTACACACACCACACACACACACGCACAGACTGGGGGAAACTTTAATGGACAACTTGCACTTTAGGAAACTGTAAGAAACACAGACAGAGTTAGCTCTGCAGAGTGAGTTCTTTTATTTCGAAAATTGAATGATCGCAACCCTCGTAAAGAGCAGGGATAGCACTGTCCAGATTCTGGCACAAGAGAGGTTCAACAGATCGGTTTAAAAGCGGAGACACCCATGAAAGATGATGTCAAAATAGGTTGAGTGAGTGCAGGATGCAAACCATGATGCATTTTAACATGTGTCACATATGGAAAACTGGTGAGGCTTGCATCCACCGAGGCCATCTTGATGCTTTTTTAACCTCCTCCTGGCCCAAGGTCCATTTTAGTGCGGCTTTTGTGCCATGCAGAGTCCAGTCAAATTCACCAAGAAGTTCACAACCAGGAGAAGAGAGTCCCAAAGGTGCTTCTTTAAGAGGCAACTGGACTTCCTTGTTTTTCCTTGAAAATGTTCTGTTTCTCACCCAAGAAGCTTCTTCTCCAGAACTGAAGAAGCTTCTTGGATGAGAAATGAAACCTCTTCCAGGAACAACAAAGAAAGTCCAGTTGCCTCTTGAAAACAACCTTTGGGACAACCATGACCTGGAGGACCGAGAATCTCCATAGACTGGGGAAGATAGCCGGCCACAGTTGGTCTGCAGAAGAATTAAGTTTTGAAGAAAAGCAACTTTTCTTGAAGAAACACTTGGTCATTAGGACCGATTATAGACAGCGCTCCATAAATGTACCTTTTCATGTCGACTGAATTGGAGGCTCTCATCACATCTCCAAGCTCCACACTTTATCCGTACTTTATTTTATCCAGAATCTCCATATTTTTTTAAAATTTCAAGGGACCCTCCAAATTGTCTCCTTCATCAGTTTTAGGCTGCCTTATGATCTGAAGCCCTAAAAGTTGGTTTTGGAGCTCATTGTCCATTTTTAGAAGCATTGAGCGAAGGGCGTCTCCTCTATAACTCCCCGAAGAGAGAATCCCAGGGCTGGAAGAGACCTCGGGGCGGGGGGGGGGTCATCCAGTCCACCCCCCTGCTCCACACAGGAGACCTTATATTGATCCCCTCCCCGTCAAAGGGCTGTCCAGTCTATTCTTTAAAAGCTCCCATGAAAGGTCGGGGCTGCTTCTTGGTTCCTCTTGTCTACTGGCCACCATATTGCTTCTCTTCCTGCTTTCCTTTCATTCGTTCCACCCGTTCGTGTTTTCCATGTGGTGCAGCATTTGATTAGGAAGTAGAGGGAGTGCGCTAGGAATGACTGGAAGGACTCCTGACTGTTCTTTTCCACCGGAGATGAGCCAGCAAGATAGGGATTATTTTCTGCAGCAGTTGAGATGGCCAGCTCTGTTCAAATCCAATCCATCAGATGAGAGCTGGAAGGGGACCTCGGAGGTCTTCTAATCCAGCCCCCTGCTCCAGCAGGAGACCCTAGGCCCTTTCAGACAAGTGTCTGTCCAGCCTCTTCTTCAAAACCTCCAGGGATGCAGCACCCACAATGACTGAAGGTAACTCCTGTTCCACTGGTTTAATTGTCCTCCCCATTAGGAAGTTTCTCCTCCATTCCAGGTCGCTTCTCTCCTTGATTAGTTTCCATCCATTGTTTTTTTTGTCTTGCCTTCAGGTGCCTTGGAGAATAAATTGATCCCCTCTTCTTTGGGGCAGCCCTTCAAATCCTGGAAAATGGCTGTCATGCCCCCCACCCCAATCCTTCTTTTCTCTAGACTGGCCCTTCCCAGTTCCTGCAACCGTTCTTCCTAGGTTTTAGTCTCCAGCCCCTTAATCCTCTCAGTTGTTCTCCTCTGCACTTTCCCCCCCCCCAAAGTCTCAACATCGTTTTTGTAATGTGGTCCCCAAAATTGGATGCGGATTCCAGGTGTGGCCTTATGGAAGATTGATAGGTTTAGCAGATTTATGTGTTTTTGCGAATAATTCTCTCAGATCACCTAACCTTTTTTAAAATAATACCCACTTGTTCAGTATCTGGCAAGGTACTTATAGGATTCATCAAATTTATCACTAAGAGTTCTTCAGAAACTATGTCTTATTGAAAGAGGCACAGATGTTTACTTAGATTGTCTCTTCTCGAGGACAGGGGTGATACAATGTCCTTGGAGTTATCTACTTTTGTGTTACTCCAATTAAATTTTAAAGTCAAAGCACTCTTGTTGCCAAGATGAGTTATTTATGAGCAAACCCCTTCTGTGTGAAACACCTATGAGAAGATCTCATTTTAAACAACATGCTGGCAATAGAAGAACGTTTAAATGTTAGAAGAATTATTTTGCAGTCTGCAAACTTCTTTTTTACCTTTTTATCCCACATGTATTACTTTATAATTCAAAGAAGTGAACATATTTAATACTCCTTCTAGTCTAATGAAGAGAAGAACCAGGGGTGACAGGATAGCAGAATCTTCCAATATCTCAGGGGCTTCCACAAAGAAAGGGGGGAGTCAACCTTTTCCCCAAAGCCCCTGAAGGCAGGACAAGAAGCAACGGATGGAAACTCATCAAGGAGAGAAGCCACCTTCGAACTAAGGAGGAATTTCCTGACAGTGAGAACAATTAACCAGCGGAACAGAAGTTGCCTTCAGAAGTTGGTCCTCCATCACTGGAGGCTTTCAAGAAGAGCTTGGGCAGCCATTTGTCCAGAATAATATAGGACCTCCTGCCTGATCTGTGGGTTGGATTAGAAGGTCCCTTCCAACTCTGTTATTCTATTCTACTCTACTCTATTCCTATTCCTATTCTATTTTATCCAATTCTTATTCCCCTTCCAATATTCTGTTCTATTCTATTCTGTATTGTATTCTATTCTTCTATATATTCTCTATTCTATTCTATTCTATTCTATTCTATTCTATTCTATTCTATTCTATTCTATTCTATTCTATTCTATTCTATTCTATTCTATTCTATTCTATTCTATTCTCTATTCCATTCCATATTCTATTCTCTATTCTCTATTCTCTATTCTCTATTCCCTATTCCCTATTCCCTACTCTCTACTCTCTACTCTACTCTACTCTACTCTACTCTACTCTACTCTACTCTACTCTACTCTACTCTACTCTACTCTACTCCTATTCCTATTCTATTTTATCCAATTCTTATTCCCTTTCCAACTATTCTGTTCTATTCTGTATTCTGTATTCTGTGTATTCTGTATTCTGTATTCTGTATTCTGTATTCTGTATTCTGTATTCTGTATTCTATTCTATTCTATTCTGTTCTGTTCTGTTCTGCTCTCTATTCTCCTCCCCTCCCCTCCATTCTCTACCCTACCCTACTTTACTGTACCTTCCCCTCCCCTACTCTACAAACTCCATTCCCTTTTAGTCCTGAGGATGGAACCTCGTTGGATAACGAAACACCTGCAGGCCCAGAGAGCACCGCATGCTTCCCTTTCCCTTTTTAAGGGTGCACAGGAATGTCTTGTAAATAAACCCCCTTCATTGGCAAAGGAATGAGTTGCAATGTCTTCAGAAATCCCCCACAGTGGCTTCTGCTTGAGAGACCCCGTCAATCATGCTTCCCTTTCTTTTTTCCAACTCATGGCTTCTGGGGACGGAGAATCTGTAAGGGTGCATGGAGCATAATGATGCTGCCTTAGGAGTCCCTCCGTCTTCTGCTATTTCACCCTCCCCCAGTGAAGGAGGTTGGATTCCTTTGCCAGACATCACCAGAAAGCCCGTTTCACATTGATTGGCCTTTCCACTTTCCTTGGAGCACCCCCTGCTCAATTGAGATATTTTGCTTCTTTGCTTCTATTAGCCCTTCCAGTGTTGCTCGAGCGATGAGCAGCAACGTCTGCAGTTCGGAGGGATTTTGCTTTGTTAGGAACGAGGCCCAGTCTATTAGCAACCAGGCATTTGTGCTGTTAACAGCTACACTGACACCTAATCACCAGCCAGCTGTTTTCTAGCAAAGGAACAGCATCCATTTAACTTTCCAGCTAGAGAGGGGTGGGGGGGGGGGGAAGAATGGGAACACCTGCAGTGCTTCTGTTTGTAGCAGGAGGTTGCAGTTGCAGAACAGAGCAATTATGGAATCATGAAGAAGGGCAGACAAGAAGAGGTTTGCAGGGAAGAGCAACTAAGGTGATTAAAGGCCCGGAGACTGAAAACATGTGAAGAATGGTTGCAGCAGTGGTGGGGTTCAATTTTTTTTTACTACTGGTTCTGTGGGTGTGGCTTGGTGGGCGTGGCAGAGGAAAGATACTGCAAAGTCCCCCTTCCCTCCCTGCCCCACTAACCTGCTTTCCAGCTCTGTTCTCCTGTGCAGGACAACCAAAGGAGACCCAGCCGATCAGCCGGGACTCGATGGGAGGCAGAGAAGAGATGGGGTTGGCGGGGCCAGTCTGGGGTGGGATTGGCTGGTTCTCTGAACCACTCAACATTTCCGCTACCGGTTCTCCAGAACTGGTCCGAACTGGCTGAATGCCACCTCTGGGTTGCAAGAATTGAATATGGCTAGTCTAGAGGGGGAGAAAAGGACCAGGGGGGGATATCATAGCAGTCCTCCCGTGTTTGAGGGGCTGCCACAAAGAGGAAGGGGTCAACCAGAAGGCAAGAGAAGAAGCAACAGAATGAAACTGATCAAGGAGAGAAACAACAACAAAAAAAAGACTATTAACCGGTGGAACAGAAGTTGCCTTCAAACGTTGTGGGTGCTCCAACACTGGAGGCTTTCAAGAAGAGACTGGACAGCCACCTGTCTGAAATGGTATAATGTCTCCTGCTTGAGTAGTGGGTTGGACTGGAAGACCTCCAAGGTCCCTTCCAACTCTATTCTGATTGATTGATCAGAAGGTTACATCTTCACAGCCACTATAAGGTTTGGGTCGCTGTTCTTTTACTCAATTCTGCACTCCTTGGAAATGTGCAAGCACGTTACTGATTTACAGAGGTTCCCTGATGCACTTCTGCACAGGTCTTGGTGCTGTGTATCTACAGCTAGTCCTTGACTTACAACGCTTGATTTGGTGATCGTTGCCCTCTTAGCAACTGCAGTGATTCACTTAACAACTGCGGCCAGAAAGGTGGCAAAACAGGGCAAACCTGCTTAATCATCACTCGATCCTCAAAGAATCTCCAGATCTGAAGGGGTAAAATATCCAGTGCCCACGGATCCAAAATCGAATGGATATTCTAGAGTTAAAAATAAATAAGGAAAAGAAAAGAATTAAATATTACATTGATGCCATTTCTTCATCAGGCAGTGATAATAGGAGGCAGGAAATTGCAATTTTGCAACTCAGGGCTTCCTAACAAATCTGCAGTCCCTCCGCAACTGAACTGGCCGATGAAACGTTGCATTATTTCTAGTCAAGAGGTCGAAAGGAGAAACCTGGCAAGATTCTCTCTCTCTCTGAATTTCATAGTCTGGGGCGATGATCGCCCCCAACATCAGCCCAGGTGGATAACCTTGCTACGCATCTGGTCTTGTATTTTATCTTGTTCAAGTGGAACTAGAAGGAATTACTGGAAGATCAGAGTCAGAATTTTAATAGCTAATGGCCAAGATTTATGATCAGGTGTGGGAAAGACGTGCTAAACCCTGTTGCTTTGGCAGATGATTTATGAGGGCCTCGTTGACCAATGTAATTTGTATGGAAAAGTGAGAATTACGGTGCTACATAGCATTGACTTTAATTGGCTGGGCTCTAAGTGCATTACCTTAATGAACACCAGCGCCAGATAGACGAGTAAAGAGAAAAAAATGATGACTATGTAAAGGAAATTGTAGGAATGAGATCTGGGTGGAATTCCATCATCACACAGGCCAAGGAAGTCCAGAAAGTCTGGATTTTGCTTGGATAAGGACCTCGTTTTGTACACAGTTGGTCCTTGGCTTCCTTATGGCCACAGTTGAGCCCAAAATTTCCATCGCTAAGCAAGACAGTGGTTGAGTTTTGCCTCATGTTGCGACCTTTCTTGCCACAGTTGTTAAGGGAATTGCTGTGGTTGTTATTGTGGGGGATGACCAGGCTGAGCCCAAAGGAGGGAGGGGTCAAACGTGTCACAAGTCACGAGTCCCTGCGTGTCCGCAAGAGATCAAAATCCAGCCCAGCTGCAATGCCTTTCTTATCTCCCGCTCGTTTCCCTTGACCGTTAGTCGGTCAGGTTCTTGTAAAGAGCTTAAGCTGGCAATACATTTTTATACTCATTGAACTGCCTGAATCTCCTGATTTCCCCAGCGCTTGACAGTTAAGCTATTACAACACAATGCAGTATAATACAATACTAAAATCTTACAGGAACATTCCCTCAAAACACATTACTTCCTGCCTGTCATCTTAAACGAAATCTTCTCTCATTTTTTTTTAAATCAATGTATAGAATTTCTCTTGCAGAATGACATTTTCCTTACTACAAAATGTTTGTTGATCTTCCTTGATGCCGCCCATTGCCATAAGCTTATTAAAATACAACAAATACAGGTAGTCCACTACACTTGAGCCCAAAATTTCTGTTAAGTGAGACAATTTTTAAAATGAATTATGCTCCATTTTACGACCCTTTTTGCCCACTGTTGTTAAGTGAATCACTGCAGTGAGTAACCTGGTCGATAAGTGAACATGGCTTCCTCCATGGACTTTGCTTGCCAGAAGGTCGCAAAAGGGGATCACGTGACCCCAAGGGGACACAGCAACCGTCGTAAATATGAGTCAGTTGCCGAGCCTCTGAACTCTGATCACAAGACTATGGGGAGGCTAAAAAGTTGCAACTGTGAAAAACGGTCATAAGTCATTCTTCAGTGCCGTTATAACTTTGAACGGTCACTACATGAACTATTGTAAATCGAGGACTACCTGTACACATAAACATAAAATTACAAAGCAACAACAGCAACAACCACACAGCATATACAAATAACGTGCCTTTGAAACGCCACCTGGCAATCAAAGAAATTGTACTTGTGTGTAAGGCAGAATGGAGCAGCCTGACAAGGTCTTTGTCAAAGGCCTGGAGACTAAAACATACAAAGGACAGTTGTGAAAATGGGGTCTGGCCAATCTAGAGAAAAGAAGGGCTGGGGGGGGGGAACGTGACAGCAGACTCCCGGTATCTGAGGGGCTGCCCCAAGGAAGAGGGGGGTCAACCTCTTCTCCAACCCCCCCCCCCCGAGGGCAGGAGAAGAAGCCACGGGTGGAAACTTGTCAAGGAGAGAAGCAACACAGAACTAAGGAGGAACTTCCTGACAGGGAGGACAATGAATCAATTAATCAGTGGAATGACTTCTCTCCGGAAGTTGTAAATGCTCCATCACTGGAGGCTTTTAAGAAGGGACAGGACGGCCACTTGTTTGAGCCACTTGCACAGGGTCTCCTGTCGTCTGAGCAGGAGGTTGGACTAGAAGACCTCCAGGGTCCCTTCCAGCTCTGATGAGGTTGAGGATGAAGTTTTTTAAGGCCCAGGGATGGCTGAATCTGGATTGCACTTGGATGTAATTTCCGGTTGGGGGGGAGGGTCTTGCAAAGAATCTCAGAGAAGTTTCTGAGAAATTATGAGATGAGATGGAGCAAAGATAACAAGACATCCTATTCAAAGCCACTTTCTGGAAACGCAAAGGCCAATCCTACATCGCAGGTATGACTTTTTTTTCCTTTCAGACTAACAGGATAGGAAAATTGAATTGTTTTCCCCCCAAGGAGGATGTACAAGAATGCTAATCAATTTGGTTACTAATTTGGAAATCTGATTCTGGATCTCTGGGGCTGACGGCATAATGAAGAGCATCAGCAACTGCCTTCTGTACACACACACACACACACACACGAATTTTGGAATGTATATACTTCCCTCGTCATCATAACAGCAAGAAGGACAAAGTTAGGATTTTAATGCACTGTGGAAACATTCATTTTACCCTGGGGCCAGTTTTCAATGCCTCCAGAACTCCCAGAAGGACCTCACATAAAGAAGCAGGTGGGGGTGTTTAGTTAAAAATTCAAGGAGGGCTCATTTGCAGCAACGTAAGGACTCTAAGCTGATGACATGCTTAACTCCGCCCCCAGTTCTGTATGCTCTTCTCCTACATCCTTTTATCAAATGTTGTTCTTATTTTACTCCCTTTGAGTAAATCTTGCAAGGACTGGATCTGGACCTAGCAATTTTCTTGGCAAGATTTCAAAAGTGGTTTACTTGCTTCCTACAACTGGGAAAGTGACTGGCCCAAGGTCATCTACTGGCTTTGTGATCTTGAAGGTCTTCCAATCCAAACCCCCATTCAAGGTGGAAGATCTTAGATCATGCTGGTCAAATGATTGTCTAGTTTGTTTTTGAAAACCTCCATTGATTGAGTGCCCACAACTCTTGGAGGCAAACTGTTGCATTGATTCATTGTTCTCACTCTCTGAAAATTTCCCCTTACTTCTAGACTGGATCTCTCTTTAACAAGCATCCACCCGTTATTTCTTGTCCTGCTCTCTAGTCTATGGAGAATAAGTCTATCGCCTGCTCTCTCTGTGACAGCCCCTCAATTACCAGAAGACAGCTATCATGTACTCCTTAGTTCTTGTCTTTGATAGGCTAACATATCTAGTTCCTCTAAATAGCTATTTAACAACACAGAGAAGCCAGAATAAGATCAATATCATAGAATAAAAAGACTTACCACAAATAATATTGCTTACCTATGAACATTGATGAAGGTTTTATTATACTGGATTTCTGATCAGTGTCCATAACATACTTTTGATTTGAGTATGTAAATGCTCTCTCATTTCAAGCATTCCTTCAATTCAGATCATCCAAGCTACCCAATTCAAATTGACTCTTGATGAGAATAAGAGTGTTGCTCCACTGTGAATCGAAGAATCAAATGTGTCAATACATGAAGAGAAGAGATGGAATGGAACAGGAGGAGAGGAGAGGAGAAGGGTTTTATTTCTGGCACTTCCTATTTCTATTAAGTTTTGCAAAAAGTTTGATCACAAACTTCAGTCTTCTTTTTTTCACATGTACCTGGTTCAGCCACAGCATTCCCTTTAAATATATATTCAGCAATTCATCAAGAATATCAAGAATCTAAGATAACCCATTAGGTGGTGCTATACTCCACTAAAATTTATAACATAAAGTTGTTAAAATTCTTGGTTGTATTGATGGGTCTCTAAACAAATTGATACATACCATATTTTGGGAGACAATGCCTGGTCAGTCATTCTTTTTTATTGCATATTTTGAAGGACTTGGGAAACCCACCCAGCAGCCTTTCACAATGTCCAAAGGTTGTAAGAAAGCTGACTTGAGTCAATTTGAGTGTCAACTTCAACTTCTGAACATTTAACTTAATTGAACATTTTCCTCTTCTTTATTCTCTCTCTTAAACAATAGATCAAATATACCATTATCCAAGGGGAAACAACTTAGTAGTTATTTGGTGTCTAACTTTAGCTGCTACAAATATTCCAATAGCAGAGTTGGAAGGGCCCTTCCAGTCCAACCTCCCCACTCAAGCAGGAGACCCCTATACCATTTCAGACAAAGGATTGTCCAATTTCTTTTTAAAAGCCTGTAGTTTTGGAGCACCCACCACTTCTGAAAGCGTGCCATTCCACTGGTCGATTGTTCTCACTGTCAGGAAATTCTCTTCAGCTCTAGGTTGTTTCTCTCCTTGATTAACTTCCATCCATTGCTGATTCTTCTGCCTTCAGGTGCTTTGAAGTGCAGGTTGACCCTCTCTTGTTTGGGGCAGCCCCTCAAATATTGGAAGACTGCTGTTATGTTGCCCCTAGTCTTTCTCTTCACTAGACATACCCCATTCCTGCAACCCTTCTTCGTATGTTTCAGCCTCCAGTTCTCTAATCCTCTTTGTGGCTCTTCTCTGCACTCTTTCCAGAGTGTCAACATCATCTTTATATTGTGCTGACCAAAATTGGATGCAGTCTTCCAAGTTTTGTTCTTATATAGGCCTTTGTACGATCTTTATTCTATCCTGCTGTTAATGCAACCTAGGATTTCACTGGTTGCAGCACATGGCTGGCCCATATTTAAGTGACTGACCGTTAGGACTCCAAGTTTCAGGTCAAGGGAGAGAGTATAAGCAAGGATATAACCCTACAATTTACTTATTATCCAGTCTTCTCTTCGTCTTTCTGTTGAGTTAACAACTAACAGAACAGGAATTCCTTCATAAAATGCTGGCTAGCCTGTTGCAGACCTTAAACTCAGAAAGAAAGGGGAAAAAAACCTTCCTTAATACCGTGGCCATTTCCCCAACAAACTTTAACATTAAAGCTTTGGCACCTGGATAAGAGAGAATGAAAGCTTCTGGGCAAAACAAGATAAAAATGCATGTGTAGAAAAATAAACTGTGCTTACTAGAGTGAGCCTGTAGCAATTTGATATCAACAAGGGAGAAATCTTGTTTTTCTTCCAAGTGCTAGATTGAAGCAGAGAAAATGTAAGATAATCACAGTACAGGTGAGACAGCCAAGGTCCTATTTTACCTTTGTAAGTGAGGGCATAGATAAGTATACATTAAAGAAAGTGGCCTACAAAAATAAATGCAGGTTTCCTGGATTATTGGTAAATCCAAAGTTTGGGGACATATAACTGCATTTTTGCAAATCTAACTGTTACAGCTGCTACATATAAGTTGGACTGGCAAAATCAGAAATGAGGTGATCAGCCACCTGGGAAAGCCAGGGGACATCATCAAAACCATAAAAAAGCAAAAGTTAGAATATTTCGGACATGGGATGCAACACCCAGAAAAATACAGCATACTGCAGTAAATGGGAGAGGGACCTTGGAGTCTTAGTGGACGACCAGCTAAATAGGATCCAGCCGTGTGCAGCAGCAGCCAGAAAAGCCAATGCAATCCTAAATTGCATTAACAGGGGGATACAATCCAGATCAAGGGAGGTACTAATACCACTCTATAAAGCCTTAGTAAGACCACACCTAGAGTCTGGCATCCAGTTTTGGTCTCCACACTATAAAAAAGACGTTGAGACGCTAGAAAAAGTGCAGAGAAGAGCAACTAGGATGATGAGGGGACTGGAGGCTAAAACATACAACGAACGGTTGCAGGAACTGGGCCTGGCTGGTCTAGGGAAGAGAAGGACCAGGGGAGAGAGGAGAGCAGTGTTCCCAATATTTGGGGGGCTACCACAGAGAGGAGAAGGGCGGTCAAGCTATTCTCCAAGGCACCTGAAGGCCAGAAAAGGAACAACGGATGGAAACCAATCAAGGAGAGATTCAACCTGGAACTAAGAAGAAATTTCCTGACAGAGAGAACAATCCACCCATGGAACAGAAGTTGCCTTCAGAAGTTGTGGGAGCTTCATCACTTGAGACCTTCAAGAAGTGACTGGACTGCCATTTGTCAGAAATGGGTAGAGTCTCCTGCTTGGGCGGGGGTGGTGGACTAGATGACCTACAAGGTCCCTTCCCACTCTGATTATCTATCTATCTACTTCACTTAATCCTCCAGGGAAAGATGGAAGGCAAATGACATCCAGGCAGAAGAAGAACATTGTGGCTTCAAAATCGAAGGGACTGGTTTGGACAAAACTCAACAGCCTTTTTTCATGTGGCTGTTGATAAAAATAGGATCGCCAACATGACCCCAACATCTGATGTTGGATAGGGCACAAGAAGAAGAACTGCATTTCTGCATGTGCACACACACACGCACATAACACAACACACACAAACCCATGGATGACCTTCACTTTTTATTGAGATATGTTTATATCTGGTATTGTGTCAACACCCCTCAATGAAGCTCCTACGGCTGTGATTCAGATACCAGGTGAAAAGTATTGACATTATGCTAATTAAAATATTTTTATTAATGTAGATATTAAGATACAATCTAGCTTTTTTTTTTTTTTTTTTGCTAGCTGAAGGAACTGGCAACCAGGTTACATCCTCATCTTGAAGAATTTATTCATCCAAAGCAGAAGGGTGACAATTTGAGATTATCAATATATATTGCAGCTATAAATAATGCTAAGGTGGATCTGAATTTCATGGGTGCAGAGAAGGCCTTTGATAAAATATATTGGCAATACATTTTTTTCTTATTAATAATGTTCTTTCTCTCGAAGTTTATTAACATGTATTGTAATTCTTTGCTTTTTTCTCCCAAAAGCACAAATGAGACCTTAGATTTCTTCTAAGCTCTTCTTATTGAAGAAATGGATAGCATATACAGAAAATTTCTTGTCTCTTTTTCTCTGTTATTATTGCTTGATTTGCATATGGAATATTTAACAGAGCCAGTTTGGCCCAATGGTTAAGGTACCAGACTAGGAAGCTGGAAATCATGAGTTCGAGTCCAGTCTTAGCCATGAAAGACAGCTGGATGACTTTAGACCAACCACCAGAAAATGGGGAATTCTAGTTCTGCCTTAGCCATAATCAGGAGAGAGACGGTGAGTTCTAGTCCTGCCTTAGGCCTGAAGGCCAGCTGGGTGACGTTGGGACAGTCTCTCTCTCTCTCTCTCTCTCTCTCTCTCTCTCTCTCTCTCTCTCTCAGGCCAACCCACTTCACAAGGTTCTTGTTGTGGGGAAAGAAGGGGTGCTGGATATTGTTGTTTGTAAAAACAATAAAGGTGGTATACAAATAAATAAACTGAAATTAGAATAGCGAAATTTATGCCACTTGACCTGCTTGCAGAAGATACTAATTAATAAACCCAAGTTTTACACAACAAAATTAGCATCATTAATTTATGCCTTTGGAATGAAGTTAATTGGGGGAAAGCTGAACCAACATCTTGGAGATTCCTGGATTGTTAAAATTAGTTTTCTGTGAAGACTTCTGAAGCTGCTCGGGAACAATTTGTATCTTGGATGGAGAATAAGTAAAGCTATATCTCAGATGGTTGAACTCAAATCTGATTGTTATTAGAAACATTTAAACTGAGTTTTGGGAGGGATAAAATTAATTATTTAAAAATAACTCTCACTAATTAAGAGGAGAGAGATATAAGAAGTTTAAAGAACAAAAGAAAATATGTGAACCAGTGTTTGGATGTAGAAGAAACAAGGATAGTTTGAATAACAGAGTAATAGAATAACAGTTTTTGGAGGGACCTTGGAGGTCTTCTAGCCCAACCCTTGGATCAAGCAGGAAACTCTACACCACTTCAGACAAATGGTTATCCAATTTCTTCTTTAAAACTTCCACTGTTGGAGCACCCACAATTTCTGGAGGCCAGTTGTTCCACTGATTAATTGTTCTAATTGTCAGAAAATTTCTCCTTAGTTCTAAGTTGCTTCTCTCCTTGATTAGTTTCCGTCCATTGATTCTTGTCCTGCCCTCCAGGCACTTTGGAGAATCGCTTGACTCCCTCTTCTTTTGGGGCAGCCCCTGAGATATTGGAAGATTGCTATCATGTCTCCCCTGGTCCTTTTCTTCATTAAACTAGACATCTGTTCCTGCAACCACTCTTTGTATGTTTTAGCCTCCAGTCCCCTAATCTTCTTTGTTGCTCTTGTCTGCACTCTTTCCAGAGTTTCAACTTTTTTTTTTTACATCGTGGCGACCAAAACTGGATGCAGGATTCCAGGTGTGGCCTTAGCAAGGCCTTATAAAGGGGTGGTCTTGATTATGTCCCTCTAAGGTTCCTGTAAACTGGATTCACTTTCCCCCCTTTTTCTTGTGCTTACGTTATGCTTTTAACTATTTTGGTGTATAGTTTTTTGCTCCTTTTCTGAGCTGTGCCTAATATTGCTTATCCCAAAATAAAAAGTGTGTGGTATATATGCACAATTGTTTATACCACATGCAACATTCCTCCATATAGTCCTAAAAACTATTTTGAAAAATTGAATACATTGCTTTGGAAATTTATTTGAGGAAATTTTTATTCTCACTTTCCACTTAGGAAATGTTTAATGCCAGAGAAGAAGGTTTTAATTTTTTAAACTTAAGTTTGTAAAGAATACTTTTTTATTGGATTGATGAATAGCATGTTTTGCCTACAGAAAATATGGAATATCTCATTTGTAAAATATTCTATGCTTGATTTGCATTTTGCCTAGTGTTAAGTAAATTGAATTAAATAATGCAATTGTGTACCCAGATATATATCACTAAAATAAATGATAGATGATAGACAGATGATAGAGATAGATAGATGAAGATAGATAGATAGATAGATAGACAGATAGATAGATATAGATATTGTGATATGTAAAATTACACATTAAGGATTATACCTGTGAAAATGAGAAACATAAGTAACGTCATATTATCCTATTAATGAACTATGGCAATATTTCTGCAATATTACTGGAATATTATATAATCACAAAAACTAGATTGTAAAAATGTTCTGTAAAAATGTCAAACCTCTGGCAAAGAACATGTGTAAAATCTTGAGCAGGTCACTTTGACCTGGTGGAACTGTATAATGTGGTATTGTATTGTATGCTAAAATTAAGAAATGCTGATGTTCATAACAGGAAAAGATCACCACGAGAAGGGAGTTTCCTGGACATGAGATAAGTGGCTGGTAGTGGAGAAGGACCTAGTAGATCTAGGTGCTTATCCAGAGAAAAACAGGAAAAGATGATATTACAAAATCTTGTATGTAAAAGTGTATAAAAGTATTCACTCTGCCTTTAGGTGGGGTCTCCTATAGCCTCTCTTTGAGGAGAAGGGGTCCTTTGGCCTTTGCAAACACTGAATAAACACGCTTTTACGGTTCCTGGTCTTCTTGTCACTTTTTTGGTATTCATCCCAATATATAGATAGATATAGATAAAGATAGATAGATTGAGATATATAGATACAGATATGGATGGATGGACATAGTAGATGATAGACAGACAGACAGACATATTTCTGGAGTTTCAAAGAGTTTCATTGGTTTTGGTCAAAAACCCATTGAGTGTATAGGTGTCTGTATCCAATTGTAGGCAATCACTAGAAGCTCAGAGTTGAACTGTGGTGTCCTTGGTGCTCTCTGAGCTTGGTTGTTTTCTTGCAGACATTTCATTACCCAACTAGGTAACATCATCAATGCTTGATGGGAGTGAGGTTAGTCCACATCCTTCTAGCACTGACAATGTTACTTGGTTGGGTAACGAAACATCCAGAAGAAAACAAGCAAGCTCAGAGAGCACCAAGGGTACCACAGTGGCCAATCAGATTCTGTGTCTGATACGATTTGATATCATTCAAATCCTACCTTTCCTGTAAGACGTGTGGTGACCTATGTACAGCCTCCTCCTCCTCCTCCTCCTCCTCCTCCTCCTCCTCCTCCTCCTCCTCCTCCTCCTCCTCCTCCTCCTCCTCCTCCTTTCCCCCTAGCAAACCTGGTAAGTTAGGCCAGGCTTTGAAAGAGTAAAGGATTGAGGGTGGAGGTTTATTCTCCAAGATTGTGGGTTGGCTTCCGAATGTTTCATTGCCAGGCGAGGCGACATCTTCAGTGGAATTTAGGGAATGTCCGTGTTGGTGTTCTCCTGCTTATAAGGGCTTCCGTGTGGTCAGTAGGCCTTTGATGGGAGGTCACATCAAGTGATGGTCATGTCATGTAAGAGTCTTGTAATCAGCCTTGTGGATAGGTCAGGTGTGGGTCATGTTGAGTGAGGGTCTTATGATGGGGAGGTCACGTGAGGTGAGGGTCATTGGGAGGTGAAGTGCTGATTGTGTGGGTTGGTTGTGGGTCAGTGCCATCGCTGCTGGTTTGTGAGGTTCAGAGGTGGCCATTCAGCTGGTTCTGACTGGTTCTGGAGAACTGGTAGTGGAAATTTTGAGTAGTTTGGAGAACCGGCCAATCCCACCCCTGACTGGCCCCACCCCAGTCTCTTCTCTGCCTCCCATTGAGTCCCAGCTGATCGGTTGGGGCTCATTTGGTTGCCCTGCACAGGAGAACGGAGCTGGAAAGCAGGTTAGTGGAGAGGGAGGGAAGGGGGATTTTGCAGTATCCTTCCCCTGCCATGCCCACCAAGCCACGCCCACCAAGCCAAGCCACGCCCATAACATCGGTAGTAAACAAATTTGAATCCCATGACTGGTGAGGTTGATTTGAATTCTCAGGGGTTTGTAGATTGGTTGTAAGGGATTGGTCCAAAGTCACCCAATGAACTTCTGCGATGATGGATGGAAACATATTCCAATCCTCCGACGTTGGTGATTTATAGAAGTGGCATTTTATAGAAAACATTGGCTCCTTTTGCCTAATAGTCCTGGTCAGGCACATCTTCCGTCACTTTTATTCTATCCCCTTTAAAGGCATCTCAGACTTTGGGAACTTTGGGGAGAAGTGTGGACTTCAACTCCCAGAATCCTGTGAAGTCTCTCCGTTCCTACTCTGACCCCTGAATCACAGGGTCCCCCAGATGTCTCCAGAAAGGTCTCAGCAGGAACCAAAAGGCAATGATCGATGTCGGAGGCGGAGGTGAGAAGAATCCTGCTGGTTCAGTATTAGCCCAGCTAAACCAGCACTCTGTTTTCTCGTGGGAGCCATTTTAATGTCCCTGAGATGTTCAGCAGACAGGAAACAAGACGGAAAGACGTTCCCATCCTACCATTATTCTCCGAGGTTGCTGATTTACTTTATTTATTTATTTATTTTTGTCAATTGCTTACAAGATAATAGATATAAGTAAAAAACATAGTTATGAATACATGGATACATATAAGAAAAATAAAAGAAACAATAGGACAGGGATGGTAGGCACATTGGTGCGCTTATGCAAGCCCCCTACAGGCCTCTTAGGAAAGGGGTGAGGTCAATAGACAGTCTAAGGTTAAAGCTTTTGGGGTTTGGGGAAGAAACCACAGAGTCGGGTAGAGTATTCCAGACATTGACCACTCTGTTGCTGAAGTCGTATTTCCCGCAATCAAGTTTGGTGCGATTAACCTTGAGTTTGTATCTATTGTTTGCTCTTGTGTTGTTGTGGTTGAAGCTGAAGTATTCATTGACAGGTAGGACATTGCAATGTATGATTTTATATACTATACATAGATCGGACCGAAGGCGGAGTAGTTCTAGGTTTTTTAGGTCTAGAATTTTGAGTTTGGTGGCATAAGGTATTCTGCAACGAGTAGAGGAGTGGAGAACTCTTCTTGTGAAATATTTCTGGACTTTCTCAACTGAGTTAATATCAGATATGTAATGTGGGTTCCAGATTGATGAGCTGTATTCGAGTATTGGTCTAGCAAATGTTTTGTATGCTCTAGTTAGTAGTGTAATATTACCAGAGAAAAAGCTACGTAAGATTAGGTTAACAACTCTTAATGCCTTTTTGACTATGTAGTTTCAGTGGGCTCTAGCACTTAGATCATTTGAGATGAGTATTCCAAGATCCTTGACAGAGTTTGGATCATCAACAAGGTCTTGACTATTCAGCCTGTATTTTATTTTCTGACTTTTTTCTTGCCAATATGTAAGACAGAGCATTTATTTGTTGAGATTTGAAGTTGCCATTTGTTTGACCATTCTGATACATAGTCAAAGTCTTTTTGTAGGGTAGCAGTATTGTCTGTGGTATTGAACAGCTTTACATCATCAGCGAAAAGAACACAGTTGCTCTTGATATGATCACAGAGGTCATTTGTGTAGAGTATGAAGAGAGTTGGTCCTAGAACACTGCCTTGGGTGACACCACTGTTGACAGGTACAGAATTTGATAGGACACTCCCAATTTTGACCATTTGTTGTCTGTTTGAGAGGAAAGCTTCTATCCAGTTATGCAGGTGTCCAGAGATACCATAAGATTTTAGTTTTAGGAGTAGTTTGTTGTGTACCACTGAATCAAAGGCTTTACAGAAGTCTATGTAGATTGCGTCTATTGCTTTGCCCTGATCGAGTTGTGTAGTCCATATATTTTTGCAGTGTAAGAGTTGCAGATTACAGGATAGTTTTTTCCTGAAACCAAATTGTTTATTAGAGAGTAGGTTGTTTGTCTTTAAGTGGAGGATAATGGATTGGTTAATAATTGATTCCATGACTTTACAGGTGATGCAGCATAAGGAGATTGGTCTGTAATTTTCAACTAGGCTGGGGTCTCCCTTTTTGAGGATGGGAATGACCATGACTTGTGACCATAGGTTTGGCAAGGAGCTGGTCCTGAAAGATTTTCCAAAGATTATGCTTAGAGGTTCGGCTATGGCAGTGGATAGCTTTTTTAAGAAGTAGGCACATATTCCATCTGGTCCAATAAATAGAGATGCTTTTAGATTGCGTAGTGCTTTTTCAACATTGTCTTCTGTAAAATCGATATGTATTAGATCATTGTAGTTGTCTGTGGTTCGACTAGGAAATATTGGGCAGGATCCATTGCATGATCCAAATACTGAGCCAAAGAATGTGTTAAAGATGTTGGCTTTAATGGTGTCATCCTTGCAGTCTTTACCATTAGGTCCTTTCAGGGGTGGGATGGACCTTGAGTCTTTTAGTTTGTTGTTTACAAAATTGTAGAAAGTGCAGGTGGAATTGGTGCATAGAAGGTTTTCCTCTTGTTTAAAGTGATAATTGGTGCATTCAGTTTTTATCTGGTGGCATAAATTTTTGTGTCGGCTTTTGAAGTTGGCAACGTGACCAGATTTGTTTTTCCACCAAAGTGATCATTTTTTGGATTGAAGCTTCCTTATTGTTATGGGTAATCTGTTTTTTTCTGGTTTTTGGAGTTGTTATTGGTACATATAGTTTGATGACTCTTTTGACTTCAAGTAAAAATATGTTGTAATGGTCTTCTACAGTATTGCATCCAGTGAATCTTCTAGGAAACATTGACTCCTCAAGTCTAATGGTCCTTGTCAGGGATATCTTCCATCCCTTTTATTTGATCCCCTGCTTTAAAGGCCATCTCAGGCTGTATTTTCTCCACCTCGGCAGTTTTAACTTCAACTCCCAGAATTCCCCAGCTGGCATGAAAGATAATAGTAGTAGTAGTAGTAGTAGTAGTAGTAGTAGTAATAATAATAATAATAATAATAATAATAATAATAATAATAATGCTTGAACAATGGGAGAATATGTGGAAGAAAGGTTTAGATTGTAGATTGTACATTAAATTATAACTTTAAAAGAAAATTTCTGTAAGATGATGTATTGCTGGTATTTAACTCCAGACAAGTTGTCAAGAATGTATAAAGGTATTTCAACTGAATGTTGGAAATGCAAATGTAGAGATGGGACTTTTTATCATTTAGGGTACATGTGATAAAGCAAAGAAATATTGGAGTAGGATTCATATCTTAATACAAAGAATTGTTAAAGTGAATATAAAGAGAAAACGAGACTTTTCTTTGGGGTTTAATGGAAAAAGATTTGGGGGGAAAATTGGAACTTTAATGTTATATATGTTGACAGCAGCAAGAGTTACTTTATACACAGAAATGGAAGGACATTTCAGTCCCCAGAATGGACGAATGGTTGCAAAAACTGAGATGGCCAAATGGACTGCTTTGATCGAAGAAAAAAATACAAATATTTTTATTTCTACTTGGAAACCAGTTCTGGACTTTGTGCCTCAGGTGGAAAAAAAAAAGAAACGTTGACTTTGGGTTTTACCGATTAGACAGATTTGCTATTATATAAATGGCTGGTTTATACGATTATGTAAAAGGAAAAAGTTGAGCTTTGATTTTAATGCCTTATTTTATTGCACCAAACAAAGTTGGAAGTCAATGCCTTTCCTTTCCTTTTCCCTTTCTTTTCCTAACTCTTCCCTTCCCTATTTTTTCTCATTGTTTGCTTTTGTGTTTTCTTTGTATGCTACATTATAAACGAATAAATGAATTTTGATTCTGAATTCATCTGGTGTCTACTTAAAACTGTCTTGCTTAATGGCCATCCCATGTAATATCATCAAATTCTTCCATTATCTTATGGTTAGAGGTCATCAATACAGGTTTGATCTTACTGTTGTCAAGTCACTCACATGATGAGGCTCAAAACTAGAGAGTCCTAAGACTTAATTTTAGACCTTTAAATGAAGCCCATTGATTTCTACAGGGCTTGCTTTCAAGTGATATGAGTCTTGTGGATCTGGAGATGGAAAATATTTAATACAGGTGGGTCCTCAACTTATGACCACAATTAAGTGTGAAATTTCTGTTGCTAAATGAGACAGTTGTTAAGTGAATTTTACCCCATTTTACAAAGTTTATTACCACAGTTGTTAAGTGTCTATGGAGATTCTCAGTCATCCAAAGGTGCTTTTTTTATAAGAGGCAACTGGACTTTCTGGTTTTTTCTTTGAAGACGTTTCACTTCTCATCCAAGAAGCTTCTTCACTTTCTTGGATAAGAAGCTTGAGAAAGAAACTTGAGAAAAACCAGAAAGTCTCTTGAAAAAAAGCTCCTTTGGGAAACAGTTATTAAACAAATCACTGCCCTTTGTAACACGATCATTAAATGAATCTGGCTTCCTTGTTGACTTGGCTTGTCAGAAGGGGATCACATGACCCCAGGACACCGCAACCATCATAAAAGCAAGTCAGTTGCCAAGCGGCTGAATTTTGATCACGTGACCAAAAGGGGGGATCCTCCAACAGTCGTCCGTGTGAAAAATGGTCATGTCACTTTTTTCAGGGTCATCGTAACTTTGAATGGTCACTAAATGAACTGTTGTAAGTCGAGGGCTATCTGTATAAAAAGAGAAAAAGTTTATTCTTGCCTAGTCAAATCTCTGAAAATGTCTTTAAATGTCTGCAGAAACAGAATGTCCCCGGGAAAAGAGACGTTTCATTTAAGGAGTTGCAGAAGTGAACTGTGTACATGCCGACTAATAATAATAATAATAATAATAATAATAATAATAATAATAATAATAATAGTAATAGTAATAATAATAGTAATAATAATAATAATAATCTGCTTTTTTTCCTTGTCTTTTAATCTGAACTGCTGCTCAAACCCTTATTTTCTTCCATGCAAGGGAGAGAAAGAAAGAGAGAGAAAACAGATGAAAAAACAACCACAACTTTATCTACTGTGTAATTAATTTCAAATTGAATTTTTATCTCTCGAATTCCGCTGTCTGTCTTGGTGGATATTATTATTTTTAATGTGACATAGTTTGGCTGTAAAGTAATATTGTTCTCTTCAACTCAAGTCACAAATTACATCCCTCAGGAGGGGATTAGTCAAGAGCCCTCGGCAACAAGACCTAAAAAGAAATTTTTGATATCAGGGCGATGATGAATTGCTTGGCATTTCCAAGTCGACCTGAGCCTTCCTCCATCCATCCTGGCCGTTCTCCTTGCCGAGTCCCCTGAAGTTCTCTCTCCTAGGACACAACCGGTGTTTATCGAGAGCCTGGCAGTAAACAGTGTGCAACGTGGAGGGGGAAATGGGTGGAATCAAGGCAGGGCGCTTTATTAACCAGCCACCAGCAAATCACCTGGAGAGCGGATGTCGCCATCTTAGCTTCTGCGGACTTCTTCTAGGAAGGGAAATGAGCCAATCTTCTGCACACGACTGATAGTGGACACCACCCAGGGTTCTTCCAACATTTCCAATTTCCTAATCCCTCCTTTATCTTCCTTGGAAGAAGAGAAGGAAGAGCAGGAGGCGAAGGCGCCGTGGTGTTTTGGTGTGAGAGTGCAATATGGCGGACAAGTTTCTTCAAATAAGCCTCAACTTCTGGTGGCTTCAAGAGTACGTTCTGTTGTTTTCATGGCCATGACACAATTTTCTTTTTCGTTTCTTTTTAAGTCCCCCACTTTGGTGTACAGCTCAAAGATTTCCTAGTGATCAGCTATCTAAACATGAACCAGATCTACCCTGGTTAATGTTTTGGGGATCCACGAAATGCCACCTAGCTTAGTTGTTGAGAGCCATGGAGATGTCTATGGAGAATGTCAGTCCTCCTGGCCATGGTTGTCCCAAATGTGCTTTTTCAAGAGGCAACTGGACTTTCCTGCTTTTCCTTGAAGACGTTTCGTTTCTCATCCAAGAAGCTTCTTCAGTTCTGACTCAATGGTGGGGAATGGAAGGATTTATGCTCCTTGCAGACAGCTGGTCATTAACAAATATAAATCCTTCCATTCCCCACCATTCAGGCACAGATAAAGCCCCAAGTGGCCTCCACAGCTCTCAGGAAGAGCGCTAACAACCAGATCATTGCAAAGTCATCCATTCCTCCCCCATCCTGTCAGAAACCTATCCTTCCATCCCCCCCACCATCTAGTCACAACTCATGAAGCTTCTTGGATGAGAAGCAAAATGTCTTTTTCTTCCTTAAGGAAAAAAACACCCTGGTTGCCTTTTGAAAAAGCACTTTTGAGATTTCTTTGCTTATCTATTGCTGAGCAGACTTATGGGGGTTCCTGCTTATGACACCATGTAAAGTATAAAGCTTGCTTTTGAAATCATTCTGGGTTCTTCCAGCTTTAGGGAAGGGGCCACCTTTATCCAGATCTAAATAAAAGTGTGACTCAGAGAGGTTAGTCTTTGCCCCTTTGTCCATGCTGGGCCAAATCTGATTAACATCAAAAGGTTCTACATTTAGGCAGGAAAAACAAAAGGCACAGGTACTGTGTAGGTGGTACCTGGCTCAATAGTAGTAACTGTGAGAGGGATCTTGGAGTCCTAGTGAACAATCACCTAAAAATGAGCGAGCCGTGAGCTACAGCTGCTAAAAAAGCCAAGACAATCCTAGGCTGCATCAACAGAGAGAGAGAATCAAGAGCACGTGAAGTGTTGATACCACGTTATAGCATTTGGTGAGGCCACACATGGAATGAGGCATTCAGTTTTGGTTGCCACCGTGTAAAAAAGGGACATCGAGCCTCTGGAAAGAGTGCAGAAAAGAGCAACAAAGAGGAGTAGGGGACTGGAGGCTAAAATGTATGAACAACAGTTGCAGGAACTGGGTAGGTCTAGTTTGATGGAAAGAAGGACATGGGGAGACAGGAGAGCAGTCTTCCAGTATCTCAACGAAGAGGGAGTTATTCTCCAAAGCACCTGAAGGCAGGACAAGAAGCAAAGGGTGGAAACCAATCAAGGAGAGAAGGAACCTGGAACTAAGGAAGAATTTTCTGACATTGAGAAGAATGAGCCCGTGGAACAGCCTGCCTCCAGAAGTTGTGGATGCTCCAACACCGGAAGTTTTAAAGAAGCGACTGGACAACCGTTTGTCTGAAATGATATTGGGTTTCCTGCCTGAGCAGGGGTTGGACTAGAAGACCTCCAAGGTCCCTTCCAACTCCTATTCTATTCTATTCTATTCTATTCTGTTCTATTCTATTCTATTCTGTTCTGTTCTATTCTATTCTATTCTATTCTATTCTATTCTATTCTATTCTATTCTATTCTATTCTATTCTAACACTATTAGGGGTCTTTGTTCTATGGATCAGTGGGGCCATGTCCACTTTAGAAAAAGAAATAATGTCCCCCCTGGAGGAATCGGTAAGATCCGCAAAGAAGATCTCCACGCCTGGAGCGCATAGAGCGTGTGCTTCGCAATGTAGCATCTCATAGAATTCCATTCTCAGCACCTTCAGTTTCACAACCCTTTCCATTCAATTGGAAAAATCTCCAATTCCCCTAGAATCCCCTTGCAATTGGATTAGAGGTCTCTGCATCTTAACCATCTTAATTCCCCCCTTTGTCGATGTGTGTATATGGAAGTGACATTTCGGCTTTTCTCCTGACGATAAAGGCATCTGCCTCAGATTTGGCACAGATGAGAATAAGTGAAGCCCTGGTTCTCTCGACCATCTTCTATGGGATCCTTGCTTCTCTTCTTTCTCAATTACCAGGAGTCCTCAACTTGCGACTACAACTGAACCCAACATTTCTGTTGCTAAGGGAGACATTTGTCAAGTGAGTTTTGCCCCATTTTTACAAGCTTTCTTGCCACCGTTGTTAAGGGAATCACTGCAGTTGCTAAGTGAGTAACCTGGTTGTTAAGTGAATCTGGATTCCCCCGTTGACTTTGCTTGTTGGAAGGTCGCAAAAGGGGGATCACTTTGAGGCTTTGAGGCAGGAACGGTCATAGATGCAAATCAGTGGCTGACCATCTGAATTTTGATCGCATGACCATGGGGAGGCTGCAGAGCTCTGAAAAATGGTCATAGCTCCCTTTTTTTCTGTGTCCTTGTAACCTTAAAAGGCCACTAAACAAAACTGTTGTAAGTAGAGGACTACCTGTGTTTGACTGGGCCTGGCAATTTTTGCCGCCTGGTTAGACCCCTCAGAGTTCTTAAAAATGCCAACTTTTCAGTTCGTAGCTCTCCTTCCTCGTTAGACCGTTACCATCGAGGTTGCCCTGGCTGGCTGCTTGCTTGCTGGTGTTTAATCCGTGGCCTGCCCTGATCTCACAATCCTCTGTTGTTGAGAGGGATCCCAGCACAAAAAGATGACAAGAGCCTAGAAAGAGTGCAGAGAAAAGTAACAAAGGTGAAAGGGGATCTGGAGGCTACAGCAGGGGATGAACAACTGACTATGTCTAGTCTAAAGAAGAGAAGGGCTAACAGATTAACAGATTAACAGAGTTGGAAGGGACCTTGTAGGTCACCTAGTCCAACCCACCCACCCACCACCATTTCTGACAGATGGGAGCCCAGTCTCTTCTTGAAAGCTTCCAGTGGTGAAATTCCCACAACTTCTGAAGGCAACTTCTGTTCCACGGGTCGATGAGGGGTGACATGATAGCGGTCTTCCTATATCTGAGGGGGTCAACTTATTCCCCAAAGCACCTGAGGGCAGGACAAGAAGCGCTGGGTGGAAACGTACCAAGGAGAGAACTAACTTACAAATAAGGAGACATTTCTGGACGGTGAGAAGAATTAATCCGGGGAACAGCTTGCCTCCAGAAGCTGTAGGCCCTCCATTACTGGAGGCTTTCAAGAAGAGACTGGAATGGTGTGGGCTCTTCTACTCAAGCAGGGGAGCTAAACTAGAAGACCTCCCAGCTCTCTCCCCACTTTAGTTTTGTGTGTTCCATGCTTTGTGCACAGGCAGTTGCAGGGCTACCTCGGTACTCAACGGCTTTGAAACTCATCCAATTGGGTACTCAGTGCTTTGTGATGAGAAAGTTTTGTTTGATACTCAATGTGCAAACTAGAAATTGTCAGTGTTGTGACTCACCAGCCTTTCCAACCAAAGCAAAGGGTCGCATGGTCTTAGTCACAAGGAAGCTCTTGTTTTGTGCACATCCCCTTGTGGTCTTATCTCAGCTTCATTGTTTTGGGTACTCAACATACCTGCCTGAACCAAGTACCAAGGAACCACTGTATTATCATGACGACTGAGATTTCACCCATGGAAACATTCTGAAAAGGGCTTACCGTACGCTCTTCCAATTTCAGATGGGCCAACAAGTTTTAAAAGTTGAGCTCCCTGTTTCAGCCTCTCCCAAAAAGGTATTCAAAATTTTGGTTGGCTAAAGTTTGATTCCTATTAATGCTCCTGCAACAAGAGACAAATCACTGGAAAGTAAAATAAATCTGCGATGGATTTCTTCTGCATCCCGAACCCCAGTTTCAATTCTAAAGTGTATACTTATTCATCACCCAGTGCAAATCTTATGGGAATCCCTGCCAACCTTTCTCCTACTTGGGGGAACTTGTTAACTATCCATCTTACCATACCGGCTGCTTTATATAACTCAGTCCCCGAGCAACTTTTGTCCCTGGAACCATCAATCTCAGCTTCCTGTTGAAAATTGCCAGCAGGGAAAATGAAAATTCAATCCCAGGCTCCAATAAAGGAATCTATTTCTTTTTGCCCTCTCTTTTTGGGGATACCTCTGCAAGCGTGTTTTTCAAAATATATTTCTTAATGCTTCTCTTCCATTGTTCAGTTGCAGGATAAAGCTTTTTATGCTTTCCTCCCCCTTGGGAGAGATGGCAGTGGATGCTTCTGTTTGTGTTTTTACCAGTTCAAAAAACAGCACCCTTTTCTTTCTCGCGTTGTCTGAGCTGTGATTTCACTCATTAACAAGCGACTGTGTGAAAGAGACAAAGTCACCATTTCCTCTGGCCTCTTTGGGGGAAGAAGAGGGGAGAGTTATAAGATGGCCCAAATGCCTCTCTTGCTTAAGAACTCTATTTTGGGTTTGACACTCGAAAATTATTACCCTCAGTTCAAAGCTCCATGCAGCAACTGTGAAAGAAATATATGTGGCTAAGATGTTATTGGAATGTGATGCTGGTCTCTTACCAACAGATGGTTATTTCTTCATCAAGATTGGTCTGTCTGACTCCACTCAATGCAGGTTGCTTACTGGGGTGGAATTTAGTCTGGATTCCCAGGAGGGAGGGGGTGCTATGAGAATGCTAGCATACTTAAGTTTGACAAGATTCTGTCTAAGGGGTGCAGAAAAATAAAGAAATGTACAAGGAAGAATCACAATGTCTCTTTGTTGGTTTGGGGAGTCTGACTCCTTCCTCCCTCCCTCCCTTCCTCCTGTGTAGTCTAGATTACCAGGAGAGAGAGAGGGGAGGCACTCCAGAGGAGCAAAAGACAACATGGTTCAAGAGAGTTTGTGTGGGAGAAAGAGACTGAAGAAAGCTCCTCTTTAATAGTTCCCAAAGTATATGCTTTTTAAAATGGAGGTGGCAGCATGCTTTAATTTGTCAAGATTCTGTCTGTGGGTAAGGAGCAATAAAGAAATCTACTTGGAAGAATTACATGTCTTCTTTGGCTTTTTGGAGCTTGACACCCTATCATTGTACCTCCAAAAGATATTTCCTACTTTTATAACAAAGATGCCACTGGAAAGTTAAGGTTTAATGTTTTAATGAAGAGAATGTATCAGTGTTCATCTTGAGAATCCACTGAGATTTGAACTTGGATCACTGGATTCAAAGGAAGCCAGCCTATTCTGCAAAGCACCTGAAAGCAGAACAAGAAGCCATGGATGGAAATTAATCAAGGAGAGGACCAACCTAGAACTAAGGAGGGCTTTCCTGACAGTTAGAACAACTAATCAGTGGAAAGGCTTGCCTTCAGAAGTTGTGGATGCTCCATTAAGAAGAGATGGGACATCCAGTGGTCTGAAATCATGTAGGGTCTCCTGTTTGTGCAGGCAGTTAGATTAGAAGTCCTCCAACTTTGCTATTCTGTTAATTTATTATTATGTTTTTGAGGGGATGGTTTTGAAATAGTGTGAAGGTGTAGAGAAAGGCCATCTGGATGAGAGAATGAAAAGAGAAAGGCTGTAAGAGAATGGACCACTCCACGAGAGATGTGAGATGGTGGAAGAGAAAAGATGGTGGCATTCCTTATATAAGTTATGTCACCTTTTCTCAGTTGGCCTGTTGGGCTTTAGTATCCTTGGTTCTGACCATTTGTTGGTAATTGTTGTGATCTGAAAATCACAAGAATCAGGAAGCCTGCGGCAGCCTATTGCTACTAATTGAACATGTTGGAGGCTAAACCATATGATGAATGGCTGAGGAAATTAGGTACGTTTAACCAAGAGAAGACTTAGGAAAAACAGGATGGGATCTCCCAAGACTTGAGGCGCTGCCACAGGGAAGAGGGGGTCCATTTATTTTCTGTAGAACCCGTGGGCAGGATGAGAAGCAACGGGTGGAGGCTCATGAGGGAGAGGTCCAACCTGGGAGTAAGGAGGAACCTCCTGACCGTGAGAATGGTTGAACCATGAAACTTGTGGCTTCCAAGGATTGTGGGTGCTCCATTGCTGGAGTTTTCAAAAACCGATTGGGCAACCATTTTATGGCGGTGATATGAGGACTCCTGCCATGGGCAGGATGATGGAATGGAAGACCTCCAAGCCCCTCCCAGCCTTATGACTATGAGTAGAAAATGTACTGAATAATTAGGAGCAGGGGTGGGATTAAAATTTCTTAATGACCGACTCTGTGGGCATGGCGTAATTCATGGGCGTGGCTTGGTGGTCATGTAACTGGCTAGGCATGGCTTGTGTGTAAATATTGTAAATATTTATGTAAATATTGAATTTTTTTTATTAAAAAAGAGCAACTTTTACCCAAAACCAGGCAGGCAGATTGAGTTGCTTACAGAATCACAGATTCACTCAGAGATCTACCATTCTGCCATCTGCTACCTGAGTCTGCACTGAAAAGTAGAAGCTTCAGTCCTAAGGAAGGTTCAGTTCTGCTTTTAGATTAGCTAGAAAGCAAGAAATCCAACGATTTTCTGCTTTCTAGATAATCTAAATCTCCCGGCACAGCTGATAGTTGGAACAGCTGATGGTCAGGGGAAAAAAAAAAGGAAAAATATCAACTTATCAAAAATTAGGTGAAGGCACAAGGAAGGCAAGTTGGATGGCGCACATGCCAGGTAATGAGGGAGTGGGTGGAGGGAGGGGTGGGGCCAGCCAGTGGAGCGATTTGCCGGTTCTCTGAACTGCACAGAATCGTAACAACCGGTTCTCTAGGTAGAATCCCACCCCTGGTTAGGAGGAATAGCTCTTTGAAGAATTCTGGGACAATCCGCAATCCAACCCCTGTGGCACCCATCCACTGCAGCCATGGCTCTTCCATCAACACAGATAAGGAGGCTTTCTCCAGCCCTTCATTGTTGGTGACCTCGTCCTGCTCCTTCGCCTATCAGCCTCCTGCTTCTAACCCCTGGCTACTTTTGTTATTGGTGTTTCCAAGGCTGCTTGCATGGTGTCAGGAAATATCTACACTGTAGACGTTGACGGTAGAGCTTCAAAATGTCCTTGGAGGATACGATGTTTGAAAACTCAGGTAATCAGAGTTCCCTGTCTATTGTCTATTGTCAGGCTTTACAGCAGGCCCAGTAATAAATCTTAACTCTCCAGATGCTCAGCCCTATTTTCAGGAGGTTGTTTTCAACAGAAGCTCACCGATGCAATACAGCTAGATTAATGTTTTAAAGCAGTCTAGATGTGTGTGTGTGTTTGTGTGTGTGTGTGAGAGAGAGACAGAGAGACAGAGACAGAGAAAAGAGAGAAAGAATTTAGTGTAGTGATTAAGGTATCAGGCTAGAAACCAGGAGACTGTGAGTTCTAGTCCTGCCTTAGGCACAAAGCCAGCTGACTGACCTTTGGACTAGTTACATTCTCCCAGTTCTACAAAGGAGGCAGTGACAAACTCTGAAAAATGTTGTCAAGAAAAGTGGGAGGAATTGTGGAAGGAAGGAAGGAAAGAGAAAGAAAGAAGAGAGAGAGAGGGAGGAAGGAGGGGGCAGAAGGAAAGGAAGGAAGGAAGGAAATACACACATACCTGCATGCACACCCCCACATACGCATATACACTCAAGCTCGGCTGCTCTCTGCCTCCCTGCTCCAGGGATTAAATTCTAGACTTTTCATCCTCTTTCTGAATTCATGACAAGCCAGCCATTTTCTTTCTGACTTTGAGACGATGTGGTTCCTCGTTCACACAGTGGTTCCCCCGAGCTACAGAGCCCCTTCCTTCCTCCCCAGCTTCAGTCCTTGCAAGGGAAGGTACTTCTGCACAAGAGAGGGGGCTTTAGGGGAAACCCCCCCCATTTCCTACGCTTCCAGACCTTTCACCCCAAGGAGCCTTCCGATCCGTTTCCATCAAAGGCCTCTGTGTTCCTTAATGGGACTCTTCAACCTTGCAGGATTTGCGAAGCCTTTAAACATTGATGAGGACAAACTGGCACAGAGATCGGAGTGGGGGTGGATTGAGAAAATATTCTCCCCTCCCCTCTTTTTTTGGGGTGGGGTGGGGTGGATAAGAGGCTTTCTTTTCTTCCCCGCAAGGGATAAAACCTACTGATCCTGCTTTTGTTTTAAGAGGCCTCATGAAATCAAAAACCTAAATGTCCTTGAGGCTCTTTTCATGTTTTTAAATCCTTCAGATTAAAGTGTTTTCAAGAAATAATGCCGTATGTGGAGCATTCAGGGTTTTCCTGGCAATTAACAACAACAGAGAAAGGCTAAAGAGGCTGTGCTTTCATAGCTTCCTGCTCAAGGAATTAGCAGTTGCTAATGATTATTTCAAAATGTCAGACACAGTGCAAGAAAGACACTTAAGATGGGCATGGGAGGAAATGCTCTCCCCCCGCCCCAATCTGGGACCAAGGGTGCTCCTCAGCCTGGCATCTGAACATAATCCAGGCCTTTAAAAAAATCCCCTGGGGAAGAGAAACACCTCCTTGTGGTAACATCCTTCCAGTTTTCTTAGCAGTTATTGAAGTGGTTTGTGACTGCCTCTTTTCTGCACAGAGGGAGATAGGTGGACATGGAGATGGAAATGATGGAGATGGAGACAGAGGGAGAGAGAGAGGGGGGGAGGGAGATAGAAGGAGATGGAGGTGGAGGTGGAGGTGGAGAGAGGGAGGGAGGTGGAGATGGAGATGAAGACAGAGACAGAAATGAGATGGAGATGGTGGAGATAGAATTCCTTTATTGGCCAAGTGTGATTGGACACACAAGGAATTTGTCTTGGTGCAAATGCTCTCAGTGTACATAAAAGAAAAGAGACATTCGTCAAGAGTCAAGAATCATCAGGTACAACCCTTAATGATAGTCATAAGGTACAATAAGCAATCAAATCATACTAGGATTAGACGGAGATAGGTGGAGAAGGAGATAAAGATGGAGATAAATGGAGATGATGGAGATAGGTGGAGATGGAGATAGAGATGGAGATAGATGGAGATGATGGAGATGGAGAAGGAAATTCTCCAATCTAATTCATAGCACTGGGTTTTGTAAGGTCTGTCAATCACTTATTAACCACAGCCAACTCATCTTAGCTTTGGAGATTAACTAAGATCATCTAGGCTGCCAACTGCTGAGTCCATTCCCATTTTAACCTGAACATTTTTAAAGCTCTCAAGGAAACCTCCAGTCCTGGGGTTTTAGCTGATATGGACCAAACTGATCCTGGTAATTAGATGAAAGGAATTCTTTTCTTATCTTGTCTACGGTAGGATTCAAACTCACCGTCTCGTGGCAATGGGCTCAAAGTCACCCAGCCAGCTTTCGTGGCTAAGGTGGGGCTAGAACATACAGTTTCCTGGTGATTGGCCAAAGGTCACCCAGCCGGTTTTCATACCTAAGGTGTGGACTAGAACTCACACTGGTTTCTAATTTGGTGCTTTAACCACTAGCAAGATCTCTCCACCCCATTCCGCAGAATTAGATTTACTTTAGATTGTCCCGTGTCAAACTGGTATCTGTCCTGAACCAGAGCTCAAAACAGAGACTAGGGTCCATCCTTACTTCGGGAAAGGATCATCCTTTCATTGTCAAACTCATTTGCCAAAACTCTTGTCATTCAGACCGTGACAAGGAAGACCGCTATGAAAAAAATAAAATCCCTTTGGGAATTATAATGCATACATTAAAGATGCAAACAGTCACAAAAAGGACAGAGTCATCAATCATTCATATACTTACAGTGATGAATGAGATTCTAGCAAAGGTTACCACAACACAACAATGATAAATAATCATGTAAATTGCACAGAAATATAATAGCAATTATCATGAACTCTGCACCACTAAAGGAGACTTTCTCAGAGAAATTAGAGGAGGAGGAGGGGGAGGAGATTATATTCCAAATGGCATCCATCCAGAAGCTGCCTTTCATTGCCTGAGTTCAATATTTAGGTTAACATTTCTCTCGAGTTTGGATCTGACCTCTCTTTTCTTTTACTTTTAAGTACTTGTTAACTCAGTTAATCATATGTATTTTTTCTTTTGTATTCACCTTCAGTCCTTCACAGTCAGATCTCATGCACTTTGAGGGAGGCCACGTGATGTAAATTTTGCATCACTTCTCCATTAAAAGAGTTTCAGTCCGTAGAACCCTAGAAACTAGGGATGAAAGAAACCTTGGAGGTCTTCTAGACCAACCCCTGCTAAAGGCAGGAGGCCTCATCCCATCCCAGACAAATGGCTGTCCAGGTTTCATTCCTTCCTTCCTTCCTCCCTCCCTCCCTCCCTCCCTCCCTTCCTTCCTCCCTTCCTTCCTTCCTTCCCCTCTCCTTTCCCTTTCTCTTTCCACTCTTTCCATTCCTCTTTTCTTCCTCCCCTTCCCTCTCAGCAACATTGAATCAGCCCTGTAATAATCTTATAACCTCCTCCTGAGCCAAATGGATTTGGTGTCCCTGTATTAAGGGAGTAATGTCCTGGAGCAGCAACTCAAAGGTGAAGAGGCCAAGATGACTTTCAAAGCGAGGAGGGAAAGACGACAACATTCACAGGCTGGGAAAAGGCTGACGCGGAGGAAATGGGCAGGCCGTGAGCAGCTTGCTAATCAAACGGACAATGAAGGAAGTCAGGCATACCTGAAAAACCCTCTCGGGTTCTCTGAGCATTTGGACAAGATTCCCACCCCCACCCCCACCCCGGCATTTTGATCAGTGGAAGTGACTGAACATGAGACAAAAATGCACCCGAAGAGCCAGCCGTCGCTTTGTGGCTTCGTGGAAAAGAGGGCTGGAGCCAGTTGCCTTCCACACTTTGCACAAAACTTGCGTACGTCGTTTAGGCCCAGTTCCAAAAATAGTTGGATGCTTATTTGAGAGGTAAACTCTCACATGGACAGGGAAATGAAACACTACCCTGCTTAAACCTATCAGAGTATTCTAATATATTTTTTGCTCTTTCTCTCTATTATCTCTCTCTCATATCATTTCATTTCATATCTATCTATCTATCTATCTATCTATCTATCTATCTATCTATCTATCCATCTGTCTGAGTATCCATCTCTCCCGCCTCCATTACTTTCATAAATAACTCAAGACACACAATCTTCTTTCTTTCTTTCTTTCTTTCTTTCTTTCTTTCTTTCTTTCTTTC
>NW_020716823.1:732899-745146 GCF_900518725.1 Notechis scutatus | reverse complement strand
TCTATCTATCTATCTATCTATCTATCTATCTATCTATCTATCTATCTCTATCTTATCTCTCTTTCCCCCCCCTCTATTCGCTACCTACATATCTATCTCATCTGTCTGTCTGTCTGTCTGTCTGTCCGTCCGTCCATCCATCCATCCATCCATCCATCCCTGGTTATATTATCTTGTTAGGCAATGAAATGTCTGCAAGAAAACAACTCAGCTGAGAGAGCTACAAGGACCCCACACTAAATCGCTAAGAAAAACACGAGTTGCTTCTTTATTGCTGCTCACTTATAGGCAGGAGTCTTGCCAGACTAAAGTACGATCTGCATAACTATGAGATAGGCCCTGTGGACCCCTGGGGGGGGGGTTTCTGTCTTCACCCGCTTTCTGTATGCCAACGATGCCATGCAGTCTCCTCTTTCGAGTCCTTGGGAAAGGCCCCCTTTCCTCCTGGGACTCTGGGCTGCCTCCCACCATCTCTGCCTCCTGGAAGAGATGGAAAATCTTGTTGCTGATTAGCTGCTTAAAGTTTGACTTTCCAGCCAAAATCTGCAGCCAGTTGGCTGCTTAACCCTTTCCTCCTGAACTCGTGGCAGTTTGCCATAAATCCCCCAGGAGATGAAAGCAGAACTCAGATCATGCAAAATGAATAGCTGGCAAGTTCATGAAGTAGACATCTCCCCATCACCCTTAACATTTTCCATCTATGTCTGGAGCAAAATTGATGTGAAACTACTGTGAACTTTGTAATAGGCTATTTGAAAAGGGTCTAATAAATCGTTCTGCTCTTGCAAAATAATAACGGTTACAAAGAATGCCTTTTTCATAAAAAAAAAACCAACAACCCAGGGATCTAGATTTATGGGCAGAAGCAACTTATCCCAAAATTGGTTGTGTATTTGTATATCGCAATGTTTTAAGCAGAATATTTTCCACAATTTAGCTTGGCCTTTTAGGGACTTTAATACCCCACAGAGGCCTTGGGAAATAATACCCCTTGGAATAATTGCCTCAAGTTAATTGATGTGCAATGGGCACCGTGTGGTTGAACTCAATGTTGCCATCTCTGAGAAGTTTAAAGCAGTTTCCTGTTCTCTATCCTGCCTGTCTGCCTTTGTGAATCATCCAATCAAGTACAACCCAAAAGTTATTTGTTCCATGCATGACACCTCCCAAAAACTTTGAATCACTTCTCTTTGTATCTACATAGAGTTACAAATTGGCTTGAAAGTCAACATTAAAAAATAATAATAATAAACTAAGATCACGGCATCTGGTCCCATCACTTCCTGGCAAACAGAAGGGGAAGAAATGAAAGCAGTGACAGATTTTATTTTCTTGGGCTCCAAGATCGTTGCAGATGGTGACTGCAGCCATGAAATTTCAGACAAATGGTCGTCCAGTCTCTTCTGAAACACTTCCAGTGTTGGAGCATTTACAACTCGTTCCGCTGATTAATGGTTCCAACTGTCCGGAAGTTTCTCCTTAGTTCCAGGTTAAATCTCTCCTTGATTACTTTCCATCCTCTGCTTCTTGTCCTGCCCTCAGGTGCTTTGGAGAATAGCTTGACCCCTTCCTCCTCCTTTCTGGGGCAGCCCCTCCTCAAATACAGGAAGGCTGCTCTCCTGTCTCCCCTGGTCCTTCTCCTCTTCCCCAGACTAGCCAGGCCCAGTTCCTGCAACCATTTCTTCAATATGTTTTCGCCTCCAGTCCCCTCATCCTCCTGGTTGCTCTTCTCTGTACTCTTTCTAACATTTCTTTTACATCGTGGTGACCAAAAGACCCCCAAGGTCCCTTCCAACTCTGTTATCTCATCCCATCCCATTCTAAATGAAAAGATGCTTTCTCCTTGGGAAGAAAACAATGGCAAACCTAGACAGCATATTAAAAAGCAGAGCGATCCCCTTTCCCACAATGGCCCCTACAGCCAAAGCTATGGTTTCCCCCCACTAGCAATGGATGGCTGTGAGAGTTAGGCCATCAGAATGGATGTTGTTGGAGTTGTTGGTGTTGGAGAAGACTCTGGAGGGGAGATCCTAGCAGTCGATCCTGAAGGAAATCAACCCTGTGTCATGGCTGACCTTCTGCTAAGCTATGCACCGCAAGCTGACCGCCTGAGTCCAGTAACGGATGGAAAGGACAGTGGGGGTAAGGAGGCAGGGAGAGAACCCGGAGGAGGAATTGAGATCAAACCCTTCGTTCTATACAGCCATAGAAATAGCCCTTGGGCTTCTCTACCACTCCGCAGAGACTTTCAGCCTCTCTAAGAGGTCTATAAAGGTCAACCTATGGCCCCCAAACAATCCGGGCCCACCTTTGACCTACCTTGGAAGGACAGAAGGCTGAGTCAACCTGGAGTTGCTCAGGATTGAATGCCTGACAGTGAGCAGACTCAGCCTGCAATACTGCATTCTAATCCCTGTGCCACGAGGAAGAAATAAGGGAATAAGTGAGGAAGGAAGGAAGGAATAGCAATAGCACTTATATATCACTTATATATAGTGCTTTTACTTCCCTCTCTAAGCGGTTTACAAAGTCAGCCTATTGACCCCAACAATCTAGGTCCTCCTTTTACCAGCCTCGGAAAGATGGAAGGCGGAGTCAACCTGGAGCCTGGTGAGGATTGAACTGCTGGCACTGGGCAGAATTAGCCTGCAATCGTGCATTCTAACCGCTGTGCCACCATGGCTCTTATCTCCTGTTTGCCAAGGGGAGGAGCAGTCTTGGGAAATGCTTGTAATATAAGGGATCAACACTATAGGAGCCTGTGGGAGCCATTCTCGGAGCTCTTCTGGTTGGTTGGTTGCCTGACGGGGGTTTGCAGAACTAAATTTCAGTCGTTCCGTCTGAGCTACCTAAATGTGCACGTGGGACAGCCAGGTGGCCTCATTTGCACAGGTCAAATCAGCAAAAGGCGCAGAGTATGTGAACCCCATTGCAGAACACGGAGTTCTCCTCACGCAATCAGAATGGGCCAGGTGGGGCTCCAGTTTCTCTTCCATAAAATGCCTTTGTGGTATTGGCAGGTGGTCCTCAACTTACGACCAGAAGGAAGCCCAAAATTTCCATTGACAGTTGTTAAGTGAATTTTGCCTCATTTTTATGACCTTTCTTGCCACTGTTGTTAAGTGAATCACTGCAGTTGTTAAGTGAGTCTGGCTCTCCCATTGATTTTGCTTGTCGGAAGGTCGCAAAAGCGGATCTTGTGACCCCGGGATGAATCTGTTGCCGACCCGCCAAATTTTGATCACGTGACCGCAGAGATGCTGCAACGGCCGTAAGGGTGAAACGCAGTCCTCAGCTGCTTTTTTTCAGTGCCGTTGTAACTTCGAATGGCCACTAAATGAACTGTTGTAAGTTGAGGACTCCCTGTGTTTGTGAAATGGATTAGCTGCCCATCTTTGCCACATGGCAACTCTGGGCGGCTTCCAATGTTAAAAGATAAAACTATATAATTTATATATAAAATACTATAAACAGTGCAACATCAACCTAGCCAGCAAGATGGAGGGCTGAGGCAGGTGGAGAAATGAAGAAGAATTCAGAATAAGTGAATTCAAACAAACTTTCCCATGTTCTGTTTTTGCAGCCTTCCCGTTTTATGTCTCTGTGGGTGACCGTAAATCCAATTTGTTCTTCCCATTATGTCAGCTCGGGCACCTAGAAATATTGCTCCGAAACACTTTCTGCGGCAGCACGGAAATATTATTTCTGATTAGGCTGGAAACCACATCTGGCCTTTTAGCTCGGCCCTGCAGGAAACGAGCGCTCAGAGAGAGATGCCAAGGTGACCTTGGAAGACCCAGAAGAACATCTGGCCAGCCCTCTTTGGGGTACGGAAGAGAAGGACACGCAAACGGAACCTCGGCCCACGGAGTTGAACTAGAGAACGGCCAATTGGGGAGCAAAAGATGGGAAACGACAGAAGGGAAGACCGATAAAAATAATGGAGAAGGGGGGAAATGCGGCCTGGAGCAAAATTCACACCATATCAGTTCTGAAGGGCGTCCATTTTTAAGAGGAGTCTTTCCCTGTTGTTGAGTTTTACAGCTGTTCACACATTTGTGATTCAGCAGAAAACCATCACACACACACACACACACACACACACACACACACACACACACTGTGCTGTTGCTATTGCTGATTACTATCTTATCTGTATTTCCTCTGTTTCAAGTCACTGCAAATATTTATTTACTAAATTTATATGCTGCCCCTTCTCACCAATAAGGAAGGGGAGGGGGGGAAGGGAAGCGAGGGGAGTGGAGGAAGGAAGGAAGGAAGGAAGGGAGGGAGGGAGGGATGGAGGGAGGGAAACCATCTTACATTTTTACCTGGCTGTACTAGAAGAGGAGAGGCTAATGTTCATTTTCCTAAAAGTTGGTTTAGAAAGAGAGGGAGGTGTGTGCACACACACATGTATGCATGTGTGTGTAGCCAATCACTCTGTTGTTTATACACACACATGTACACAAATAACATACACTCACAACATATACACGCACTGCATCTCTCTCTCTCTCTCTCTCTCTCTCTTCCCTCCAAATAGGATGGTTGGGTTCACAATAGAGGCGGCCCCTTCATCAGACTCCATGGATACTCAGAGGCTATGGTGGAAGGATTTGGAGACCCTCCTTGTTCCATATCAGCAGGCTTGAAACCCTGCATTCCTATTGGTCCGTTTAAGCCGTTACGTGATTGGACAGCCGGGGCGGCCCGGATTGGCTCGCTAGGAGTCTACCGTGATTGGTTGAAACCAATCGCGGGAAACTCAAAGCGGTGTCATTGGCTGCCTAGCCGCGGCGAGCTCTATAAAAGAGCCGCCGCGAGTGTTGCTTTTTTTACTCAGATCTAGCCTGTAAATAAAGAGCTGTTGTTCACTGATTCTGAGTCTCTCGTCTCTATCAGCCCGACCTTCCGAACTTAACACTGGCGACGAAGGTGGGATAGAGAAGACAACGAGACATTCCAGCACGTGGCAAACGGTGCGAAATGACCATCAAGATGGCCAGCAACGTCACGCCACCCACACCCTTTAATCCGGCCACTGAGGACTGGGAGTCCTACATCGACCGGTTCCAGATGTTTTTGGAATGCAGCAACCTGAAAGACGCCAACGGCAACCGGAAATGGGCTGTATTCCTAACACATTGCGGGCCCGCTGTGTTTAAAATGGCCGAGGCTTTGGTGAAAGCTGCGGACGTCAAGGCGATGGATTGGGATGACCTCGCACCCATCCTCAGAAACCACTATGCCCCGGCCGTACCCACCCTCATTCGCCGGCACGATTTTTACCGAAGAGACCAACGCGAGGGCGAGAGCATCAGCGAATTCGTGGCGGATCTAAGGGACCTTGGAGGTTTGTGCGGATTCACCGACCTAGAAGAGGCAATGCGAGACCAGGTCGTCCTCGGCCTAAAAGACCCCACACTACAAAGCAAGCTGATGGCCAAGGGCAGTATCTCCCTTGCCGACACCATAGACGAAGCAACTGCAGCAGAAGCCACCTTCAAATCAGCAGCCCGGATGCGATGATCAAATGGAACCAACCGCCATCCTATCAGCGAGACTATTCCAACGTCAGAGAAACACACCACCACCACTCACCACGGTAACATCGAATCCCCCTCTGACAGCGACTACGAGGAGGAAGAAATCCACCGACTCCAGTCGGAACGCAATCGGCGAGACCGGCGAGGTCGTAAGTTGGGTTTCCAGTGTGCAGACTGCGGAGGCGATCACTCCCGTTCTGAATGCTGATTTCTTGACGCCATTTGTCGGTATTGCGAGAAGCGGGGGCACATCGCAAAAGTATGCTGGAATAAACGTAACCAGAGTCCCCAGCGCCGAACAGGCAGCCCCAGACGACGAGAAGGCACCCCCCCAAGCATCGGGAACGCCAGGCTGACAGCCGATGGAGCCGAGATGGCTGGAACAAACAATTCAGCGAGCCGCCACGAAAAGAAGAGACCCACCAAACAGTTGTCATTGGCCATTCCTCAACCATAGATGCCCGAAAGGTACGCGTAGTGGTGAAAATCGAAAACCAACCCTGCACCATGGAGGTGGATTCCGGATCCTACCTTTCCATGGTCTCGTGGCACACCATCAAGCGCCTAATACCCAGCATACGTCGATATGAGCTAAGCGACCAAAAACTGATCCTCAGAGACTACCAGGGGAACCGCATCCCAGTAGCTGGCATCGGGCACTTCAAAATCACGTTCAAAGGCCACTCACCATCGTGGACAAAGACTGCCCCAGCTTGCTCGGGCTAAAATGGTTCGAGCCGCTTGGGATAGAAATGGCTGTTATCCACCACACAAACGATGACGATTGGGAAGCGACGCTTGCACGGGACTTCCAAGAGGTCTTTGACAACACCTTAGGCAAGTACAAAGGGTCCCCAATCTCCTTCAATCTTAGCCCAGATGTCACCCCCATTCGCCTCAAACCGCAGCGAGTGCCATTTGCACTCAAGCCTAAAATAGACAAGCAACTAAATAAGCTCATCGCCCAAGGGGTATTGGAGCCTATTGACCATGCCCACTGGGAAACACCTATAGTCACCCCTATCAAACCAGATGGCTCCATAAGAATCTGTGGGGACTATAAGGCCACCCTCAACCACGCCCTGCAGCAAAGCGCCTACCCCGTGCCAGTAGTCCAGCACCTCCTGCACTCACTGGGAGGAGGCTGGGTCTTTGCAAAGCTCGACCTGGCACAAGCCTATCAGCAGCTGCCGGTCGATGCAGAAACCGCCGAGGCACAAACGATTGTAATGCACCGAGGGGCATTTCAATGCAACCGCCTCCAATTCAGCGTCAGCGTCGCCCCTGGGGTCTTCCAAAGCCTCATGGAAAGACTGTTACAAGGAATTAAGGGAGTAGTACCGTATTTTGATGATGTGTTATTGGCAGCGGCTAATAAAAAACAACTAGAAAAATGCCTGAGGGCAGTACTCCAAAAATTTAAAGACTCTGGCTTGAAAGTTAAAAAAGAGAAATGCCAACTATGCACCGAGAGGGTTGAATTCTTGGGATACCTCCTAGACAAACACGGAATTCACCCCACCGAAAAAAAACTCAAAGCCATCAAGGAAGCCCCCAGACCGAAAAACAAGATGGAACTTCAGGCGTTTTTAGGACTCATTAACTTTTATAATGTTTTCCTACCCCAAAAGGCGACTGTGGCAGAACCATTGCATAGACTGTTGGACAAAACCGCCTCCTGGACTTGAGGTAAACGGGAAGAAAATGCCTTTCAACAAATAAAAAACCTCTTAACCTTCGACGCAGTCCTCATCCAATATAGTGAGACTCTACCGCTGACAATTACATGCGACGTATTGCCTTTTGGAGTGGGGGCAATTCTCAGTCATACCTTACCGGACAGAAAAGAGGCACCCATCGCCTTCTTTTCAAGAACCTTGTCCAAACCGGAAAGAAACTACAGCCAGCTGGACAAGGAAGCCCTAGCGATCATCTCCGGAGTGAAAAGATTCCACGAATACGTCTACGGTAGGACCTTTTCAATCATTACTGATCACAAACCTCTGCTAGGCATATTGGCAGGCAACAAGGCCACCCCAAACATCCTGTCACCTAGAATGACTAGGTGGTCCGAGTTCCTGGCCACCTATAATTACCAGCTCACACACCGCCCCGGTAAGGACATTTTGCACGCTGATGCCTTAAGCCGTTCCCCCCTTCCGGACGTGCAAGACGACCCAGCACCCACAATACCAGTCCTCCAAATAGAAACTTTACCCAGCCCACTCCTCACCACGCCAGACATTGCCTGCGAAACAAAAAAAGACAAGCGGCTGGCGCGAGTCTTGAGCTGGGTAGAGAGGGGTTGGCCAGAAAATGACAAAGACGAACTTTTTAAAGCCTTCCGGAACCGGCAAACTGAACTTTTTTCACAAAAAGGGTGCATACTTTGGGGAGACCGGGTGGTAATACCAGAGACATTGCAAAATAGAGTACTGGACATGCTGCATGAAGGGCACCCGGGCATCGTCCGAATGAAAGCCCTGGCCAGAAGTTACGCTTGGTGGCCAGGGATGGACAAGCAGATCGAAACATGGGTAGCCACATGCAACAGTTGCCAACAAACACGATCCACCCCCCCCTCAGCACCACCCCTGGAATGGGAAACCCCTAGAGGCCCCTGGTCAAGAATCACTAAAGCCCCACTAAAGGACACACATTTCTGATTACCGTTGATGCTTATTCAAATTGGTTGGAAGTTTGCACCATGAAAACAACTACCACGAAAGCCGTCATAAACAAATTAAACAAACTCTTTGCCACACACGGTTTGCCAGACGTGCTAGTGTCCGACAATGGGCCACAGTTCACGGCACTGGCATTCGAACAATACCTGGCTAACCGTGGCATCAGACATGCCTTAACATCGCCCGCTCACCTGGCGGCGAATGGGCGGGCGGAACGAATGGTTCAGTTTACCAAAAAAAACCATACAAAAAATAGAAGACGGCAACATTCAGGAAAAAATTAATAAAATGCTACTGATACAACATATCACGCCTAACACAACCACAAACAAATGCCCAGTGGAATTACTTATGGGCAGAAGACTCCGCTCACCACTAGACCGTTTACACCCCACGTATAATCCAGAAAAGCCCCCAGGTTCCACCAGCTGACATCGAGCATTCCACATCGGCGACACTGTCTTCGCAAAAAGTTTTACCGGAGACCCTCTCTGGGTACCTGCACAGATCACCCAAATAACCGGACCCAGGTCATACCGCCTTGAAACAACCGATGGGCGAAGCTGGAAGCGCCACATCGACCAGCTACGGTCAAGGCTGGCCAGCACACTTCACACAGACTATAACGAAGGAATCAGAGGGGGGGAAACCTCAAACATCGAAAAAGAAAAAAACTCAACGCAAGCAGAACACCCCCCAAGCAGAAGCCAAAAAATAAACCAACCATACTCACCTGAAAACACAGAACCATTGCAGACAGGTGCTTCACCTGGAAGAAGTAGCTGGACAAGCTCAACCAACCCAGAGAATCCAGGCGGGAGCGGCGGAGCAAACAACTCGACCAACCCGGGTGAACCAGGCGGGAGTCGCAGCTATAGGCCCGGCTCACCCTTCCAGGCGGTTCCACCGAGGTGTTTGGGAGCGACGCGGAGCCCGTCCGAACCGGTTGACGACCAGAGATTTACTGAAGCGCGCAGGTCAAGTAGGCAGGTCTGGAGACCCGCCTACCTACGTGACTACATCACCCCGCCCCTTGGACGATACCAAGAGGGGAGGGGTGTTCCATATCAGCAGGCTTGAAACCCTGCATTCCTATTGGTCCGTTTAAGCCGTTACGTGATTGGACAGCCGGGGCGGCCCGGATTGGCTCGCTAGGAGTCTACCGCGATTGGTTTCAACCAATCGCGGGAAACTCAAAGCGGTGTCATTGGCCGCCTAGCCGCGGCGAGCTCTATAAAAGAGCCACCGCGAGTGTTGCTTTTTTTTACTCAGATCTAGCCTGTAAATAAAGAGCTGTTGTTCACTGATTCTGAGTCTCTCGTCTCTATGAGCCCGACCTTCCGAACTTAACACTCCTACCATCTCCTGTTCATTATTTCTCTTCACTTATTAAACCCTCACCTAGTTAGGTGACATTGTTTGGCCATCGGATGCTTTGTGCAGTCAACTAACCATTTAATGGGGGAGAAAGTGATGCAAGGTCCACGGAGGAAATACATTGATTGCAAACACATGCAAACATTTTTTTCTTTTAATTGGGGAAGAGGAAGAGAAAATTCTAGACAATGCAAGATGAAATCTTCAATCCTTTAGCATAAATGCTGAGAATTCAGTTCTGATTGCTGCAATTTCCTTCCTTTCAGTTTACTCCTACCAGCTTGCTTCTTCCTTCCTTCCTTCCTTCCTTCCTTCCTTCCTTCCTTCCTTCCTTCCTCCCTCCCTCCCTCCCTCCCTCCCTCCCTCCCTCCCTCCTTGGCTCCCATTCTAGACCAAATTGCAAGAAGGCAAAAGTTTTTTTTGTTTTTGCCGTAAGCTCTGGATTGTGTGATGGGATGTAACCTCTAATCCACTCCATTCAGCCAGGCAGGAAAAAAAATTGATCTTTAGTACCTCCATCAATATGTACGGAAATTTACAGAACAAAAAGCCAGTTCTTATGCTGCAAAATCCATCTTTCTTAACTATAGGTTTCTGTGTCAGTGTTTTGGGAGAAAAAACAAAAGGGGGAAAGGGAACTCTTCCTGCATACATACTCAAGCTTTGTGAATCCAGAAGGTGAAAGAGACACAACAAAAAGGATTTTGTTGTTCCAAACCTCTGGAATTCATTTTCTACCCACAACAATTCTCTTTCTCCCATCTTTTATCCATAAATTTCCACATTTGTCCATGGATTTGCATGCATGATGTTCTCCTATCCCCATCTGAAACGTCACAACAGTTAGCATTGTTCCACTTGGACATTAATTTGCAATTGTTTAAAAAAAAATAAATCAAAAATTAATACTTAATTTTAAATACTTTAAACCCCGTTCATTTTAAAAAAGAGAAGGTAAGAATGATGTCAAAACATCTGGGAAATAGAAAATTCAGTAGCTGACCTTCCTTGCGTCTATCTGAGAGATGGAGATCACTTTAATTCACACCCAGTTATGCACAGATTAACTTTCTCAAGCATCTTGCAATAAAAAACCCTAAAGTTTAGCCAACATAAAACAATTGTGCATTTCTGTAGGTGGGCAGAGATCTCTGGCATGGGATGCAAGGCCAGCTCCCCTCTTCTTAGGCCTGTTTCTTTGGAACGGTTTGTATCCTGCCACGCACGCTTTCCAGTCAGTATGGATGGATGAGGTTCATCCAGCCATACTTCGCTCATGGCAACTGGATCATGCATCGGGGGTGTCAAACTCAGGGCCCCTGGGCCAGGACTGGCCCATGATGTGGTCGGATGTGGCCCACAAGCCGTCCTGGAAAGGTAGGGGGGCTTTGGCCCACCTCACTTCAGCCCAGCCTGCCCAATGCGAAGAGGAAACAAGCCAGCAATTTGGGGAGTAGCGTCAAGCTGGCCACGCCCACCCAGTCAGCCACGCCCCCCACCTGGTGCCCCCGAGGTCAACCACAGCCCTGATGTGGCCCCCAATGCAACTGAGTTTGAGCATCTTATCAGCCGGCAGTGCAAGGTTGGGAGGCCTGGAGAAGCCCCGGAACCGCCAAGAATCGGACACGGCTGACTGGGTCACACCTTCCTCATCGCGGATTTACTGAGAATGGATCCCAGTAAACACCCAGGCATAGAAGGAGAGGCAGCCTGCGACGTACGGCCCTCAATTTATGTTGCTAAGCGAGACACTGATTATGTGAATTTTGCCACCAACCTTCCTTGCCAAAGCAGTTCAGTGAATCCCTGCAGTCATTAACTCTGTCATTAAGTGGATCTGGCTTCCTCCATTGGCTTTGCTGATCAAAAAGTTGTAAAAGGGGATCACGGGACCCCCAAGGGGACGTGGCAACCGTCGTAAATGTGAGTCAGTTGCCAGGGATCTGGATTTGGATCCCGTGGCCACACGGAGGCTGCCCCGGTCATGTGAAAAATGGTCCTCAGCCACTTTCTTCAGTGCCCGCTGTAACTTCGAACGGTCGCTAAATGACCTGTTGAAAGTCGAGGACTTCCTGTAACTGCAGAAATTATCCTTCTGCGGCTTCTTTAAACAAAGCATTTCCTTCTCTCTCTCTCTCCCTCTTCTCTTTTCGTACAGAGACCATAATTACCACTGGAAAGTGCAATTTGTATCCTGAAAGAGTGTCAGGGAAACCTCAGCAGCTGCCAGGCCCAGCTAATTCTCTGATTAATGTTGTTATCAGAGGGGGCTCCTCCTCTTCCTCCCTTCGCTCTCTCCCCCTCTCTCTGCCTCTTTTTCCTGATCAGAGCGCTAATTTTATAACATCCTTGTTAAATGAGGTATGCAGCCTTTTAAAAATCCCCCTTTCCATGATCATAACTTCCTATCAGGCTGAGGCAGATGGGCTCTTCGGGTGGCTTAATTAAAGGCGGAAAGCAGATGCTGAGGGAAATTAATCAGCACTGAACCAAAATGTTGGGATAAAATGGTTACCTTCGTTCAGCTCATTGTTTGGGATACTCCTCAGTTGCCAGGAGGAGGAAGAGGAGGAGGAGGAGGAGGAGAAGGAGGAGGAGGAGGAGTTGGAGGAGGAGGAGGAGGAGGAGGAGGAG
>NW_020716823.1:704040-726271 GCF_900518725.1 Notechis scutatus | reverse complement strand
AGATGCCCTAAGCTTTATGCACAGGTTAATGTCCTCTGGGAAAAGGAACCTCTGTACAAAGTCATACCCTCAGAAGACCCTGATGCGTGCGCTCGCACAGATTTTTGCATGGGCAGTGACGAAGATCCAGAAGAATTTCCTTCGTATAAAACTAAAACAGAGGAGATGCAGTAATAAATCAGCTTCAACAGTTTCGGTACATACCAGGCCTCAAGGCCTCAAGGCCTCACGTAGGCTGAAAGCGTGTACCAGGAACAAAGAACATCAATCAACAACACGTCATCATGGGCTAATAACTGGACTGCAGGTGCTGATTTGCTACTTTGTACCTTTTAAACTGACCATGTAACTGTAATTGGATGCTGCTATGTGTCCACTAATATTTCTGCTCATGTAACATAATGATTGGATAGAATTCACCGCTTATGATGTATCACTATGTGTTTTTAATAAAAGAGCTTCCCCGAGCTCATGATCGGGGCAGCTCACCCGAGATAGAACCTGCCTGGTGTCTTTCTTGATGCATTCGACTACCCAGTGAGAAGCCTTTCAAATGCGGAGCAAAGCCGCACCCCTGAGAATCAAAGTCATTGGGGGAAGCTGGATTCATTTATTGACCACATGATTCACTTAACAAACATGGCAAAGAAAAGTCCTAAAATTGGGCAAAACAACCACCTTGCTTAGAATTTCTGGCCCCAGTTGTAGTCGTAATGTGAGGACTTCCTGTAAGATGCCATCCATTTAAATATCTGTTGATTGGGTTGTTCTTTTTTTGTGTGTGTCCGTCCCATGATAAAACTTCAAAAATACTACAGGACTAGAAACATACAATTTGCTTTCTGCTATTTTGCTTCTCTTGAATTTCAACTGTTGCAATCCCAAAAGAATAGGATCAGAAAACCCAGAGAAAAGAAGACGTAAAGAATATGCAGAGAATTGTCTGCAAGTCAAATTATATTATTTTAATAACCATTTCTATGTGCCAGCTTGTACTTCTGCTTCTAAATTATTCATCATATTCTAGTCTGGTCTGTAAATGCTAAAGAAAAGCTTACAGGCTCAAATATTTATGATGAGAATAAAATATTGATAGGGAAAGTAAGTGAATTAAAATAAGGACACAGATCTTAGTATGATTCCCATGCTGTCTATAACACTTCTGTTTCAGAGGAAGCAGATGGGTGGAAAAAGAAATGTACATCAGAAGAGTTGGGTTTTTTAAAGCCCCAAACAGCTTGGGATCAAATAATTGAAAGACCGAGGACAGCCTGTAGAAATATAAAGCTTATCTTGGTTTGTTTCCTAAGATAAGCAGGATTGGTTCTTGAGTTGGGATACCATCAGAAAATGTCAGATCTATGAGATATACGGAAAACAGCACTGAAAATAAAAACATTGGAGGAAGACAATAATAAATTGCTTCTCTCTCTCTCTCTCTCTCTCTCTGCCAATCCGCTGCTCAAGCAGGAAACCCTACCCATGACAGCATTAGAAGGAACCTTGGAGGTCTTCTAGTCTAACCCCCTTCTTAGGCTGGACACCCGACCCCATTCCAGACAAATGGTTGTCCAATCTCTTATTTAAAAGCCTCCCGTGTTGGATCACCCACGACTTCTAGATGTAAGTCCTTCCACTGACTGATTGTTCTGTCAGGAAATTCCTCCTTAATTCGAGGTTGCTTCTCTCCTTGACCAAGGCTCAATTGTGGTCATAACTGAAGGACTAAGTGCATTTAAAGAGACACATACAGCATCTCAGTATCAAATATGGCAGGTCCATCAGTTACAACCATCACACAGCCTGCTTTAAGTTGTGATGGGCCTTTGTGGGGCCTTCCTAATTGTATGACCTTTTCTTTGTGGCAGTCGTTAAACAGATAACCATGGTCATTAAGTGAATCAACAGTCATTAAGTTCAACCCATTGTTCATCGTGGGGCATTTTTGCAGGAAGTAAATGCCAATTTTTGGCAAAAACATTGTAAATCGCAATCACATGACCATGAGGGGAGGCTGCCATTACAACTTCAGAAGTAAGTCATATAAGTACCTTTTGGGCAGCCCATAATCACTTCTTCAAATGGTTGCTAAGTAACCAGTTGAAAGCCACGGACTGCCTGCCTTGAAGAAATCCATTTAGAAAGAGCCAAAAATTATAACTTGACTTTTTAAGGGCTTTCAAATCCTGGTGAGATAGTGGAGGGAAATAATCACGTTTTGATAATGGAATTTAAAACAGAAATGCCATTTAAAATCTCATCCTTACTAGGACTTAGAATTAAGGTGCCATTTTTGTTTTATCTTTATTTGATAGATTTTTTGTCTCATCTGTTCTCCAGGCACTCCGGATGTTTTATACTGACTTTTCCCTTCTCGTTCTTTCTATAGCTCTCCTCGGCCCTTTGGCTTCGTTTCCAGATGCTGAACCTGGATTTTGCTCAAGGACATCCGTGGAAGGCAGGGGGAGGCAGGTAAGTCAATGTCGTTTCTGCAAAGCACTAGCCTTAGGCTTATATACCACTTCCCAGGGCTTCCCAGCCCTCTCTAAGCAGTTTTACAGAGCCAGCCTGTTGCCCACAACAATCCGGGTCCTCATTTTACACACCTTGGAAGGAGGGAAGGCTGAGTCCACCTTGAGCCTGGTGGGATTCAAACTGCTGGCAGTCGGCACAATAAGCCTGCAATACTGCACTCTAACCCCTGCACCATCAGGACTGTCAATTGTGCTGTGTCTGCAACAGCACAATTGAAACTTCACTTGACTTGGGCCTTTTTTGGAAAGGGAAGCAGAAGATGGATGAATCCAAAAACACCAGGGAATTCCTGGATCCTTGGCATTTAAACAAATCGGTCATCAGGAGACCCCTTCAACAGATCCATAGAAATCCACATCTGTGGAAATTGTCCATCATTCAGGTCATGGTTGTCCCAGAGGTGCTTTTTCAAGAAGCTTCTGGGATGAGAAGCGAAACCAGGAAAACCAGTTGCCTCTTGAAAAAGCACCTCTGGGACATAGAAACATACATTTACACCCTATGCAAAAGAGACAATAAACAAAGCTAAGAAGGAAACGCAAAGTCCCGAAAACATCTTCTCCAACAGATAAGCAGGGATTAACACCAGACAAACAAGAAAGCAGAAAACAAGACCCTAACCAAGGAGCTCCCTAGGAGAAAACCACACACCCACCAACACTGACAGGACAAACCAATATAAACAGAGAGCAAATCCCACTCCCTTCTAACACTGATGATGCTACCTAGTTGGGTAATGAAACGCCTGTAAGCAAAAATACCAAGCTCAGAGCCTCCATATAGTTTAACTTAGCAGAATAACAGAAACTCCTCAAATGTTTTCTAAGCTGCCAGCCCCCAAGAGGCCTTTGCATGGAGGAGCTCCATTTGGGCGCTGAGCATTTAAACCTGCAATTGTCCATTTCCAGCTTAGTTTGCTGGGTGACGAGTGCAGGAAGTCCCACCTGCGTTTGTAGTGACTCCAAAGGGTCTTGAACATGGAAACAAGGAGAGGCTGAGCAGGTCCTCAGTTGTTAAACGAACTCAGTGAGTCTTCCCCAAGGCCCAGGGAACCTTTCACTGATGGTAGATTCAGGATCTGTGCATTGCAACCTGAATTAGCAAACACCGTTTTATTCATTTTGCTATCCGTCTCCTCCTTGAGGGCTATCTTGGTATGATGAGGACCTTAATACCAGCCCACTCTTTTAATTCTGATGGCAGCATAATACATTAATTCAATTAATTTAAATCTGCTGTATTCCCAGGTCTAATCATGATAATAATAATAATCTGAAAATGAGGGTCAAAGGTTCATGCAATGATTTTGCCTGTATGAAAAGAATCTGCCTCAGTCACTGTTCAGCTCTTCTGCACATTTTTCCTGAATCGTAATCTTCCCCAAACATTATAAGATAATTAAAGGAAGCCCTTGATAGTTCAGAAAACATCACCCTTTTCCCCCCGTCTCAGTTCTCTGTTCCCTGGGATTTCGCATTCCCAGCCAACTTATCTTTCTGTCTCACTGACTTTTCTCAAACCGGTGCTTTCTGATTCCTCTGGAGACCCATTAAAATACAAGAAGCATAATGCTCTTAGCTTGATCCAGCCTTCCTCTCATAAACCTCCTTTCTCTAACTCAGCTCCACTTTAGAAGGTGAAGGCAGAGAGAGAGAGAGAGAGAGAGAGAGAGAGAGAGAGAGAGAGAGAAGAAGAAGAAGATTGCATGGATAATTTAAATTATGGGGGTGATTATGAGGCTGAAATCACAGAATAACAGAGTTGGAAGGGACCTTGGAGGTCTTCTAGTCCAACCCCCTGCTCAAGCAGGTGACTCTAGACCATTTCAGATAAATGATTGTTCAATCTCTTCTTAAAAACCTGCAGTGCTGGAGCATTCACAACTTCTGAAGACAAGTCATTCCGTAGATTAATTGCTCTCCCTGTCAGGAAATCCCTCCTTAGTTCCAAGTTGCTTCTCTCCTTGGCCAGTTTCCGTCCATTGCTTCTTCTGTCCTGCCCTCAGGGGCTTTTGGAGAACAGGCGGAGCCCCTCTTCTCTGTGGAAGACTGCTATTGGAAGACTATTGGAAGACTATTGGAAGACTATTGGAAGACTATTGGAAGACTATTGGAAGACTATTGGAAGACCGCTCTCACGTCGCCCATGACCTGACCGTGGAATCGTGGCACCCTAAACTCTAAGTCCATTGTTCATTAGTGCCTGACTACTGATAGGAGGACATATATAAGAGCCATTGCCTAAGAACACCACAAAACGAGGCGTTTTCTTCCCTTCTGGATCTCTCTTTGTTGATCCTTTTCTGCCTCCTTTTTTCCCCAGTGTCCTAAAAAAGTAAATGTGAAAGTAATAAGATTTTTTAAAGGTACAGAAGAGGAATTCCCTCTTATCTTGGTTGAAGACAAACACATTTAATGCTTCTTCTCTCCCTAAGAAAAGGCTGATGATTCTTCTTTTCTCTCACAGAGTGAAGTTATTTATTTAAGTTAAGGAATTAAGGCAAAAAAAAAAAAAAAAAAACCAGCGGAAGGATCGCCGTCTCTCTCTCCTTTTCCTGTCACTCTGTCTTCCTTTCTTTTGGGGGATCGCAGCTGCACTATTAAAGCCCCACCCCCTTTTGAGGTATGTAAAAGAGGCGGAGTCTTAATTGTGTTGATGTGCCCATCATCCCAACTCTTTGATGTTGGTGTTGATCATCTGGGTGTGGATGGCTGGCGAGGGGGTCTTTTGATCTGTTGCTTTCCTTTCTGGCTTTTTGACTGACTCTTTTGAATGGCATGTAAGCATTATTCATCTCTATGTGCCCGTTGGTAGCCGGTTTGTCTGAGTGCCAAGACACCAAGGAATTCTCTAGCATTTGTGGACGTGGCTCGGTCCCCTTCATATCCCTAAGAGAAGAGATGGCCGATAAATATTTTTGGGGGTAAAGTCACTCTCATCTGCTGAATCTGGAATCTCTCCAGCTATCTTATCTGGAATTCAGCCATAGCAAGTGGGCAGGGGGCTTTCTGGGGTATCCTTGGCTACTTAAGAGTTGGATGTTTTTGTTTTAGGGCCTGACGTGATACATATTTCATCCTACCTCACATCCTCCTTTGTTCACACCACCCCCAAGGGATCACTTGATCTATTTGAGATCATCCATGGTGGCAAAGTGGTTAGAATGTGGTACTGCAGGCTATTTCTGCTGACTGCTGGCTGACTGCAATTTGGCAGTTCAAGTCAGGGGTGGGCTTCAGAAGGTTTAGCAAGGAGTTCTCTGTCTGGTTGCTGGATGGGCGTGGCCTTGGTGGGCGTGGCCTAGTCAGCCTTCTGCACCATGATGGGGAGGGGCATTTTCCTTGCGCCTCCAGAGGGCGAAAACGGCCTCCCCAGGCTCCAGGGACTCTCTGGAAGCCGCAAACGGGCCCTTTCCAGCCTTCCCAAACTTCCGGCAGGGCCGTTTTTTTGCCCTCCCTGAGCCTCTGTGCACGCCCTGCCCTTACCTGCATCCAAAATGGGCCAGGTGGGGACTCCTGGGAAGGGCGAAGTGGGGTGGGCGGGCCAGCCAAGAGTGGGATTTGGGGGTTCTCTGAACTGCGCAGAATCTTAGCAAGGGGCTCCCCTGAACCCCTGCGAGCCCCCAGCAGCCCCAACCCTGGTTCAAATCTCATTTCAAATCAAATCAAATTTCATTGTACACATGTTGTGCATTGACAATAAAGGTTTGAACTCACCAGGCTCCAGGGTGACCCATCCTTCCCTCCTTCCGAGGTGGGTCAAATGAGGAGCCAGATGGTTGGGGGGGAAAGAGGCTCTGGAAACTGCTTAGAGAGGGCCGGAAAGGCACTGGGAAGCGGGACATAAGTCTAAGTGCAATTGCTATGGCTATTCCCTTTATGGAATGATGCAAAGCTTTTCCTGTGGAATTCCCACCCTGTTTCCATGCCCCTCCCTCCCTCCCTCCCTCCCAAGAAGCCCCTTAGTCTCCATCCTGAAATGAGCCAGATTAAGCAAGAACCAGCAATGAAGTTCAACTAACTATATACAGCCAGTCTCAACTTACAGCAGTTCATTTAGTGACCGTTCAAAGTTCCAGCATCCTGAAAAAAGGGATTTATGAGCATTTTTCACACTGACGAGCCCATGGCCACAGGATCAAAATCCAGACGCTTGGCCACTGACTCACATTTATTATGGTCACAGGGTTCTGGGGTCACGTGATCCCCTTTTGTGACCTTCTGACAAGCAAAGTCAACAAGGGGAGCCAGGTTCACTTAACAACCATGTCACTAACTGAACAATTGCAACTATTCACTTAACAACTGTGGCAAGAAAGGTCGTAAAATGCAGAAAACTCGCTTAATAAATGTCTCACTTAGCAACAGACATTCTGGGCTCCGCTGCCCCCCCCCCCGTACTTCTGCCCAGCGTGGTTAGCAAACCTTCCAGGTCCACAGAATGGGACATATCCAGTCAGAGGGAGTTGAGTTGAGGAGAAAGTTTGGGTTCAGGTCCAGTTCCTTAATTATTTCTTTGAAGCGGCCCTGTCTCCTTTCAGCTCCTATTTATAGCACAGGACCGACGGAGATTAATGGCACATCGTCTCGGCCTTTCCGCAGCAGGCTGGGCGAGGCACATCGCCTCTTGGTAACACAGCATCATTTGCCTGCTATTTTTGTTATACCATATTCTATTTAACAGATAGCTTGACAGCTTGAGCGGGATATCAGCTGGAGCATTTATCTTTGTCACCAGCTGGTGGAGAAGATCAGAACCAGAACAGAGCTGGAAGGGACCTTGGAGGTCTTCTAGTCCAGCCCCTGCTCAAGCAGGGGATCTTATCCCATTTCAGAGAAGTGGCTGTCCAGTCTCTTCTCAAAGAGAGATGATGGATCCACAACTTCTGAAGGCAACTTCTGTTCCACTGGCTAATTGTCCTCCCTGTCAGGAAATTCCCCCTTAATTCCAGGCTGCTTCTCTCCTTGATTAATTTCCATCCGTTGCTTCTTGTCCTGCCCTCCGGGGCTTTGGAGAAGAGGTTGACCCCCTCCTCTTTCTTGGGCAGCCCCTCAGATACTGGAATATTGCTATTATGCCCCCCCTAAAAGTCCTTCTTTTCTCTAGACTGGCCAAACCCAAATCCTGCAATTGTTCTCCACATGGTTTTGTCTCCTTTAGGCCTTTGACCATCTTAGTTGCTCTTCTTTGCACTTTTTCCAACGTCTCAACATCTTTTTTTGTAATGTGGTGACCAAAACTGGATGCAGTTTTCCAGGTGTGGCCTTATGGAGGCTTTCTAAAGCAGTACTAACACTTCATGTGATTTTGATTCTATGCCTCTGTTTATACAGATATAAACATATAAAACATATAAAGTAAGCTATATAAGATAGAAAATTAGATATAAACCTGTTCTGTCTCACTTTTCTTCTTTCCCAAAAGATGAAAGAATACAAACTCACGCAAACACAAGCAGGCAAGCTGGCTCGGACTTCACAGAGTTAATTCTTTGGAACTGATAATATCCTTGGCATTCCAACACCCCCTGCCTGCCAAGTCCGAACTGATAACAAATAAAAATCTACTCACAGATAATTACAAGGCAGTCCACAAAAATCATTCACGAAGAAAACCTGAAGTAAGATCAAACTTTGTCCCGTACAAATTTCCAGCCGAAAATACACCCACTTTTATCCCCTGTGGGGTGTGGCTCAATGACTCAGCTCACTCTCTGACCCTCCCACGCCTCCTACGTTGCTGCTCACATTTCTCCTTACGACGCTGCTTAGGATCAAGCCAACACTCTTCCTCTTTACTCCTTGTCAGGGGCTGCTTCGATATGCCTTCCTCCTCCTGATTAATCTCAGGCTCTTCCTCTCGGTTGTGTGATGGAACCTGAGGCATTATCAGGGAGGAAGGCATTGCCAGAGAGGAAGGTCCTGGGGAGGAAGGCATTCCCAGTTCCTCCTCCTCATCTTCCAGGTCTTCTTCCTCTGACAGCATAGACTCGGGAATCGGGGCCACAACATAAACATATAAAAGATATAGAACAATCAGAGTTTGATTCCTTTGCCCCTTCCTTCCTGCGATATTTATGAAGGCCTGTCAGCCCAGCAGACTTGCAGGGGAGAGTTTAGACCAGGAGTCCCCAACCCCCAGGGTGCGACACCCCCCCAGGCTGTGGGCCATTGGGAATTGGCAGGTGAGTGCGTGCATGGAAACCCCCATGTGTGTGAGAAGTTGACGAGCATGTGCCCATGCGCTCCATTTGTGCAAGGGTGAGTGCGTGTGCCTGTCAGTTGCAGAAATGGAGGGGGGCACACAGGCACACGCGCACACGCACTTGCCTGCCACTCACAAGGAACCAGCCCCTCCCCCCCTCCCTGCTGTTCCATAAAGGTGGGAAAGTTGGAGAACTCTGGTTTGGGCAAGACAGAGTCTTCCCAGAAAGAGGCCCAGATGGAGAGACTGCATAGTTCCAAGATGGATGGGGCAGTGAGGAACAACACAGAGTTACAGGGCTGGAAAGGACCTTGGAGGTCTTGTAATCCACACACACATGCACACACACACACTCAAGCAGGAGATTCTTTACCAGGAGTGTCAACCTCAAGGCCCGCAGGCCGGATCTGGCCCCCAGGGCCAGCCTGGAAACAGCAAAGGACTGGCCCGCAGTGGGATGACCCAAAGGGGCCCAAAGGCAACACAGTCACATAAGCAAGAAGGGTCCCTTTAATACCTCCAACTTTGCCCCCAGTGCCCAGATTCCCTTCAGCTGGAGAAAAACTCTCCCAGGAACTGCCTTGAACTGTAGAAAATTCATTCCAAAACAAAGTCTATACAAACTGTAATTAAAAATCCACACAAACCAGGCTGCAGTAATTAACTTGACATGGCAGGAGAAGGAATTGCAGGCTTGAAAGGGCAGCAAAACACACACAGTTGGGAAGACACCAGGAACTCAGATAAGCCATACCAGATAATACCAAATAATTCATGATTTGCTCTCAACAGTTTGCTGTGTGCAGCTTCCCTTTTTAAACACTGTGTTCCCAGCTGTAGCTAATGAAGGGAATCAGGGCCCTTTCCTCCCCGTAAGCCACACAACCCACATTGCTCCCTTCTCTGTTCCTCCCTGCATGCCCTAAGATGAAGAAGGGGTGGGCCTAGGTCTTCCTCCAAATTCCTTCTCCCTTGTTCTACTTCTTCCCTGCTCTGCCCAGCCAGATTGTGCCCTTTCCCAGTTTCCTCCAAAGCCAACAGAGCCACACTCCCACTCCCTATCAGCTGCTTGGCCTCCCGCTCCAAACCAGACTCTGACGGGGCAGGACATGCGGTGCCTCTGCCAGCAAAAGCGGCCCTCCCGACCTCCATTTCCACTGGCAGAGGGTTGCAGGAGGCTGTTGCAGCTGAAAACGGAGCCCAGGAGCCCGTTTTCACTGGCAGAGCGCTTGGGCCACCGCAGGCCTCCCCTACACGAGTGATGTTGAGCTGGCCATGACCATCCCATTCCCCCACCCCCTGAGGTCAAACACAGCCCTGATGCAGCCCTCAATTAAATCGACTTTGACACCCCTTTTCTATACCATTCCAGACAAATGGTTGTCCAGTGTCTTCTTGAAAGCCTCCAGTGACGGAGCAGAAATGGCATCACCAAAGGACAGGAGGTTATGCCACAATATTGTAGCTCGCATTTTATCACATACTCTGCCCATGAACCCCCGTCTTCAGGGGCTCAAATGCTGCTTTAATCCTAAATCAAACTGGACCATTTCTAATTCAGCTTATGCTAAACGTTAATCCTCCCTTCCTTTCCAAATTATCATGGTTGCGTCATCCTGTGCTTTCCATACACACAGCTGATGGCAGCTATATAAGATGGCCAGAAGAAGATGAGATGATTGTAAAACTAACTATTGTAAAACTAATTACTCAGAGGCTTAAACCCTTAGCTGGATTGTTAAGGGAAACCAAGGCTACCACTTTTTATATCTATAACTGAATTTTCCATCTTATTCTTATCTTTTTCATTCTAATTTCAGATCATAAAACTGGAAGCTATTTTGAGGAGCCAGCTGTCGTGACTATGCAACACACGCGTTTGCATCGAAGCCACAGCGACCTGAAGGATGGCATTCCTCTTCATCAGAATAAACTCTGTATCATAATAATATGCGCAGTCTATGTAAAATGCTGTGAGGTGAAGATCTATGCATTAACCACGATTCACGTGATTGAGTTCATATGAATAATTATCATTAATAATGGTAATCATGGGTAATAAGGGTAATCAGGGGTAATGAAGAGTAATGAGGGAAAATTATTATAAATATCGAATCCCAGGAAACTCGGGTTAGATCCAACTTTATTTTGCTTGCTTAGCTATTATCTCGGATTCCTTGCGGAGGAAGGAATAAACAATAAGCTTTTGTGTTACCAAATACTGAAGCGAAGAATGTCTTATTTTCTCCCTGCATTTGTGCCAAAGAGTAGCCGAGAGGAAAGTTGGATCTCATACATCCATAATATTTTGTTACCTGTGATATTATGGCAGAAGTTACTGCTGTTGATGGAGGTTTTGAGGATGTTTTGGAGGTGGATGTGGATAATGCTGTTGGAGGGACTGGCATGGTGCCTGAGCAACCCTCAATTAAGTTGGACGATAATGTGGTGTCTTTGGAAAGTGGGCAAACAGATAACACGAGATGTGAAGAGGATCCTCAGCCTGTGGTACGGCTGAAAATCTGGAAGGAATGGAAATTGGGATTGGAGTTGAGGGACAATATGAGAGGGAAGGTTTCACAAGGGAAACCTCCCACTTTTTTGCCACTGCCCTCCGGGACGTTTGAGAAGTGGAGGGAACGACGGATTGCTGATGAAGATGAGTGTGGTACTTCTATGACCAGTTTAAATGCTAGTACGTTGGAACTGCTCCATGTCAAGTATGGTGACTTAAGCATTCATGACTCTACTCCCCAGACCGTTTGGGACAGTCCAGGAAGGGGATTTAGAATGGAAGACACATCTTTCTTTAGTTCAAGTGCCAGGGATAGCAGGGATATGAGTAGGAGGAGGTCGGAGGGAGCATTTTCTATGGAAGTAGATGAATCATTAGCAGATGTAGTAGGAGTGTCAGGAACTCGGAATAAAACCTCTAAACCATTCCCAGGTTCCAGGGTTGAATTTAGGGATGCGCAGATGGGGAATAGACAAACAATTCACTCCTGAGGTCCATCAGGCATGTCTGGATATTGGCCCCAAAGAATGGTTTGGGATGGTCCTCCTCCTATAAACACTTCCTTTGATGGGAGCCCTGATAGGTTACCATTATTTTTAAGCCAAATTGTGAACAACCTAGAATTATATTCAAATTGCTATCCTTCTCAATGGTCTATTATAGTTGCGATAACTACAGTGTTAACAGGTGATGCTGCCGATTGGACTGCAGAGTTGCATAGTGTGCATGCAAAGGAATTGATTGATGTTGGTTGGTTTTTGGATGCACTCAAAATTCAATTTGAAGATAGGTCAAGGATACATCAATATGAAGAAGCATTAATGTCATTGAAGCAGGATGGGAGGCCTGCTGTGGAGTATGTCAGAGAGTTTCAGAAATTGGCAACTAGGTTGCACACCTGGCCGGAAAGGCTATTGATTAGAGAATTATATCTGGCTTAGATAGAGGATTGAGGCAGGCTTGTCTTTATAGGGGGGTTCCCCAGAAACTGGGGGAATGGTATAAAACAGTTGTGGAGTTGGATGTGGGACTGAGGGAGTTCCGTCCTATGTTTGGAGGGCCCAAAAGACAACCAATAGGAGCAGTAGTAGCATGGGGTAAGGTGGGGGGAGGAGACTAAAAGGATTGGTAGAGGAATGGGGCCCATAAGGTGTTTCTGATGCCAAGGTCTGGGACACAGGGCAATGGAGTGTCCATCTATAGAACTAGATAATAGAAAACAGGTGGCTCGCATTCCTAGTGCCAAAAGTAGCAATTTACCAAGTGGTGTCATGCCCTGTAGTATGAAACAAGGGACAGTTACCTCTGAAAGATCTCAAGGGGTCTCACAAAAAACGAACATGGAAGTAATGACAAATAAACGTGAGAGGAAAACATCTGATGGCAAACAACTACCCAAGGTAGTCTCGGGGTTATACGATAGTGGAGATGACAGTCTGGATGAGGATGATTTGGTGAGTAATCCTGTGCGACCATTTGTTATACCAGTAGTATTGGAAAATCTAACAAGCAAATTGAGGGGTCAGTATGGAGCATTAATCGACACTGGATGTACTAGATGTTTAATTAGTAAAAAAGTGGTTGATGAATTACAGTCAGCAGTGGAAGAACTGCCCAAACCTATGCGTTTTGAACAAGTAGACGGTTCATTATTAGGTGGGAGTCCTACTACAATAATGACAACCCCTATCAAACTAGAGATAGGGAGTCATTGGGAGTCTTTGCGATTTATTGTAGTACCACAGATGAGGGAGGCACTAATTTTAGGTCTGGTATGGTTAGACAAATGGAAGCCCACAATATGGTGGGAAGATGGTTTTAGGAAGTTACGAATTGCAGTTGGCTCTATGTCCCCTCCATATGTAAATAATAGGGAAGTTGTAACAGCTATAGACGATTCTGAAGAACTACGTTATCCAGAGGAATAAACAGATGTGTTTAGCGAAAAGGAGTGTGAAACATTACCACCACACAGAACAACTGATTGCACCATTGATTTAATTCCTGGAGCAAAGTTTCCAAAATCAATAATGTATGCCATAACTCCAAAAGATATGGAGAAAATGAGACAATATATAGATAAAAATTTGGTGTGTGGATTTATTCAACCCGGGAAATCACTTATAGCTGCCCCTGTTTTATTTCGTGAGATAAAAGATGGTGGATTACATCTTTGTGTTGATTTCCGTGGGCTCAATGCTATTTGTATAGACAATGTATATCCTTTACCACTAATCAACGATTTGTTAGCAACGTTAGCGACTGGCAGGTATTTTATGAAATTGGACTTATGAGAAGCCTACTATCGAGTTCGAATATGAGAGGGGGATCAATGGAAAACTACTTTTAATTGCCCCCTTGGAAGTTTTCAGTTTAACGTTATGCCATTTGGGTTGCAAGGGGCACCCGCTGCCTTCATGCAACTTATAAATGAAATATTACAGGAACATTTATATCGTGGTGTTCTAGTATATTTAGATGATATTTTAATTTATATCAAAACGAGGAACATGTGGCCTTAATGAGGAAAGTTCTGAAAAAATTACTTGACGCCAAGTTATATGTGAAACTTTCGAAATGTGAGTTTCACTGTACATTGTTGGATTATTTGGGGTACAGAATATCCAATAAAGGAATAGAAATGGATCCCAATAAAGTCAGAGCTGTAATTGATTGGAAGGAACCAAAAACACGAAAGCAATTACAAAGTTTTTTTTAGGATTTGCGAAATTTTACCAGCAGTTTATTCCTAAATTTGCTCAAATTGCTTTACCACTAACAGAATTGTTAAAAACTAAACATCAAGTGCCAAAACCCAGACCTAGTCAACCCATTGTGTGGTCACAGGAGTGTCAATGAGCGTTTGATGAGCTGAAAGCTTTATTTGTTCAAGAGCCCATTTTAAAATATCCTGATACAACTAAAAGTTTTGTAGTACAAGCTGATGCAAGTGATGTGGCTGTGGGGGCTGTCCTCTTACAGTATAACATTGATGGACAATTACAGCCATGTGCATATACATCACGGAAATTTACAATCACAGAATGCAGGTGGGCTATTTTGGAAAAGGAGGCTTTCACCATAAAATGGGATATGTACATGGAGACACCTATTAGAAGGGTTGAAAGAAAAATTCAAAGTTTGGACAGATCATAAAAATTTACAAGCCTTACAGAAACCGAGAAAACTATCCCCAAAAGAAGTAAGATGGGCTTTGTATTTTAAACATTTTGATTTCCAGTTGCGATATGTTCCAGGAGGTAAAAACTTCATGGCGGATGCACTATCTAGACTACCTCAACACAATGTGTCTAGAGACGAAATTATTCAGCCCATGATCTCTGTAGGACTGTCAACTGAACAAATTCAGATGTTGACCATGAAAGAGATAACCAAAAAAGGAATTACAAGAGGCTACAAAAATGGATGTATGGATAAAAACAAATACTATTGCCTGTTTAGATAAAGATGGGTTGTATTGGAGGGGGGATAAAATATATGTTCCATCCAATTGTAGGAAAAAGATATTATCCCAATGTCATGATGTAAGGGAGGCTGGACACTTTGGATTTTTAAAAACACTACATTTGGTAAGGCGGCAGTTTTGGTGGCCACATATGAGATCAGACATTGAACAGTACATTAAAGAATGCCACATTTCTGCTATTACGAAACCTCGAGTAGGAAAACCTTTAGGACTATTACAAACTGTATTGGATCCAAACCAGCCATGGCAAGATATAGCCATGGACTTTATTGTGGAGTTGCCCAGCAGTAACAGATATACAGTAATCTGGACTATTATAGACTTGTTTTCAAAACAAGCTCACTTTATACCATGTAAAGGATTATCTTTGGCAACAAAATTAGCCAACCTGTTTATAAAACATGTATATAGACTACATGGCACACCCAGGAGGATAATTTCGGATAGAGGTGTGCAATTCACAGCACGATTTTGGAGAGCGTTTGTATGCCTTTTAGGATGCTCTCAAGGTCTTAGCTCTGCATACCATCCCAGCACCAATGGTGCTTCTGAAAGAGCTAATGCAATGATTGAAAGGTATTTGAGATCATATACATCTTACCAACAGTGAGAATGGGCTGATTTACTTCCATTTGCTGAAGTAGCATATAATAATGCTATACATGAAAGCACAGGATATAGCCCATTCCAGGTAGTAAATGGGATAGAATTTGTGCCAATCCCTGATTTACAATGTGATGAACAACAACCCATAAGTGTCCAAATGTGATCGAAAAAAGTTCAGGATAGTTGGGATAAAGTAAAAGAGACTCTCAATAAAACAGCACTAGAATATAAACATCAAGCAGACAAGAAAAGGAAAGAGTATAAAGCATCCAAACCTGGAGATCATGTTTACCTATCAACTAAATATATAAAATTACACCTAAATAGTCGAAAATTGGGTCCAAAATATATTGGACCTTTCCAAATTATGAAAGTGATAAACCCCATAACTGTAAAACTTAAATTGCCACCATGGTTACATCGAATACATCCTGTGTTTCATGTTAGTTTACTGAAGCCTGTGGAACACATTGATATACCTCAGCTTGAGGAATCTGTAATAGCTAAAGATGTAACTCATGCTGAAATTGATAAAATTCTAGATTTATTCTTATCTTTTTCATTCTAATTTCGGATCATAAAACTGGAAGCTATTTTGAGGAGCCAGCTGTTGCGACTATGCAACACACGCGTTTGCATCGAAGCCACAGCGACCTGAAGGATGGCATTCCTCTTCATCAGAATAAACTCTGTATCATAATAATATGTGCAATCTAAGTCTACGCATTAACCATGATTCATGTGATTGAGTTCATATGAATAATTATCATTAATAATGGTAATCATGGGTAATAAGGGTAATCAGGGGTAATGAAGGGTAATGAGAGGGAATTACTATAAATATCGAATCCCAGGAAACTCGGGTTAGATCCAACTTTATTTTGCTTGCTTAGCTGTTATCTCGAACTCCTTGCGGAGGAAGGAATAAACAATAAGCTTTTGTGTTACCAAATACTGAAGCGAAGAATGTCTTATTTTCTCCCTGCATTTGTGCCAAAGAGTAGCTGAGACCAGCATATTTCTCTGGCAATTTCCATCTACAGCAAGGGTCTTTGATATATTTACCAAATGCAAAATGCTTTCCTTTTAATGAAAAAACAAACTGTAAAGATTGCTTCCTTGATTGCAAAATTCTAGGGTGAGGCTTCAATTTCATATTTTTTAAAAAACACAGTGGTACTTGGTACTCAACTCTTCAAAACCTGTCAAACTTGATACTCAACACATTTTGATGCAAAAATGTTGTCCTGATACTCATTGTTTGTTTGGTACCTAACACACTGCAAAAGGAAGTGGGGAAAGCTACAGAGGATGACAGGAAGTTGGTCACATTGGGAAGGGCTAATAGGGAGGAAAAGGGACAGATAGGAAGTCCTTCCCAGCCAAAACAAAGGGTCTCATGGTAAGTCATGTGGTTTGTTTGGTACTCATCCTTTTTAGTACTTGTTGCACTCCCAGAACCAATTAAGAACGAGTATTGAGGTATCACTGTATTTGAATTATTCTTCAAGAAAATGAAAGGAAGAGGCTAGAATTACTTCCTCTTCTTCCTTTTGCAAGCATGAACATGGTTGGGTATATATTAACAGTCCCAATAAAATCTTCTTCCTCATCCTCCTAGCACATTCCTGCAGGGGTAGGTCCACTTTTTGGATCATTGAAGGCCACTTTGTGTGGTCAGCTGCATCTCCAGGGTGCAGGCCCATGGCTTGCATGTCTTTGTTGAGGGTGTCTTGCCATCTCTGTTTGGACGCCCGCGAGGTCGCCGGCCATTGACTTCTAGTTGATAGAGGCAGTCTTGGCGACGGTGGGAAGTGCTGCTCTCTGGACGTGTCCCTACCAGCAGACTCGGCCTCCTCTCATCTTCTCTGTCATTGGTGCCACACCAAAATGTGGCCGAGTGGTGTCATTTGGGATGTGGTCCAGAAGGGAGATGCCCGATATCCAATGGAGCCTTTGCATTTCCATGGCATGGAGAGAGCTTGCGGTCCCTCTTGTTGCTGCCCAGCATTCAGTAAAATAGAGCTACTCATCTTAAATAAAGACACACTCTCTGACCAATTGACATAAATAACATTTTAAAACCCTAAGAAAAGTGTGGGCCAGTTTTGGACTTAGAATGAAGTCTTGACCCCCTGCATTTGACACCAATGTACTGATTGAAAAGGTATCGAGGTCTGTGGTAGCAAAAGAAGATAATATTTTCAGCTCGGGGTTGAACCGAGGGATCTTTGGTGCTCTCTGAGCTCAGCTGTTTCCTTGCAGACATTTCATTGTCCAACTAGGTAACATCATTAGTGCTAGAAGGGAGGAGAGTTTGCTTTGTTTTTATATACTAGTGATTTGCCTTGTCAGTGTTGGTGGAAATATTCTTGGTAGTTCCTTGATTGTACAAGAAAACAACCAAACTCAGAGAGCATCAAGGAGTCCACAGATGTCAGTAGGGACAGCAATGTTGCATTAATTGAAATGAAGTTGATGGAGAAGATTGTGAAAAAAAAAGAATTTCAGATTAGTAGGACTAAATAATTGCTTTTCAGAGCATTAGTTTGAGCATAGCAATAGCCCTTAGACTTATATACCACTTCACAGTGCTTCACAGCCCTCTCTCAGCAGTTTACCAAGTCAACCTCTTGCCCGCCCTCCCCAACAATCTGGGTCCTCATTTGACCCACCTTGGAAGGACAGGAGGCTGAGTCAACCTTGAGCCAGTGAGAATCGAACTGCCAAATTGCAGGCAGCCGGCAGAAGTAGCCTGCAGGACTGCACTTTAACCACTGTGCCACCATGGCTCATATTTCCTTTCCTTGATGTATTAAAAACACTTTTTTTAAAGGAAAGTTGTGCATTTGTTTCCAAGGTGTGTCCCACTTTGTGTGTGCACAGAAGGAAAGCTTTTCTGGTGGGCTTCATATATACCCACAACCAAGGACAACCTTTGAAGCAGCTGTGCAAACTTTCTAGAGGACACAGCTGCTTTAATGCGTCACAGAAGGATGTTTTGGTTCTGCTAATGAAAACCTTGGAAGCAGCTGTGCTGGCCTTCTAGAGGACACAGCTGCCTTCATGAATCACAGAAGAAAGTTTTGCTTCTGCTTAATGGACCCCAAATCTTCAGAGGTAAGAATTGGCATCAGAAAAGAAAAACTAAGCAGCCTCCTATGATTATGTAGCGTTCTGAACATTGTGATGAATTTCTTCTTTGAACAGTTAATTTGTACCTAGATACAGATGGTTATTAATGCAGGATTGTTTATATTTTGCAGTTCCATTACTGTCGTAAGGTGTCCTGATTATCCAGTGGAAAGAAATAATAAGTAGAAAATAGAGTCATTGACTCCAAATGTATATACCGTATAAAAATGTGTACCTGGTGGGCAAGTTGCAAATCAGTGTGTGTGTGTGTGTGTGTGTGTGTGTGTGTGTGTGTGTGTGTGAATGTTTTATTCATTGCAGATCTTGTAGCAAAACCAACAGAGATGGGAAACAAATGAATGCCAACAATATTTTCTGGGCAAGAAATATGCAGAATCTTTGGAGCACTTTTAATCTACTCGCTCCTTAGGTTGTCAAAATTCTGCACAGGACGTTGCTGATGAATGTGTGGTATGTGGTGTCAACAGCTCTCCTGAGACATGGAGACATTAATATTAACATGTGCACACACCCCGAGGGTGTTTCTGTGTCACCATTTATCTTATTTACTTCCCCCAACTAAAATGTCAAACTGATACAATGGCTCCAAGCTAGTCAGGAAGACTCACAAATTCCAAAGTGGAGACGACACACCTCCAAGAGACCTGAGTCAGGCACTTCCTTAATACATTCTGCAAACTTCTCTGGATTTGCACAGGCCTTCGGGCAGACTTTCCAAGGCAGTGTATGAAAACAATCAGGGGGACATTTTCTTTGAGAAGTCTAATAAGAATAAGGGACTAATTGGTTTGGATCCCACTGAGCTCCCCTGATTTGTGTACTCTTCCCCTGAATCTAGGAACGGCGTGGTGGCTCAGCAGGGAAGACGCTGGGTTTGTCAGCTGGAAAGCCAGCAGCCCAGGTTTGAGACCCAAGTGCCATGCGATGGGGTGAGTTCCTGTCTTCACTCCAGCTCCTGCCAAGCTAGCAATCTGAAAGCATGCAAGTGCAAGTAGATAAAAAGGCACCACTTTGGTGGGAAGATAACTACGTTCCGCATGACTGTGGAAACATCTTCACGCTGGTTCAATGGCCTTGAAACAGAGATGAGCACCTATAGCCGGCAACGGCAAGCGAAGTAAAATCTGTAAGGACTCCTTTACCTGTACTTGACTACTGTAAACCAGCATTGCAATTATACTGAAAATGATACTTAATTTTCTCAATTTTGCAGTGAACTCTCTGGTTTAATAGCAATCTACAGCTTTGCACGCTTGTGCCAATAACATGCAAAATACATTGTATCAGGGAAATTGCTTGTAAATCCTGCACATATTTGGGAAAACATATCAAAATACAAACCTGAGGAGGATTGTATACCCTTAAATAAAATAAAAAAAGAGGCTGCAATCAGGCTAGAAAAACCAAAGCAAAATCCACATTTTGCTTCCAGAGTTAGAATATCTCCATCCTCCTTCTTGGCAAGTTTTAAGGTGTATGGACTTCAACTCCTAGAGTTTTCCAACCAGAAGGCTGACTAGGGAATTTTGGGAATTGCGGTCCCTACATCTTGGAGTTGCCATAATTGAGCAATAGTGACCTTAGGACATTCAGAGATTTATTTGAATAACTAGTACAGAAAAAGGGGTGCATATTTTGGAAAAATACTTTATTAGTTTTACCTTTAAAAGAACAACACAACTACAAATTATGTACAACAAAAAGAAAGATAGGCCTTGGCATAGACCAAGAGGGAGAGAGAGGAAAGCCTAAGAGAGGGGAAAGGGAAGAGTAAGGGAGGGGAAGGATAGAGTAGGGAAAACAGTTAAAATAAAACCATATTTTGTGACTGTCTGTAAGATCCTTTCTTCTTCAAAAGTATCATCGGCGGTGCTTTTCTTTATCTCTGCTTCGGAGGCCCTCGGCCATAATTTTCCTAGAGATGATCTATCTTTGGTTTAGCCAATTATACAAAGGATTCCAATTGTTGTAATATGATGAGGATTCTTTATTTTTTAGTGCTTGGGTTAGTTTGTCCATTTCGGCGCATTGTAAAATTTTCTGAATAACCATATGTTCAGAGGGAATGGAAGATAATTTCCAGCACTGGGCAAATGCCAGTCTGGCTGCGGTTAAGTAAAGGGGGTGCATATTTTGGTGAGTGAATGTGGGAGTAGAATGTCATGTCGGGTGGGGGGGGAGTGTTACTCAGTGACAAATGATGCCATTGGATGCCATTTTTCTACAGAATGCCAGGATGACAGAAGGAACCTTGGAGGTCTTCTAGTCCAACCCCCTGCTCTGGCAGGAGACCCTACACCATTTCAGACAAATGGCTGTCCAGTCTTTTCTTTAAAAACTCCAGTGATGGAGCTCCCACAGCTTCTGCAGGCAAATCATTCCACTGATGAATTGTTCTCACTGTCAAGAACTAAGTTGCTTCTCTCCTTGATTAGTTTCCATTCTTTGCTTCTTGTCCTGACTTCAGATGCTCCCTAGAATTTGAGGGAGAATGGAAAACTGAAGAGGGAAACTGATGTGTTAAATTCACTGTGAGTTAATATGTCTACTGCCCTCTTAGAAATCTTGTGTGCCTGGGTCTCTCTCTCTCTCTCTCTCTCTCTCTCTCTCTGTATCTCTCTCTCTCGCTCTCTTTCTCTCTCTCTCTCTCTCTCTCTCTCTGTGTGTGTATCTCTCTCTCTCTCTCTCTCTCTCTCTCTCTCTGTGTATCTCTCTCTCTCTCTGTATCTCTCTCTCTCTCTCTGTATCTCTCTCTCTCTCTCTCTCTCTCTGTGTGTGTGTATCTCTCTCTCTGTGTGTGTGTATCTTGTTGAGGTAATTCCCCGTTAGGAGAATGAGCGCATACAGGGAGACGTATTTAGAGAAGTGTTTAAATAATACACACACAGCACACAGATACACTGTACAGTAAATGTAGGTTTTTTACTTTCAATAAAGGTTTAAGCAAAGTTCAAAATAGGCAGTCCAAAGTCATTCACAGGTAAGATCAGTCAGTTTTCATCCAAGGATAATCCAATAACAAATTCCAGTGTCAAAAACAGTTCAGTATCAGACTTATATCAAATCCAATATCAGTCAATTAGGAGGAACGGCAATATTCTCCAACAGAAGGAAACAGAGACTGAGACACACTCTCTTCTGAGACTAAGACGAAGACAACCAAGGTTTCTGGCTCCATCTTATGGCCGTTTGAGAAACCACATCCAATTGCAGTTTTTAGCATGCTCTTAAAGAGACAGTATTAAAATGTCTATCCTGGTTTAAATAGTTCCATCCCAAATAACTGTTAGGTGACTCACATTCCTAACATCTCTCTCTCTCTCTCTCTCTCTCTCTCTCTGTGTGTGTGTGTATCTCCATCTCTCTCTTTCTCTGTGTGTGTGTGTATCTCTGTCTCTCTCTCTGTATCTCACTCTCTCTTTCTGTGTATATATATATATCTGTATCTCTCTCTCTCTCTCTCTGTGTATCTCTCTCTCTCTCTCTGTATCTCTCTCTTTCTCTGTCTCTCTGTCCCTCTCTCTCTCTCTCTCTCTCTCTCTGGGTCTCTCTCTCTCTCTCTGTGTATCTCTCTCTCTCTTTCTGTGTATCTCTCTCTCTTTCTGTGTATCTCTCTTTCTCTCTCTCTCTCTCTCTCTGTGTATATCTCTCTCTCTTTCTGTGTATCTCTCTCTCTCTCTTTCTGTGTATCTCTCTCTCTTTCTGTGTATCTCTCTTTCTCTCTCTCT
>NW_020716823.1:684112-703940 GCF_900518725.1 Notechis scutatus | reverse complement strand
TCTCTGTGTGTATGTATCTCTCTCTCTCTCTGTATCTCTCTCTCTCTTTCTGTGTATCTCTCTCTCTTTCTGTATCTCTCTCTCTGTGTATCTCTCCTTCTTCCCCCCCCCCTCTCTCTCTGTATCTCTCTCTCTCTTTCTGTGTATCTCTCTCTCTCTCTGTGTGTATCTCTTCTTCTTCCTCTCTCTCTCTGTGTATCTCTCTCTTTGTCTCTCTGTCTCTGTCTCTTTTCTCTGTGTGTGTCTGTGTGTATCTCTCTCTCTCTGTGTATCTCTCTCTCTCGGTGTGTGTGTGTCTCTCTCTCTCTCTCTCTCTCTCTCTCTCTCTCTCTCTCTCTCTCTCTCTCTCTCTCTCTCTCTCTCTCTCTGTATATCTCTGTCTGTCTATTTATCAGTAGTCATGTTGGCCCAGTGATTAGAATGCAGTATTTCAAGTTAATTCAGCTCACTGCAGGGATTCAATCCTGACGAACTCAAAGTTTACTCAGCCTCCCATCCTTCCGAGGTGGGTAAAATGAGGACCCAGATTGTTGGGGGCAAGAGGCGGATTCTGTAAAACTGCTTAGAGAGGGCTGGAAAGCTCTGTGAAGAGGTATATAAGTCTAAGGGCTATTGCTATTGCTATCTATTTATCTCTCTATCATCCATCCATCCATCCATCCATCCATCCATCTATCTATCATCTATCTATCCTCTATCTATCTACACATATAACTCACAGCTAAAAAATCTCAACCATTCAGTCAACAGCTTTAGCTGTGCAGATGTCCTTCAGAAAGAAAAAATTCAGTGTGGCTTTACCCTTTCATAAAGGAATAAACCAAAACTTTTCTCACAGCAAAGGAAACATTTTTTTTTGACCTTCGGAGGAGATTAACCTACTGATTTTGTTTGTAAGGAGGCACCAGGATGAGCTTCCTTTATGCCAAAATCTTTTCAAGTCAATTTAGAAGCTGGGCTTTCATTGACAGCAATATGTCTTATTGCTGAAACTGTTCGTGATAAGAAAAAAATAAAACAAAACACCACAGCCACTTTAGCAGTTAGCAGGTAATTACCCTTTCAGGTGACAGAAGGGAGGTTCAATTCCAGAAGACCTACACTGAAGGTTAATGAAAATTTGAAAGTTTATTGCAGAGAGAAAGAGAGAGAGAGAGGGAGAGAGAGAAAGAGAAAGAAAGAAACAGATGGTGGAGAATGAGTTCAGGTGTGGGTGGGGGAAGTGCTCAAAAAGTGTATAACAAGCCGTCTCACACCAAATGATACCTTAATGGCTTTCCTCTAGTGGGATGTTCATAATTCTGCATAATTAAAGGGAGGATAAGGTTCAAAATCTATTAATTGGAAGATCAAAATCCTTAAGGAGTCATCACTTTTTGCTAAGATATTTCCAAATATCTACAGTGTGTATTTTGTGTGAGTTGTGGGATTTTTTTGTGCAAATCTGCACTTTCTTGGTTATAACTGCTTTCATTAGCAATTTTCTTGTTTTCTAATGGCTGTCTAATTAAACCATAATGGACTATTTAGTTTTATGTATCTTCACTGAGAAGCTAACAACCAAACAAACAGTCATAAACTACAGTCACATCCATCCACCCCTAAAATATTTGTAGTTTTTAATGTGCCAAGAAGAAAGGCAAAAAGAAACACAACCACATTTGATGAGTGTATGCAAATCCCGTTTGTTGATGTCAAGAAAGAAAGAAATATTTCTTTATTCTTTATTCCACCTGTTTATGTCAAGGCAGAGATATGTTTTGATCCTCTGAAATCAAGATGGGCTCAGATTTAAATTCAAGTTTGGGCCTTCGTGTTTGAGAATACACAACACTGTTTTCACACTACACCAAAAGTGAGCATCAAATCAAAATCCCGTGAAGTGTTAGTACTACTTTGTAAATCCTTGTTAAGACCACACCTAGAATCCTGTATCCAGTTTTGGTCACCACATTAAACAAAACATGTTGAGAGTTTGGAAAAGGTGCAGAGAAGAGCAACTAGGATGATTAAAGGCCTGGAGACTGAAACATAGGAAGGACGGTTGCAGGATTTGGGTTTAGCTAGCTAGAGAAAACTCTATACTTGAATACAGCTCATCAGTCTGGAACCTAAAACTAAAATCCTATGGTATCTCTGGACACCTGCATAACTGGATAGAAGCATTCCTGTCAAACAGACAACAAATGGTCAAAATTGGGAGCGTCCTATCAAATTCTGTACCTGTCAATAGTGGAGTCTCCCAAGGCAGTGGACCAACTCTCTTCATACTCTACATAAATGACCTCTGTGATCATATTAAGAGCAACTGCATTCTCTTCGCTGATGATGTAAAGCTATTCAACACCACAGACAATACTGCTACCCTTCAAAAAGACCTCGACTATGTATCAGAATGGTCAAACAAATGGCAACTTCAAATCTCAACAAATAAATGCTCTGTCTTACATATTGGCAAAAACAATCAGAAAATAAAATACAGGCTGAATAGTCAAGATCTTGTTGATGATCCAAACTCTGTCAAGGATCTTGAAGCACTCATCTCTAATGATCTCTAAGTGGTAGAGCCCACTGTAACTACATAGCCAAAAAGGCGTTAAGAGTTGTTAATCTAATCCTACGTAGCTTCTTCTCTGGTAATATCACACTACTAACCAGAGCATGCAAAACATTTGCTAGACCAATACTCGAATACAGCTCATCAGTCTGGAACCCACATTATGTATCTAATATTAACACAGTTGAGAAAGTCCAGAAATACTTCACAAGAAGAGTTCTCCATTCCTCTACTTGTTGCAGAATACCTTATGCCACCAGACTTGAAATTCTAGACCTAGAAAACCTAGAACTACGCTGCCTTTGGTCTGATCTAAGTATAGTATATAAAATCATACATGTCAATGAATACTTCAGCTTCAACCATAACAATACAAGAGCAAACAATAGATACAAACTCAAGGTTAATCGCACCAAACTTGATTGCAGGAAATATGACTTCAGCAACAGAGTGGTCAATGTCTGGAATCCTCTACCTAACTCTGTGGTTTCTTCCCCAAATCCCAAAAACTTTAATCTTAGACTATCTACTATTGACCTCACCCCTTTCTTAAGAGGTCTTCAGGGGGCGTGCATAAGCGCACCAACGTGCCTACCATCCCTGTCCTTTTGTTTCTTTTATTTTTCTTATATGTATCTATCTCATGTATTCAAAACTATGTTTATTCTTATACCTGTTATCTTGTAAGCGATTGACAAATAAATAAATAAAATAGGTTTCCAGTATTTGAGGGGCTGCTACAAAGAAGAGGGAGGGGTCAACTTATTCTCCAAAGCCCCTGAAGGCAGGACAAGAAGCAACGGATGGACATTCATCAAGGAGGGAACCAATCTAGAACTAAGGAGGAATTTCCTAACAGGGAGGACAATGAACCAGTGGAACAGCTTGGCTTTAGAAGTTGTGGGTGCTCCATCCCTGGAGGCTTTTAAGAAGAGACTGGGTTTCTCTGAAATGGGTTTCTCTGCTTGAATAGAGGCCTGGACTAGAGGGCTTGAATGATGAAAGCAGACAGTGAAACTCTACATTTCCTCCAACTCTTTGAGCTGCCCTTCTCGGGTTTCTACAAAAGAGTGGCTGTCATTTTGACATTGCCTTGATTTCCACTAGGAAGAGCAGAAGCAAAGACTACAGAGCGGATGTCGGCAGAAAAAGGGGAACCAGGGGCACGACAAACAAGGGCTACCATTTGGGTGAAGGCATAATATCCTCGAAATGATGGCCGAGCCTTGCTGGAATGGAAGCTGAAATAGAGAAACCCTGCAAATGATCTGTCACAATAGGTGATTTATAGAGTTAAACTCCTGGATGCTATTTTTATTTTTTTTATTTTAAAAAAAATTGTCCAAAATAACTACAAGCATTTCCTTCCTTCCTTCCTTCCACAACTTCTTCCACTTTTCTTGACAACATTTTTCAGAGTTTGTCACTGCCTCCTTTGTAGAACTGGGAGAATGTAACTAGCCCAAGGTCAGTCGGCTGGCTTTGTGCCTAAGGCAGGACTAGAACTCACAGTCTCCTGGTTTCTAGCCTGATGCCTTTAATCACTACACCAAACTCTAGCTATCTGTCTGTCTGTCTGTCTGTCTGTCTGTCTGTCTGTCTGTCTGCCTGCCTGCGTGCGTGCGTGTGTGTGTGTGTGTGTGTGTGTGTGTGTGAGAGAGAGAGAGAGAGAGAGAGAGAGAGAGAGAGAGACTGTATAGTATTTCCCATTCAGCCATATATCACTGGAGGTACCAGCCCCCTTGTTCCCAGTTCAAGAATAATTACCAAATTCTACAGTTTGATTTATTTGACTGACATCATTCAAAGCAGTTCTATTCTAAGATATAGTCAGAATTTTTTTTCAATCAATCTTCCATTAACTTTATTTTTTTTCCTTTAAGGAAAAGGTGTTTTTTTGTTCATTATTATTTTGATTTGGGTTTTCGTTGCTTGTTTGTGATTAGAGTCTCGGCAAGATCAAAAAGGGAAAGAAAAGTGAGTTCATTCATTTTCATCTATAATAAGAAGCTTATCTCAAAGACCTTTTCCATCTCCCCGTGAAAGTACTTGATTATATTATTTACAAGTGATGTTAACACAAATGACATTTGCTCACATTTAGAAGAGACTCCAAGATGGATAAGGAGCTCTCTAGAGAATCTACAAATTAAAGTCTCTCTTGAGTTACGCTTGACATCTGGAGATGACATGGCCATGGACATATTCCAGTTGTTTTCTTTAAATAATGCAGAAGGAGCAAGAGCACTTAGGCGTATCTACTGCTTCATAATGGTTTACAGCACCCTCTAAGTGGTTTACAGAGTCAGCATCAACCAGAACAGAGCTGAAAGGGACCCTGGAGGTCTTCTAGTCCAACCCCCTGCTCAACCAGGAGACCCTAGACCACTTCAGACAAACGGTTGTCCAGTCTTTTCTTAGAAACCTCCAGTGATGAAAGCCTGTAGAGATTCATCCAGGCCACTCTCTTTATTATTTACATAAATGACTTTTGTGATCCTATTAAAAGCCCACTGTAACAACATTGCCAAAAAGGCATTAAGACTTGTTTATCCAATCCTGCAAAGCTTTTTCTCCAGTAATATTCTACTACCAACTAGAGCATACAAAACCTTTGCCAGACCAATTCTTGAATACAGCTCATCCATCTGGAACCCGCACTGCATATTGGACATTAACACAATCGAGTGAGTCCAGAAATATTTCACAAGAAGAGTTCTCCACTCCTCTGCTCGCAACAGAATACTCTACACCATCAGACTTGAAATTCTAGACCTAGAAAACCTAGAACTACGCCGCCTTCAGTCCGATCTAAGTATAGTATATAAAATCATACATTGCAATGTCCTACCTGCAAATGAATACTTCAGCTTTAATGATAACAGTACACACAATAGATACAAACTCATGGTTAACAGCACCAAACTTGATTGCAGGAAATACAACTTTAGTAACAGAGTGGTCAATGTCTGGAATACTCTACCTGACTCTGTGGTTTCTTCCCCAAACACTTTAATCTTAGACTGTCTACTATTGACCTTCCCCCTTTCCTAAGAGGTCTGTAGGGGATGTGCATAAGCACACCAACGTGCCTACCGTCCCTGTCCTATTGTTTTTTTTAATTTGTATCCATTTCTTGTATTCATAATCATGTTTATACTTATATATATTATCAAATGCACGCTTGACAAAATAAATAAATAAATAAATAATAAAATAAAATAAAATGGTTGTCCCAAAGGTGCTTTTTCAGGAGGCAACTGGATTTTCTTGTTTTTGTTTTTTCTTTTTTGAAGATGTTTCGCTTCTCATCCCAGAAGCTTCTTCAGCTCTGACTGGATGGTGGGGAATGGAATAATTTATATTCCTTGCAGACACAGCTGGTCATTTGCATCCTTTTAGGGAGTCGTTGAGGCCACTTGGAGGTTTATCTGTATCCTCAGGGTCACCTGAGTTGTGCTCCTGGTTTCTGTAGTCTGCAATTATTTTCCCTCTGGAAATCCCTTCCTACTCCCACACCATTCCAAGGGGGTTCATCCCAAATTGCATAGCTAAAAGTCTGTGGGGATTCTCAGACATCCAGGTCCTGGTTGTCCCAAAGGGGCTTTTTTTCAGGAGGCCACTGGACTTGTTTTTTTCAAAGGAAAGAAAAAGAAAAGGCACTTTTGGGATTCCAGGGATGAAGCAGCCACAACTTCTGGAGGCAACTTCTGTACCCATTGGTTGATTATTCTCACCGTTAGGAAGTTTCTCCTCAATTCCATCCATTGTTTCTTGTCTTTCCTTCTGGTCCTTTGGAAAATAAATGGACCCCCTCCTCTTTGGGGCAGCCCCTCCAATACTGGAATACATGCCCTCCCTGCCCCCCGTCCTTCTGGCCAAACCCAAATCCTGCAACTGTTCTTCATGTTTTAGTCTCCAGGCCTTTGATCGTCTTAGTTGCTCTTCTTTGTTACTTGTTCCAAAGTTTTGTTTAATGTGGTGACCAAAACTGGATGCAAGTGTTCCAGGTGTGGTCATAATAAGGATTTGCAAAGTGGTACTAATACGTCTTGTGATTTTGATTCTTTGCTTCTGTTTATACAATGAAGGATTGCATTAGCCTTTTGGGCTGCTGCTACACATGGCTGGCTCCTATTTAAGTGAAAAGTTTGGTTCCTAGGAACTAAAAACTTCTTTTTAGTTCCTAAGTCAGTCCACTGCTCTGGGGTATCCTGATTCCCCACCCACCCAAATACAGGTTGCCCTTGACTTACAATCATTTGTTTAGTGACTGTGACAACTGAAAAAAGTGACTTACGACTGGGTTTTTTCTTCTTCTTCTTCCATTCATGACCCTTGCAGACCCTCATAGTCACATGATCAAAATCCAGAGACTTGGCAACCAGCTCATACTTATGACGGCCGCCGGGTCATAAGGGGTCCAGTCATCCCCTTTTGAGACCTTCTGACAGGCAAACTCAACAGAAGAACCGGATCTACTGAAGAGCCTTGTTGCTAACTATAACTGCACATTCTCAGGTGCACATACCCCACATTGTTTATGACATCAGTTAGAATTCTACAAACAGTATTTGCAGCTCGACCATCTGGTGCTTAATTTATTTTAGGATTATTTTGCAAGCCAAAGGGTGCCAAACCTGAGTGAGATTGGTTGCATAATCAGGAGTAAGCAGCATTGGAAGGCTCCCTGAAGAAGGGGGAAAGCAGGTTTGCCCTTAAAACAGCCCTCTGAAACACAGCCCATATAGACACACACACACTGTAGATATGTGATCATTAATGAGGACTACTTGAAAACATGTGTAGTGTGTGTGTGTGTGTGTGTGTGTGTGTGTGTGTGTAGTATTAAAATAAACAATATCTTTCCAACTGGCCACTGATTTTTTAACTGCAAAAATTCATGGGGTATATGATCTCATGCTTCTTTGTTTTTTCTTTTTTAGATATAGATAGATGATAGATAGAGACAGACAGACAGAGAGATGATAGATAGATGATAGGTATGATAGATAGATAGATACATAGATAGATAGATGATAGATAGATAGATAGATAGATAGATAGATAGATAGATAGATAGATAGATAGATAGATGATAGGTAGATGAGAGAGATGATAGGTAGATGATGATAGATAGATAGACAGACAGATGATAGATAAGATAGATAGATGGATTGATAGATAGATAGATAGATAGATAGATAGATAGATAGATAGATAGATAGATTGATTGATTGATAGATAGATGATAGATAGATAGATAGGATAGATAGGATAGATAGATAGATAGATAGATAGATAGATAGATAGATAGATAGATAGATAGATAGATAGATAGATAGATAGATAGATAGATAGATAGAGATAGATAGATAGATAGATAGATAGATAGATATAATAGACAAATAGATAGCCAGAATCCTGAATCCGGGCATGGGAGGGGTGCCACAGAAAGAGGCAGAGTGGGCAGGTGTGTCACACCAGAAGCCTTTAGGGGAAGCACATTGTTTAGGGGCAGGAAAGAGACACAGGTGAGCCCTGCTCTCGTGGTTCTTGTTCTTTCACTCTGTTGGGCCTGGAGGTGCTCGCTGCCTTGAGTAGCCCTGGAAGGAGGAGAGAGAGAGAGAGAGAGAGAGATCTTTCCTCAGTGGTGTCTCAAAGCTGTGGAGGATATCAGGGTGGCTCCTGACCTGCGTGGTTGACGGTGATACCAAGTGAGCCCAGAGGGGGGGGGTGGATAGAGAGATGAATGGGCGATTGGACATGTGGCTTCCAGTGCTGGAGAAGGGAGGGAAGGGAAGCAGATAGGCTGCCACTGTCTTTCATGGGGCGTGTGGAGTGAGACAAGGCTCCTCTCGCTGTCTCTTCCCTGCCCCTCGCTGGGCATGGCAGGGCTTCCTGCCCCTCACTTCAGCCGGTTCGCCAAACCTTCAGAAAATGCAGCTACCAGTTCTAGTGAACCGGTGAGAATCGGCTGAATCCCACCCCTGGATAGTTAGAGAGAGCCAGGCAGACAAACTGACAGACAGACAAACCATTAGGTGTATTGGGAGGGTTTCCCCCTCCTTTTTTCCCCATCATGTTTGCTTTTCTGGAATTCTCTGGACAAGCCCTTCTAGTTTTCTTGGCAAAGCATTTTTTCCTGAGGGCTGCCAGAAAGGGACTGGTCCAAGCTCTCCCAGCTGCCTCTATGCCTAAGACGGGACTAGAATTCACTCCCTCCTCACTTCTGGCCTTAACCACTAACGTGTTTCTCACAAAACAAGGGCGGGCCTTTTTTTTTTTTTTTGACTCCCGAAAAAATGGCTAGGCCGTCTTTTCGGGGGTGACTTAATTTCCTCCCCCACCTAGAGCGGCCCATGGGCACGTACCTCTCCACGAGGCCGTTTCTATCGGCCGACAAAAGCTCCCCAAAGGCAGAGTCCCCAGCCGCTTCGAGGCGAGGCATGGCTGCCCGTGTCCCCTCACCTTTAGGCAGTGTCTTTTGGGCGATGGAAGCTCCCCAAGGGCAGTCACCAGCCACTTCGATCGGCCGGTAGAAGCGGCCTCTGGGCAAGTGTACACACACACTCCCCTCGCTGCGAGGCCGCTTCTACCGGCCGATCGAAGTGGCTGGGGACTCTGCCTTCGGGGAGCTTCCATCGCCCGAAAGACACTGCCTAAAGGCGAGGAGACACGGGCAGCCATGCCTCACCCCGAAGCGGCTGGGGACTCTGCCTTTGGGGAGCTTTCGTCAGCTGATAGAAATGGCCTCGTGGAGAGGGGATTGTGCATGAGTGCTCACCCCGAGGCCACTTCTACCGGCCGATTGAAGCGGCTGGGGACTCTGCCTTCGGGGAGCTTCTATCGACTGATGTTCTATCGGTAGTAGATCGGGGTATTCTAGCCTAGGCTACCTGCAGGGCCCTCCTATAGGCAAGTTCTCTCCCCACCCCCCGCCCTTCCCCCACCCATTTCTCTTCACCTCGTGTAGATCTAACAAACGATATGAGAAATGGCGGGGAAACGCATAGTTTAAATAGGCCTAAATTTTGGGGGTGGGGCTTAATTTCACCTCATGCCTAGAAATCATGCTGGGCCTTCCTATTGGTGGGGGCCGTATTGTTGGAGGAACACGGTAGATCAAATGGGATGTTGCAAGATTCTGCCTGCCTGCCCTGCCTGTGCTGCAGTTGTGCTCTGCTCAAGGTTGATGATCATTATTTGCACACTGGGGATTCTACTTTCATGGATCATTCTGTACTTACAAATTGCTTTCATGTCTTTAAAGTATTTTTTATATTGTACAACGGAAAAAAACCAATCTGTTTCTTAAAAACAAAACACATTAAGAATACCGTTTAGTTTTAAGAGGGGCATCCATAGACTTTTGCCAAGCTCATATTTTATCTCAGACTGTGCAGTTTAATTATCTTGGAACCCTTTATGAATCTGCCAAAGCTGTAGAGGCTGGGAATGCAAGTGAATCTCTGCACATGATCATATTCGCAGAATGCTCTGGCGTGGAGAAAAAGCTACATACAATAAAGGGTAAAAGAGGTGAGACATGGTGACTAACAAACTGCACTTTCTGGAATAATGGAGAGAGAGAGCCAATTTGGCATAGATATTGTGGTGCTGGCCTAGAAGCCAGGAGACTGTGAGGATGTCCTAGGCCTCTTCTCTCACCCAGTGCCACCACACAAACAGGTGCCACAACTGGGAAGGTTCAGAGCCAGCAACAGTTTGACTGCCTGCATGGAGCACCAACTCCTCTCCCCACCAAAGTGGTACCTATTTATCTATTCGCGTAAAACATGCTTTGGAACTGCTAGATGGGCAGACGATTGATGGGAGCTCACCCTGACACACAGTGTTAGTTGAAGAAGACTCTTAAGAGTTTCTTGGACTGCAAGGAGATCAAAATAAGTCAATCCTAAAGAATTGATTGACTGATTGATTGACTGATTGATTGAGCCTATGATGGTGTTACCATTAGCCAAGAGACTACAGACAAAGTACTTATCGGGCTGCAGAAAAGTGCTAGTTCATTTGGTTCGCCCTTGTGTGCAATCCAGTGTGCACCACAGGGAATGAACTAGCCCTGCACAGAAAAATGAGCAATATCTTGTGGCATCACCAGCCTTCTTTCACCAGCAATATCACCTCGCAGTTGAACATTGTATTAAGGCAGGTTCAGCGCTGGCAGGGGTCCAATGTCCGCATGAAACACTGCCACGTTTTCCACCAAAATGGAACCTATTTATCTACTCGCATGTAAGATGCTTTCAAACTGCTAAGTGAGCAGACATTGAGGCAACTCAACCCACCACTGGTTGAACTCAAACCACTGGAACAAAGACCACCTCCAGTGTCTTTAAGCCACTGAGCCACCATGCCACTAATCCTAGAGAAAAATCAACACTAATTGTTTTTTGGAAGGACGGATACATTTTGGCCACCAAATGAGAAGAGAGGACTTATTGGAGAAGAACCTCAGGTTGGGAAAGATGAAAGGCCAAAGGAGAAGAGGACAGCAGAGGATGAGATGGTTAGATAGTGTCGTTGATGCAATGAACATGAATTTGGGCAAATTGGGAGACAGTGGAAGACAGGGGGTGTGTGTCCATGAGATTGAAAAGAGTCCAACGTAACTTAGCGACTGAACAGTCACCTATTGGATATCACTGAATGGGAGATGGCCAAGTTGAAAAATGACCTCCTTGGCATCAGTGAACTACACTGTCTAAACAACAGCTGTTTTCAGTTTGAAGAATTCACTCTTACTTGGGACATGACACCAGGGAAATGAACGAAGCAGCATTTATCACAAGCAAGACCCTTGCCCAGGCAGAGGGAAGTTTCTTGACAGTTAATGATCATGTCATGATCATTCAAATCTGGGACAAGCCCCTTAAAATCACAGTTATCCAAGTCTATCCAAGTGACAGAGCTTGAAATTGAGGGTGCTTTGCCAACATTGAAAAACTCTGAAGCAAATGGCCAAAACACATATTGTTTACATGCTGGGTGATTTGATTGCAAAAGTTGGCAGCCAAGCAGAAATAGGCATTGCTGGTATGTTTGAACCCGGGGAGGATGAGGATGCAGGGACTTGTTTGAGTCCATTTTGCCATTAAAAAAAAAAATTTGGAATCATGAGTATGGGGTTCAAACAGCACAAGCCCCATTTATGGACTTGGACTTCACTGGATAAACCGCATCTTAATCAGACTGACAACGTCCTGTGACTCCTTCAGGAAGCCAGTTCAGTCCTCACTGTCAAGACTCTGGCTAAGACCATCTACGTACCATCCAACAGAGCAAAATGTGGCCTCACCAAAATCCCTCCCACATATGCAACTGAATGAAAAATAAGTGTGAACTGCTGAGAAGATGCATTATGGCCAGCCATTCAATGGACTGATATGGAGACAGCTGTTGAAGCTGGCAGTTCAAGCAGCAGGCTAGAACCCGGGAGACCGTGAGTTCCAGTCCTGCCTTAGCTCTGAAAGCTGGCTGGGTGACTCTGCTGCCAATCACCAGGAGATGTTGAGTTGTAGTCCCACCTCAGCCACGAACACCGGCTGGGTGTGCTTGGGCCAGTCTTTCTTTCTCAGCCCAATTCACCTCCCAAGGAATACAGGGGGAGGAAGCTGCGCTCTGATACGTTTGCTACCCTGAGTTAAAAATAAAAAAGGCAGGATCCAAACAAACAAATACACGAAGGCAGAGAAAAGGCACGAATGACTCTCAGATGGAATCTTTGGGAATAGCTGAGCAAAGCGGAGGAAGGAAAGAGACTGAAGGCCGGTTCCCAGAGAGCAGCAAGGAAAGGCAACAACATTTACAGGGACCGGTTTTGCAAGCAGCTTGAAGAAGACAGCATGAATGCATCCCACAGCAGGATTGCATCTGTGCAAATCGAACGGCTCCAAACACCATTTACGGCTCATAAAAACACCATCAAAACAAGAAAAAGAATGAACTGCCTGGCCAACAAGGTGTCAAGAACAGATGGCAAGAAGACAGAGAAGAGCTGTGTGCCAGCAACGAAGAGGCCCAGCTTCCCAAGGATGGTGGGGAGAAGAAAATAGACACAGAATCACCTATCTTTCAGGAAGGTATTGAGTAGGCAATGAGCCAACTGCTGAAAAGCAAGACTCTCTCTCTCTCTCTCTCTCTCTCCTTCCCTCCCTCCCTCCCTCTCTCTCTCCCCCTGTCAAGTCCGAATTTGACATATGCATATTCATTTTATTTAACCTTATTATATATTCCTTTTCTTTCTTTCTCTTTGCTGGTTATGGGGGAAAGGGTTTTGGGCTTGCCACATTACTAAAGTGGGAGGAGTGGAGATAGAGAGAGTTGTTTAGGCTAGGAGGTTCTCCTTCCTGTGTGAACAAAAGCTGACCCTACTGAGACCTGGAGATTGATGACACCAGGCAAACGTTGATTTACTTCTATTGGGGAATGTGACATTTGGCGGGTGTTTCTAATTTCCAATATTATGTGGTGCAATTCCGGGTTGTGTCAGATCTGGAATTGCCATGGACTTTGCCAATTTGACGCTTTCCTAAATAAAAGAAAATGTTTTGGTGAAGATGGATTTCATCACTTGGAAACCCTCTCTCCTCCCCCCTCTCTCCTCCCCCCTCTCTGTCCCTCCCTCCCTCTCTCTCTCCCTCCCCCCCTCTCTCTTTCTCCTATTTAATTAGAGGCTGCCCATTTCTCCTAGAAGTGACTTTAAGCAGCTTACAATTACCTTTCTTATTCAGCCTGTACACATGCAGAAGAAGGAGTGGCAGAAGCTAAGGGCAGAATTAAAAGAGGAATCAGACTAGAATCCCTACATAGCTATAAATGAAGTCCAACCTCCCTTGAATTCCATTCACCTTCCTCCGAGTCAGAGCAAGTGCTGGCTGTTGGTTGAGAATATTCTTGTACATTGGCATGAGTAGCATCAGATCACTTTGATTAAACCTTCTTGTGTGGAACTGATCTTTTGCCTATCTGATCATATGCTGATGTGATCATCAGGAAGATGGAACTTGATCAATCAAAAATTGGAGAAAAGATTGGTGGAAGGAATGTCCACAATCTTTGATATGCTGACTACACAACTCTCAGAAACCAGAAAAGGTCTAAATCAACTGATCAAAATGATTTAAAGATGAAAGCGAGACATTTGGTCTTTCCCTGAACATCAAAAAGACCAAACTCATGATCAACATGAAGAATGGAAAGAATGTCAAAATAACAATAGATGGTTGAATGTGTGCAACTTACAAAGAGTCCTAGAGAAAATGGATTAACTAGTCCTTTTTCAGTTGGGTTTCAGCCCTGGCGATAGCATTGACTGCTGGCCGGTGTCCTTAGTGGTGCCAAAATGAAAACAGCAATAGCACTTAGATCTATATACCATTTCACGGTGCTTTATTGCCCTCTCAAAGCAGTTTACAGAGTCAACAGATCGCCCCCAACAATCTGGGTCCTCATTTTACTGATCTCAGAAGGATGGAAGGCTGAGTCGACCTTGAGCTCATGACAATCGAACTGCTGGCAACCTGCAATACTGCATTCTAGCCACTGCGCCACCATGGCTCCTCATTAGCAGGAGACCACAACGTTAATGCTGGGAACGATGGAGGGCAAAAGAAGAAGATGGGGACAACCGAGAATGAGATGGCTGGATGGGGTCACTGAAGCGGTCGGCATGAGATTCAACGGACTCCCGAAGATGGTAGAGGACAGGAAGGCCTGGAGGAACATTGTCCGTGGGGTTGCGATGGGTCAGACATGACTTTGCAACCAACAACAACAACAATGTTACTGCAGAGTAGTGGATACCAGCTCTGCTGTAGGAATTGTTCCTGTGCTTCCCAAGGTGTGACACAGGATGGTGAGCTGGCTTCGTACCAGAGAAAAAGATGAGCAGCTCTTCCTGCGGCATCATCCCAGGCCCCTTCTCTCACCCGGTGCCACTTCGCAACCAAGTGCTACAACTGGGATGGTTCAGAGCCAGCAACAATTTGATTGCCTGCAGGGAGCATCAACTCGTCTCCTCACCAAAGCGGAACCTTTTTCTCTATTTGCACAGAACATGCTTTTGAACTGCTAGGTGGGCAGAAGCTTAGGCGAGGGATGGGAGCTCACCCTGACACACAGCGTTAGGACTCGAACCAACGGAGCAGAGACCATCTCCAGTGTCATTAAGCCACTGAGTCACTGCGCCTCTTAGTACCTTACTGACCATTCTATACTGTGGGGTCTTTGGTGATATCACTAAAACGATTAAATATAAGGACCTATTGGATACACAAGGAAATTTGAAATCGCGGCAAGAACTTCAAGAGCAGGGACTAAAAATTGATCAGTGGGCATATCTTCAAATTCAAAGTAGATATAAACAGGACAAGAAAGAATTTGGAATTAACAATAAACTCCAGCAACTAGATAAAATTTTATTAGGATCAGGCAAAAAAAAATATAACAAAATTTTATAATTATTTATTAGAAGTAGGATTAGAAGAAGAAATTGTAAAAGGGAACATGATAGCCTGGAGTAGGAATATAGGACGTAGCATCACCATAACAGAATGGGAAAAGGTCTGGGGTAGAAATAATAAAATTGCAAAATCGGTAACATACAAAGAAAACACCTATAAAATGTTTTATAGATGGCACCTTCCTCCTTCGAGATTAGCGAAGATGCACCCCAATATGAGTCCAAATTGCTGGAAATGCAAAAAAAAAGAGGGATTTTTTTTCCATATGTGGTGGTCCTGTACAGAAGCTCAAAAATATTGGCATAAAATTAGAAATTGGCTGGAAGAAATGACAAGAGAACAGATCGAATTCAAACCAGAGTCCTTTCTGTTAGGGATCTTTGATAAACAAATATCAAAAAAAGTGAAATATATAATAATACACATTTTGACAGCGACCAGATTGGCTTTTGCACAATGTTGGAAGCAGCCTCATGTTCCATCAGAGGAGATGATCATTCAAAAAATTTCAAGTTGTGCAGAAATGGACAAATTAACTTTGGCATTAAAAAATAAAGACACTTCAATATACTACAACAGCTGGAACTGCTGGTACAAATGGATAGACCAAAGATAGACTTCACATTAAAAGGCAAAAGAGGATAGGATAAATCCATAGTAGTGATACACAGATATATGTAAGGATTAGGTGTGTGTATAGGGCATAAAATAAGGATAAAAAAGAGGTCTTACAAACTGTTGAAGATGAGAATGTTTTTAATTGTTTTCTATTGTTTTCTTTCTATTTTCTTCTCCCTTTCTTCTTTTTCTCTCTTTCATTTATGTATGTGTTGTTGGTTTGTTTTAATTGTAAAATCAATAAAATTTATTAAAAAAGAAAAAAGAAAACAACCAAACCCAGAGAGCACTAAGGACCCCACAGTTGAACCCTGAGCTACAAATATTCTCTACTATTGCTACCATTCTATACTATTTCATTTGCCTATTCTAGTGAATAAGCAATATTCTAAGTGAATAAAGAGATATTTCCACTTTCTTTCATCCATTTGTACTGTTGGAATATCTGGGATGGCTCAATAATGATTCAGTCTTCATAAAAAGTCATTCTTTTTCCTCCAGGAACCAAAAACCCTAGATAGCTGCAAATAGTACTCTATTTTATTTTTTTACCTTTTCTTTTCTACTCTCAATTTTTGAATGTCCCCTCCAGAATTCGCAACCCCTTGCCCCCTTTCTGCCTTCTCTCTTAATTTATGATTGTCCTCAGGAGGTGGGAGCTCTTCCGTGTATTACATTGAATTCTTCTTTCCTTGTGCAAAGGTGTCCTCATTAGCAAAATCTTGGAATCCTGCATGCAAATCAGACAGAAATGTAATAATTACAAATGAGAGGTTATGCATGTAAATAACTGAGTAAAATTAGAAGCTGTGGGTCAAAAGACCAGGTCTTCTCATTCTGACTGAAGAACAGGAAACAGAAGGTATAAATCAATGAATACTAAGATAATTGGTATCTCATGTTAGATTTCTGTGGTTCCTTGGTTTTCCATCTGTGCCGAGGTAATTATTACTGGAGTTTGTGGCAGTCTGTGGGTGTTCAAGAATAAGTTGAAGAAAATACACCCTTATTACATCTTTTAAAATGTAACGCAAAGCCAAAATGTATACAAAGCTATTTGAGATCTTCAGCCACTCAAGATAGATTTGCTGAGAATTGAGGCTGGAGGTGATACAACCTACACTTTGAATACTAATTAACTACTACCAAACTTTGCAGCACAGAAAGCAAGAAATATAGCATTTCAAGAATGAAATCATTCACAGAGCATAGAATAACGGAAGGGACTTTGGATGTCTTCTGTCCAACTCTCTGCTCAGGCAGGAGCTCCTCCTAGGCAAAAGGCTCTCCAAGTATCTTCTCGAAAGCCTCCAGGGATGGAGCCCCCACAACTTCTGAAGGCAACTTCTGCTCCGCTGGTTGATTGCTCTCACTATTAGGAAATTTCTCCTTGGTTCTAGGTTGCTTCTCTCCTTGGTTAGTTTCCATCCGTTGTTTCTTGTCTTTCCTCCTGGTGCTTTGGGAAATAGTTGATTCCCTCCTCTTTGTAGAAGCCCCTCAAATACTACAACGCTGCTATCATGCCTCTCCTAGTCCTTCACTAGACATACCCAATTCCTGCAACTGTTCTTTGTATGTTTCAGCCTCCAGCTCTCTAATCATCCTTGTTTCACTCTCTTCCTACCCAAGGAAGATGGGAATGTGAATGTTTTAGAAGAGAAGTAGGGAGTGTTGTGACTCTGCATCCGGTGGACGCCTTCCAGGCAGAGCTTCAGTTTCTCTTTCTGCTTTGTGGGTATATCCTATCCTGAATAACTGGACTTCCTTCTTTTGCTCTGAGGACATTTTGCTTCTCATCCAAGAAGCTTCTTCAGCTGTCGCCTGGACGATTGAGAATCTCTATAGACGTTCTGAATAAATGATCTTGAACAATGTGGCTGACATGTTTTTAGGCTAGCCTAGATCTACACATGTGTCACCTCTCCTGTGGGAGCTGCATTGGCTGCAGATTTGCTCCCGAGTTCAATTCAAAATGCTGGTGGTCACCCTTGAAGACCGACATGGCCTGGGACCAATTATATCTACAGGAAGAGGAGGGGTAGGGAAGGTTACGAATCCTCTCTGCTGAGGAGGTCCACGTAGTGAGACCAAGAAGTAGGGCCTGCTCTGTGGTAGCCTCCTCCCTGTGGAACATCATCCAGGAGTAAATAAGATTGGCCCCCACTTTAATGCTCTCCTGTAGGGCTCTGTAGAGACCGCGGGCAGGGATCTTGGGGTGATATGGAGCCCATCCAGGGCTGGTCTGATTCCTGTAGTTGGGGTGTATCTGTGTGAGACTGTGTTGCGTTTTGTGTTAGAGGTTTTTCTTTGTCAGCCAACTGGAATCACCACGAGTGAGTTGGGCCGTCATAAATTTTCTTAACAAGTCAAAGCAGAAGTGCAAGATTGGAAGGCGTGGAGGGATCTGGCCCATAGAATCACAAGGAGTCAGACATGACTGAATGGATAACACCCTCCTCCGCTTCTTCCTCCTCATTTTCTAAATAAATAAATTTCTCAAGATTTTACTTGCAGTATTAATTTAGGCTTGCACATCGGGGGGAACTTCAATCCTGGTGCTGCATTAGGTCTCCTAAATTTTAAGCCAGCTTTGCAGAGCAATGTGACTTTAGAGATGAGAAACACAGATGGCATTTTCTCTTGATGACAAGCTAATCCACCTGCAAGCATGGGTATCTAATCCTTTTTAAAGATCTTCGCCTTGGAAATGTGTAACTGCATGTTTTCTTATTAATGTAGAGAACTATTTTAGCAATCCTACCCACATATTCCTTTTGCACTTTATCATCTTTCAGAAAGTGCTTTCAAGCATATTTATTAGGCAGGTTGCTGAAAGATGCTCAGAGGCTGGGATGTGCCTGTACCTACAAAGATCAGAGCAGGGCAGGCAACGCTATTCCCTGTGACACTTCAAGCTTTGAAGAGGAGATGGAGGAGACTCCGGAGAACGCCATGGACCACCAAGAAAACAAACCAATGGATCATTGTATGAATCAACCCAGAGTTTTCATTTGGGTAGACTGAGGGGTGTGTGTGTGTGTGTGTCTTTTAATGACCCCATCATCCCTTGCATCAGGGTGGAGTCGGGGCAACTGACTGGAACTGAGTGTTTAATGGCCAGGTGCCCTTCTTGTCGCCAATGCAGAGTTCACACCTGACATTTACTCATTGTGCCCAGAGAGAGAAATACTTGCTGCTATGAAAAGATTGGACAACCATTTGTCTGAAATGATATAATATCTCCAGCTTCAGCAGGGGGCTGGACTAGAAAACCTCCAGGTTCCCTTCCAACTTTGCTATTCAATATTCTGTATTCTATTTATAATCACTAAGTTTGAAAACTGAGCCAAAAGAACAAACCGGAGGGTTTATTCTTAGGATCGATGGCAACGAATTACATGATAGAACATCAGTTGTTAGTATTAAGCAAGTATAAAAAGCCACCAGATGACTTTTTTCTAAATTGTCAAATTCTTAGCAGATGAATGTCTATCTTGGTTAAAACATCCAAGGGATCCATAAATGAGCGGGATACAAATAGTTGTACAATAGTTGGATGGAATTGCACAAAAATCTGGGAGGGAAAAGTCCTTTCAATCTCTCTCCCACCTCCTGTTGTGACTTTCTTCCAACATAGCGAAGAGAACCCTGAATGGCTGACAGCCCCTCCTCCACAATCCCATGGCAGGGAGCTGACATTCAACAATTAGCAGCCCTGTGACACCTCCAGATGGCCTTGCAACCTCCCTGCCCCCACCCCTTCAGAACCGGGTTCTGAAACGCTAGCAGATCCATCCAAGGAGCAGGCAGAGAAGCTGCTGGCCCTAACTAAGCTGCTTCTTTGCTGGCGGAAGAGCCGGAAGGATAACCAAGGAGGGAAGAGATGGTTGGAAGGAAAACCCACCTGGTTCAGTTCCACGCTGAGAGGAGAAAGACGCTGGAAACAACTGAGTGGAGGCTGATTGGAAGGAAAGATTCTGTTCCTCCAGGGTTTCTGGAGCAGCTGAGTTGAGAGTGAGGGGTTTTCATATCCTCCTTTGGGCTTTGTGTTTGAGCTTCCTGTTCCTGTGCAAGAACATGTCCTCTCATCGTCTATTGGCTGCTGTCAGATCTCCTTTGGGCTCATGGCTGGGTCTGCAGGCAAAAGGGGAAATGCAAACCCCAC
>NW_020716823.1:668882-680788 GCF_900518725.1 Notechis scutatus | reverse complement strand
TCTTTCTTTCTTTCTTTCTTTCTTTCTTTCTTTCTTTCTTTCTTTCTTTCTTTCTTTCTTTCTTTCTTTCTTTCTTTTTTCTTATCTATTTCATTTCAACATTTATTTCAATTTATGAATTACTGTATATGTCCGTAATTTAGCTTTGATTATTAGGCATTGATTAGGATAACATGATTTTGTAAGTTTCTTTTTTTTACAAACGAAAGTATTGTGCTGTGATTTGGAGGTTTATATGGAAATATCTTTGGAGACATTATTTGGTGGTATTGATTAAGGATGAATGGAACTGCATTTATTTTCATTTTTCATTATATATTATTTTGACATTTTTTTCCAGAATAGTTTGGTTTCTGTAATAATGTTGATATTTGTTTGTCTAATGAAACTGAGAAGGAGGGAGCGGTGAATAAATTCAGATTATTTCAGATTATGTTCAAGTTGGACTTGTTTATTTAAATTGTATTTTTATGTTTTCTATATCTTTATGTTATTAATTCACTCAAGTATATCAGTTCTAATGGTTTGATTGGTCAAAATGTTTATGTCTATGGCTGTTTTTTATTTTGCCATTAAGGGAAGCTTTCAGTAAGGTTTATATTTCTGAGGTTTATTTTTATTATGCTTTAATGCTTAGGCTATTAAACTGGAACATTAATGGTATAAATAACATGGTTAAGCACAGAAATGTGTTTCAAATCTACACAGGGACTATGTTAAAACTATATTTTTATAGGTGACCCATCAACTATGTAATGAAAAATCCAATTTCTCTGAAGTGTTTGACATACTTAATTTTAACAGATGTTTTTCAAAATTGTTTCAATCATTGAGTCGATGGTGAAGATATGTATATATATCCTGTTGTGGCATTTAAATAGGATAAAAAGTATTCCTGAATGAAAAGAGTAATTATAATCAAAATGTGATGCAAATTTTCACTTAACAACCCTGTGACTAACTTACCAACTGCAGTGATTCATTTAACAACTGCAGCAAGGAAGGTCATAAAATGGAGCAAAATTCACTGAACCACTGTCTCTCTTAGCAACCGAAATTTGGGGCTCGATTATGGTCATTGGCAGGGTTCCAACTAACACCCCCACAGCAAACAGAAGTCTGAAGCAGGCAGATTCCTCAAAGAACAGTCTTCTTGGGTGTGTCACATGGCACAGGCTGGTGAAAACCGGCTCTGAGTATTCCTGCGGTTTTCACCTAATTAAAAGCAGAATTTTGTCACTTTCCCAAAACAACCAGTCACATGGTCCAATCAGGATACAGTCCAGTTGCTAGGTGACCTCAGTCCCCTCCTTCAGAACAACTGCAGGAATGTCCTTGGTTCCCAAGAGAAAGTATTTTGTTTTGACTATAATACCCCAACTATCTCTATTCCCCTCTCCCTCTCCCTCAGCTCCAGTTTGTCAGCCCTGAAATCTCAAAATGGCCTCAGTCGAGCCATCTTCACGGTTGACAGATGTAAGTCGAGGACTACCTGTATTATGGTCTGCCACACAATGAGCCAGAGATTCAGACTGGATTTGGCCTTTTTTGGCCACTTATCAAGTCCTTCCCAAAGACTCGGGATATTTGATGGTCTTACAGATATTGTCTCAGGATTAAGGGAGAATATTACATTCTCTCCCCTGAAAAACAATAGCAAAATCCTTCCGTGCTCTTAATTCTGTCCCTAACTCTTGACTCCATTTCATGGTCTATATTTCATGGCCTGTTTGAGCCGCCTCCTTTGCAGTGATGAGATTCCCTCTGCAATTATTATTTTTTGTATGTGTCAAGATGAATAAGAGCAATCATACAATTAAACTAATGACCCTTGTCAATCCTTTGTCACGAATGCAAATGGCTAACACGATACTCCGAGAACATATGCCATTGTTCTAATTTTTTTAAAAAGTGCCAACCCATAATTAGGCAAAAGCGACGGCTTTTTCCTTAATCCCAACTCTAGAGAAACCTATTGAATTTGAATGCTCACGCCTTCCCACCTGCTGTTTTCAGCCCTCTGCTTGATATTTTCACAGGCAGACGAGTCTGGTTTTTCGAATAGAAAATCTTCTGCAACCCAAGAGCTCTGAACGTCTCAGCAATTACGACATTTTTCAATCAGACCAGAGCCCCTAATTTGGTTCAGGTGACTTTTAAAGAGTGACACATAGCCCAAATCACCCATTGCCCTGTAATATTATTCCTAATGCTATGAGCTTTAATTGCTTTAATTAGTACAATTATCAATGATCGCTTTAATTGCAGATTAAAATTCCCCCTGACCTCAGTTAATTGGTGGGGTTGAGATTAAAGGACATGGAAATTTATTCTCTCTCTCTCTCTCTCATTCACACACACATGGACATAGTTTCAGAACCAAGGCTAAGGACAATACAGTGAAATACAATTGAATCCAATGTTTTAAGTTTTTGTACTTAAAAGAAAGAGGGGACAGGGTGACCAAGCAGTTAAGACACTGGGCTTGTTGACCAGAAAGTCAGTGTTTGAGACCCAAGCACCATGCGATGGGTGAGCTCCCGTTCTTACCTCAGCTCCTGCCAACCTAGGAGTTCAAAAACGTGCAAATGCAAGTAGATAAATGGGTACCACTTTGCTGGGAAGGTATCCATGTTCCATGCACCTTGGCGTATAGCTATGCTGAACACATGACCCTTGAAAATGTTTTTGGCCAACACTGCCTCCCTTGGGTTGAAACAAGATGGGTACTGCTCCGTAGAGTCGGACATGATTGGACAGGAAAAATCTTTACCTTAATAGACAGAATCTTGCCAGACTAAAACTATAATCTTTTCACCTAGGGTGTGGTTATCCTGAATCTCTTCCTTCTCCTTTTCCATTTCTGGACTGTGCAGTTTCTAAACTTGCTAGGTGCAAAGAATCAGGATTATCCGTAAAATTGCAGCATAGAAGATTTATTTAAACCTGTACACAAGAATGCATTCCCAGTACTAATGGATGGCTGTGGGAGTTGGACCACGAGGAAGGCTGAGCACTGAAGAATTGAAGCTTTTGAATTGTGGTGTTGGGGAAGGTTCTTGAAAGTCCCTTGGACTGCGAGGAGATCCAGTCAGCCAATCCCAAAGGTAATCAATCCCGATTGTTCTTTGAATGGTCAAATACTGAAGCTGAAGCTGAAATGCTTTGGCCACCAAATGAGAAGAGGGAACTCCTTGGAGGAGACCCTGATGTTGGGAAAGATGGAAGGCAAAAGAAGAAGGAGACAACAGAAGATGAGATGGTTAAATAGGGTCAACAATGCAATGAAGATGAATTTGTGCAAACTCTGGGAGACAGTGGAGGATGGGGGCAGGGAAGGCTGCCCTGCTGTGCTCCATGGGTTGCAAAGAGTCAGACAGGACATAGACAGGATGGAGGGACTGAACAAAAACACAAGAATCTGATCAACTAACAGTCAGAACTAAATTAAATAAGGGTCCATGGAAATCAAGGGGGCAGGGCTGGACTTGGATCTCTTTGGAAATGCAAGGACTCCAAACTAATGATGCATTTAACTCTACCACCCCCACCTTTGCCTATTCTTCTCCTACATAATTTGAGCCTCTTTCTGGGCTGGGCTGCCTCCTCCCTGGGAAACTGAGGAGGTCTTGCTGCAATTTCACACACACCTCTCCTTCTCCAGTGCACACAAAGAGCCGTACAGGTAGCAGCACTGAAAAGAAGTGACTTATAACCATTTTCCACTCTTAACGCCTTGGCAGCATCCCCATGGCCTCATGACCAGAATCCAGGTGCTTGGCAACAATTTCATTTGTATGACGGCTGCCATGCTCTTATGTCTTGGAGGTCACAAGATTCCCCTTTTGAAACCTTCCGACAAGCAAAGTCCATGGGGAAGCCAGATTCACTTAACAACCGTGTGACTAACTTCACAACTGCAGGGATTTGTTTAACAACGGTGGCAAGAAAGGCTGACAAATGGGTCCAAACTCCCTGAATAACTCTCTCACTTGGCAATGGAAATGTGAGGCTCAACTGGGTTCGTAAGCCAAGGACTAGAGATTGGGCTGCCATTTGTCAGAAACGGTGTAGGGTCTCCCGCTTGGGCGGGGGGTTGGACTACATGACCTACAAGGTCCCTTCCAACTCTGACTATCTGTACCCACACCACTGGTGGAATTCAGCCAGTTTGCACCAGTTTGGCAAACCAGTAGCAAGGATTTGGCATGGGTTGCCAAACTGGTAGTAACTTCTGGCTGGCCATGCCCCCAACCCAGTCACTGGTCACTCGCTTGCCCCGCCCACCCGATGCTTGCTCACCCCACATATCATGGATACTTTCTGGATGCCTTGCGCCCACCTGCCTGACGCTCGCCCCGCCCAGTCACTCCTTCAGGTATTTCTTTTTTGCTTTCCCTCCCGACAATAAGCTCTTCCTACGATCAGCTGTGCTGGGATTCTCCTCGCTTACTTACTGCTTCGCCCAGGAGGCTTCCCGGAGGCCCCGGAAGGCAAAAAAGGAAGCATGGGGGGGGGGCTGCGCCACACATCACCCAGGCTCCGTTTCTTTCCTTCCTGAGCCCCAGGGGAGCTTCCTGGGATCAAAAACTGCCCCCACACAGGAGGCTTGCCTGATGCCCAGAAGGCCCCAAAAATGGGGGGAGTTGCTGCAAAAAAAAAGCCATTCCCATCCAGTCACATGCCCACCAAGCCATGTCCACAGAACCGGTAGTAAAAAAAAATTGAATCCCACCACTGACCCAGACATGCTGACCGTAAATTTGACCAGCAAAGGAAGTAGACTTTTTTTTGAAAAAAATCTCTTTTGCTCTCTATTTGCAAGGACACTGTCAACCCTGAAGCTGACCGAGGCCATTTTGGAAGCTTCCGGGTTGCCACACTGGAGCTGAGGTATACAGAGGGGGCGAATAGAGATGGCTGGGGTTTTGTAGCCAAAACAATAATTTCTCTTGGGAACCATGGATGTTCTCACACCTTGTCGGAGGAAGGCGGAGTGATGTCGCCAGGCAAACAGACAGCGCTGTGATTGGACCATGTGACTGATTGTTTTGAGAAAATGACAAACTTTTACTTTTAATCAGGTGAAAACCTTCAGAGTCAGTTTTGACCAGATTTGTGCCAATGTGATATATCCAGTAAAGCTATTCTTTGAGGAATCCACCCACCTCAGAGCTTTTGCTGGCTATGGGTCTGTTCCTTGGAACCCTGACAGACACAATTTGCTCCTACTAATAAGGGGATCTGTTAGGAACATAAGTCACCTATCAGGTATTTGGGTTGGAAATATATAAACCAGGATAGACATTTTAATACTGTATCTTTAAGAAAATGGAAAACTGTAATTAGGTGTGGTTTCTCAAACGGCCATAAGATGGAGCCAGAAACCTGGGTTGTCTTAGTCTCAGAAGAAGTCTCAGTGAGTCTCTGTTTTCCTTCTGTTGGAGAGTATTGCGGTTCCTAATAATTGACTGCTATTTCTGGATTTGATGTATGTCTGATACTGAACTGTTTTTGACACTGGACTTTGTTATTGGATTATCCCTGGACTGAAAACTGACTGATTTAACCGTGAATTACTTTGGACTGCTTGTTTGAACTTTGCTATTGAAAGTAAAAACCTACATTTACTGTACAGTGTATCTGTGTGCTGTGTGTGTATTGTTCAATACTTCTCTCAATATGTCTCCCTATATGCGCTCATTCTCCTAACAGGGAATTACCTCAACAGGATCCATTAGTTCCCTTATCAATTTGAGTGATGTAGTTTCATTCAGGGGTGGATTCAAATTTCTTAACATCTGGTTCTGTGGGAGTGGCCTAATTCATGGGCATGGCTTGGTGGTCATGTGACTGGCTGGGTGTGGCTTGCATGTAAATATTTATGTAAATATTGATTTTTTTTTATTAAAAAAGAGCAACTTTTACCCAAAATCAGGCAAAGCAGGCAGGCAGAATGAGTTGCTCACAGAATCACAGATTCACTCAGAGATCTACCATTCTGCAATCAGCTACCTGAGTCTGCACTGAAAAATAGAAGCTTCAGTCTTAAGGAAGATTCAGCTCTGCTTTGAGATTAGCCAGAAAGCAAGAAATCCAATGATTTCCTGCTTTCTAGCTAATCTAAATCTCCCAGCACAGCTGATAGTTGGAACAGCTGATGGTCAGGGGGAAAAGGGGGAAAAATAGCAATTTATCAAAAATTAGGTGAAGGCACAAGGCAGGCAAGACGGATGGCGCACATGCCAGCTAAGGAGTGAGTGGGCAGGGGAGAAGGGGGGCCAGCCAGTGGTGCAATTTGCCGGTTCTCTGAACTGCGCAGAATCGTAACAACCGGTTCTATAGAACCGGTCCGAACCGGTAGAATCCCACCCCTGGTTTCATTCCTAGAGAAGGGATTATACAATCCCACCCCTCCCAGCCTTTATTTGATGAAACTTGTTTACAGCTCATGCCTCCCTGCTGCATTTTTCCACAATTTACTCCTTTCTTCTTGATAGAAAGTATTAGCGAAGAGACAGTGTTTCAGAGGAGCTCACCAAAGGCCAAGGAGAGCAATAGAAATCAATACTTATTTCTTATGAACGTATCAAGTCTAGAGGGACTCATTTCAAACCATGAGTCATTTCCCTCCCTACCCCACCACGTATTTGGCATTTTAAAAACAAATTGTTTCAATACTATTTATATTAATAATAATAGACTCTGCATAAGGCAAAATAGATAAGAGATTCAAAGATTAAATTTTAACTTTATAGATAAGATTAGAATTCTGCCATACTTCTGTCTATGACACAGGCATAACAAAGAAGATTTTCTTCTTTTTAGCTCTCCGCTTTAAAAGAAAAGAAAAAGAAAAAAGAAAGAAAGAAAAACCCAGTAATGATGACTATGATTTTGGGGCCTATTTTCTAAATTATCCTATAAATAACTATTGTCTTTCATTATTGTGATAAAGCACAAAAATGTTGATGCATACTTTCATTCTGTGGATTGCAATTTTGACTCAACTGTCTGAGTCTTCATGTGCCATGACAATAAAAAAGGCAAAGCACTGGAATTGCTTAAGAGATAAAACCTGATATGTTCAACCTGGATGGACTCGCCACTGGCTGACAAACCGTACTCAACGAGTAGTCCTTAATGGGTCTAAGTCTACATGGAGGGAAGTAAGCAGTGGGGTGCCACAAGTTCAATCTTAGGCCCAGGACTCTTCAATATCTTCATTTACGACTTAGATGAGGGAATAGAAGGGGAACTTGCCAAATTTGCAGATGATACTAAGCTGGCAGGAATAGCTAACACCCAAGAAGATAGGCTGAAGATCCAGATGGATCTTGACAGACTAGAACACTGGGCCATACCTAATAAAATGAAATTCAATGTAGAGAAAAGTAAAGTCCTACACTTAGGCAAGAAAAACCAAAAGGACACATATAGACTGGGTGAAACCAGGCTTAATAGCAGGAACTGTGAGAGGGATCTTGGAGTCTTAGTGGACAACCAGCTAAATTGGAGCCAGCCATGTGCAGCAGCAGCCAAAAAAGCGAATGCAATCCTAAATTGTATTAACAGAGGGATACAATCAAGATCAAGGGAAGTACTAATACCATGTTTCTCCAACAATACACACACACCCATAGGAAGACCCAGCATGTTTTCTAGGCATAAAATGAAATGAAGCCCCTCCCCCCAAATTTAGGCCTAGTTTAAAACATGCGAAATTGAGGGGGGGGGAGGCGTGGGGGGAACTTGCCATTAGGAGTGCCCCGCGGGGCAGCTACGCCTCACCATCAGCTGCTCCTAACAGCCAATTATGGTGGAGCACAGAGGGCTCCCTTACCCCTCCCTTACCCGGGTCGCCAGGCAGGCAGCATTGGCGTGGATGTCCGGCAGCATTTCAGCCGCTTCTCAGGCCTCCATAGCGTCCACAGTTCCCACCGGTTCTGGCACCTCTCTCGTGAGTGCCGTCTCCAACAACAGCGTCTGAGTCACTCCCGCTTTTCCTCCGTCCCCGTAACCACAGGAGAAAAAAAAACATTTTGAGGTACCTGGGAGCGCTGTGTGCTGTGTTTTGGTTTAATCCCGAGCAGCTGGGTGGGCGTGAGAAGAGCCGAGCGAGCATCTCTGCTGCTGCTACCCTTGGTGCTCCAGCCTCGGGTTCTGCAAGTTTCCAAAAGTCCCATTGCTCAGCCCATTCCTGCAATCCAAGCACCCAGGCCGAGCTGCAGCTGTCCCTCTCTCGCCAGCGCTGTCTCCAATAACAGCGGCAGCAGCGGCAGGAACCGTGGAAGCTTTTCAGCCGCTTCTGGGGTGGGGGAGCCGCCTCCGTAACTTCCACGGTTCCCGCCGCTTTGGGGCTCAAAAAAAAAATAAGACCCGGCCTTATTACATGAGAAACATGGTACCACTCTATAAAGCCTTAGTAAGACCACACCTAGAGTCGTGCATCCAGTTTTGGTCACCACATTATAAAAAAGATGTTGAGGCTCTAGAAAAAGTACAGAGAAGAGCAACCAGGAGGATGAGGGGACTGGAGGCTAAAACATACAACGAACGGTTGCAGGAACTGGGCTTGGCTAGTCTACGAAAGAGAAGAACCAGGGGAGACAGGAGAGCCATGTTCCAATATTTGAGGGGCTGCCACAGGGAGGAGGAAGGGGTCAAGCTATTCTCCAAGGCGCCCGAAGGCCAGACAAGGAATAATGGATGGAAACTGAACAAGGAGAGATTTAACCTGGAAATAAGGAGAAATTCCCTGACAATTAGAACAATTAACCAGTGGAACAGCTTGCCACCAGAAGTTGTGGGAGCGCCATGAGATTTTCAAGAAGAGATTGGACTGCCATTTGTCAGAAATAGTGTAGAGTCTCCCACTTGGGCAGCGGGGTTGGACTAGATGACCTACGAGGTCCCTTCCAACTCTGATTATCTGTTATCTGTTAACCCCTCTCTCTATTTTTTCTCTCTATCCATCTCATCCCCATCCCACCCTCTATCTATCTGTCCTCTACTGTCCTGTCCATCTGTCTGTCTATCCCATCTATCATCTCTATAGCTCTATCATCTCTCTCTATCATCTATCCATTGATCTGTTTATCTTCTTTCTTTCTATCTATCTATCTATCTATCTATCTATCTATCTATCTATCTATGTATCTATCTATCTATCTATCTATCTCCATCCATCCATCCATCCATCCATCCATCCATCTATCAATCCATCAGGTTGTATGAAAGGTGTTACGAACTAAACAAACTCATTCATCAATAACCATACTAGCTTACTTCAGCAGCAGGCTTGTAATCCTGCACTTCTGATTGGCCCGCGGATAAGCGAATCGTGATTGGCCGATTCTGGCTGACCTGATTGGCTGACAGCAGGCCGTCTCTGATTAGACGCTTTTAGAGCGGTTAATTCAATTTCATTGGTTGTTGTGACTGCAGCCAGCTCTATAAAAGAGCTGCTGCTGCCCTAGTTGTTGTCCTGTTCTGAAGTCACTATTAAAGAGTTGAGTTGAGTCACTATAGATGCCTCGTCTCTGTTATTGCGCCCACTCCTCCAGATCTAACAAAAGGATATCAACTTATTTCTTCAGGGCCCTAGCTATATCCACTAGCCTAACAACCTTCCTATTGGTTGCCCATGTTTGATCATTCTTGTCTGACTGATTGATTGATTGATTGATTGTATCTTCTTCCCGGAGATCCGAAACTAAAAGTAGGTACAAATAAATAGATATCTGTGAATACGGATAGTCCTCCACCTACAACAATTCTTTTAGTGACTACTCAAAAGTGACTTACAACTGGTCCTCACACTGACAACCGATGCAGTATCTCCAATCATGTGTTCAAAATTCAGGCAACTGGCATGTACTTAAAACAGTTGCAGCATCCCTGGATCAGGTGATCATGGTTTGCAACTTCCTAACCAGCTTCTGACAAGCAAAGTCAACAAGAGACTCTGGATTCGCTTAACAACCACATGATTCACTTAACAACCATGTCAAAAATCATAAAATTGCCCACGACTCATTCAACGGCCTCGCAGAACAACAGAAATGCTGTCCTGAATTGTGGTCGCAAGTCAAGGACCCGCAGTCGATACAACCAGAGAGTTGGGACCTGGCCTGGGAGCCTTAAAAAGCTGCAGTTCTGTTTTGTTTTTTATCTTGTGGGAAGCCTCCCCCCCCTCCCTGAAGGAATGAAACGTTTTGGGGAATTTTAAAAAGGCAAGATAAAATATTTCCCCTAAAAGAGAAACGGGGAAAAAAAATCTTACGGGAGGCAGAGACCACACCAGTCTCCCTGCCCCCAAGCAGAAACGGAGGAGGCCAGCTTTTAGAAAGGCCAATCTGGCCATGCCTTCGGAAAGGCTGGGTCAGACAGAAACCGCAGATAAGCAGCTAGCCAAGCCCAAAGGTTGAGAGGATTAGCTCAGAGCAGCCCCTGGGGTTTGCATTTCCCCTTTTGCCTGCAGACCCAGCCATGAGCCCAAAGGAGATAAGACAGCAGCCAATAGACGATGCGAGGACATGTTCTTGCACAGGAACAGGAAGCTCAAACACAAAGCCCAAAGGAGGATATGAAAACCCCTCACTCTCAACTCAGCTGCTCCAGAAACCCTGGAGGAACAGAATCTTTCCTTCCAATCAGCCTCCACTCAGTTTTTTCCAGCGTCTTTCTCCTCTCAGCGTGGAACTGAACCAGGTGGGTTTTCCTTCCAACCATCTCTTCCCTCCTTGGTTATCCTTCCGGCTCTTCCGCCAGCAAAGGAGCAGCTTAGTTAGGGCCAGCAGCTTCTCTGCCTGCTCCTTGGATGGATCTGCTAGCGTTTCAGAACCCGGTTCTGAAGGGGTGGGGGCAGGGAGGTTGCAAGGCAGGCTGGAGATGTCACAGGGCTGCTAATTGTTGAATGTCAGCTCCCTGCCATGGGATTGTGGAGGAGGGGCTGTCAGCCATTCAGGGTTCTCTTCGCTATGTTGGAAGAAAGTATTTTGAAAGGATATCAACTTATTTCTTCAGGGCCCCAGCTATACCCACCAGCCTTACTGCCTTTCTACTGGTTGCCCATGTTTGCAGAAGGAGGTTGATAACTTCTTGATCAGAGAGTTTTTTTGAGTCTCCAATGCCACAAATGGTACAACAGACAATTTAAGCAATACATGAGTTACTGATTCCACCTCTGCAGCTGAACACACACCGGGGCTTTTATAATTACGGGAGACTAATAGAGTTAACTGTTATTACTGGAGATCAAATTAGGGTAGGACCCATGACGGGAGACCTTCTCTTCCTTGTCAAAATGAACAGCATTCATTAGATTTCTTTTTCAAGGCAACATATTTTACATGCCAGCAAATATTAAAGTCAACATCCTTTCCTTTTTAAATTAAAGTGGGCTGTGAAAATATTTACAGACCCCTCATATCTCGACATAAACTTTTTCAACTCCTTCCCTCAAAACGACCCTATAGAGCCTGCACACCAGAACTAGACACTAGAACAGTTTTTTCCCGAAAGCCATCACTCTGCTAAACAAATAATTCCCTCAACACTGTCCAACTATTTACAAAGTCTGCACTACTATTACTGTTAATCTCCTCATCACTCCTTATCACCCATCCCCTCCCACTTGTGATTGTAGGACTGTAACTTTGTTGCTTGTATCCTTACGATTTATATGGACTGTTTCCTAGTATGATTTGATTGCTTATTGTACCCGATGACGATCATTAAGTATTGTACCTGATGATTCTCGACTCTTGACGAATGTAGATTTTCTTTCATGTACACTGAGAGCATTTGCACCAAGACAAATTCCTTGTGTGTCCAATCACACTTGGCAAATAAAGAATTCTATTCTATTCTATTCTATTCTATTCTATTCTATTCTATTCTAT
>NW_020716823.1:627493-651617 GCF_900518725.1 Notechis scutatus | reverse complement strand
TTGATTTATTGATTTATTGATTTATTGATTTATTGATTTATTGATTTATTGATTTATTGATTTATCGATTTATCGATTTATCGATTTGTTTGTTTATTTAGTCAAGCGATTATAAGATAACAGGTATAAGTATAAACATAGTTATGAATACATGAAATGGATAAGAATAAGGAAAAAAAAAGAATGATGGCAACACACAGCTGATCGCGGCCTCTCCAAAGCTACGTTAAGAGTGGCCACCTCTTTTCTGTCAGCTATGGGCTTCATAGAAAGGTGGAGGAAGAGGAGGAGGAGGGGAGGGGGAGGGGGAGGAGGAAAAGGAGTGGTAAAGAAGGAGGAAGGGAAAAGGAGGAGGAGAGGAGAGATGAAGAAGTTGGAGGAGGAGAACTAGTGGTAAAGGAGGAGAGAAGGAGGAGAGAAGAGGTGAAGAAGGAGAATGGGAGGAGGAGGAGGAGGAGAGGTGAAGGAGGAGGAGGGGGGGCAGGAGGAAGAAGGTCTGGTGGGCAGGAAGACAGCAAGGTCAGTTCATAGAGAATATACCTATAGTTATTGCAGATGCTGCTTTAGTCTGGCAAGATTCTGTATGCAGGCAAGCCACAATAAAGAAACTACTCAGAAGGAACTTTGTGCAAACTTTGTTCCTTGGGTCTAACAATTGCTCAGGCTCTGAGCAGTCATTCTGTTGACAATGGGCTTTGTGGCAGAGGAGGTGTTTTCATTGCATCCCCTCTGTCCCATCGCCTCCCAGGAGGTTTTTCATGCCGGAAAAGGAGCTGACCACTTTTCTCCACTTTTTTTTTCTCTTTCTAAATGTGAAGGGTAAAACTGGTTGGTAAATAAGGAATGTTATGATGAATATATCTACCTTTATTATTCTTTTTGTCTCATGGGTATGCAGTTCAATTCCATATTATTAGTTTTTCCATTAGAGCCTTTTTTTCAGTCGCTTATTCAATTCAACAGTTCCGCTTCTCTCTTGCATTATTATGCTCCGAGGATTCCCAATGAGGGAGCGCATTCAGTGACTCATTTTGACTATTTACTGATACAACCGTTTCAAGTGAAGCTAATGATCCCTTTGTAGGTCACAGGAGTTATGCTAACCGTCTCGGAATTATTAAAAAGATCAGCTTTGCCCGCAGAGATCTCCGCCTCCCTATGTTAAGTCTAATCAATATTATTCTGAAAGGCCCGTTTGCAGCGAATGAGGCTTAAAAATAGATTATCTTGCATTTCCCTGGATTCTGGAATGAAACTGTTAGAAGAAGGCATCCAAGGAGGTGAGGGCCAAGAAGCAGCGAAGCGTATCAAGAAGCAGCCAAAAAAGCCAATACGATCCTGGGGGTTGTATAAACAGAGGCATGGAATCAGAATCACGCGAAGTATCCCTACCGCTTCATAAAACCTTTAGTAAGGCCACACCTGGAGTGCCGCATCCAGTTTTGGTCACCACGTTACAAAAAAGATGTGGAGACTTTGGGGGGGAAAGTGCAGAGAAGAGCAACTGAGAGGATTCAAGGCCTGGAGACTAAAACATAGGAAGAACGGTTGCAGGATCTGGGCTTGGTTAGTCTAGAGAAAGGATGGTTTGGGGTGGGGGGCATGACAGCCATTTTCCAGTATCTGAGGGGCTGCCCCAAAGAAGAGGGAGTCCAGCTATTCTCGAAAACACCTCAAGGCAGGAGAAGAAGCGATGGATAGAAGCTAATCAAAGAGAGAAGCAACCTGGAATTGAGGAGAAACTTCCTGACAGTGAGGACAATTCACCAGTGGAACAGGAGTCACCTTCAGTCATTGCGGGCGCTTCATCAATGGAGGCTTTTAAGAAGAGACTGGACAGACCCTTGTCTGGAATGGTATAGGATCCCCTGCTCGAGTAGGGGGCTGGACTAGAAGACCTCTAAGGTCCCTTCCAGCTCTATTCTGGTTCTGACTACCTGTATTTTCAAACCTATCAAGAAAACCGCATTTTATCCATCAAGTTGCACGTGTGGGGTAACACACTGACCACTTCCTCATGATCCACTTATTTTTCAGGGACAGAAGGAGCAGAGAATATTTGCTTTCTGTTTACCGTCACACTTTCATCTGCATGATGTGGGAACAGGTTTGTTTACGTCTCAGGCTGAGCCAGCTTAATTTGCAGTAGCCCAACTCATATTTGAAATGGAATGCAATTACCCTTTGATTTTCATACCTTGCTGAATTTTACACTGTATCTCCTAATTTCCAAAATGTTCAAAGCGATGCGCATTCGAGAAAATTATATGTAAAATATACAAATTTGGCAAATGCGCTAGAAAAACAGCTCGCTGCAGGGAGAGGGGAGCAGTGGCTAAAAACGGGGGCTTTCATGGGAATCCTCCAACTGTTCGGGAGGGGGGGGCCCAGGGGAAGTGGGGGGGGCGGTCCGGAGACCAGAAGGCAGAGTTGCATCCATACACAACACATCACAACCCCTGATATCACAGGACGGGTGCATGGATTTCTGTATACAGGTGGTCCTCGACTTACCACCACAACTGAGTCCAAAATTTTTATTGCTAAGCACGACGCTTGCTGAGTGAATTTTATCCCATTTGACGACCATTCTGGTCACAGTCGCTAAGGGAACCGTTGCAGTTGCTAAGTGAGGCCGGTGACGTGAAGATGGTGACTCTGGCCTCCCCTCCCCCTCTGGCTTGGCTTGGCCAGAGGTTGCAAAAGGGGATTGCGAGGCCCTGGGACATGGGGACCGCCATAAATAGGAGCCGGTTATCAAGCAGCCCAACTTTGATCAGGTGGCCCCGAGGATGCTTCCACCGTCATAAGTGTGGAAAATGGCCATAGGTCACTTTTTTCAGTGCTTATTGTAACTTCAAATGGCCACTAAACGAATGATTGTAAGTCTGTTGGTTCTTTGCAGAGATGCAACATAAGAACAGTGGTTAGAATATAGTCCTGCAGGCTGACTCTGCCCACAGCCAGCAGTTCAATCCCGACAGGTTGAGTCGGCCTTCCCTCCTTCTGAAGAGGATAAAATGAGGACCCAGATTGTTGGGGACAGAGGCTGACTCCGCAAACCGCTTAGAGGGGGCTGGGAAGCTCTGGGAAGCGGCAGAGAAGTCCAAGGGCCGTGGCTGTTGCTATACACATTCTACTAAAAGGGAATATACATAGCACAGAGTTGACCTCTGGTGTCCCTGGTGCTCTCTGAGTTGTGTTGCACTGATGCTGTTACCTTGATAGGTAATGAAATATCTACAGCAACACTGATAGAATATAAACTGAGAGCAAACCCCACTCCCTACTCGCACTGATGGTGTTACCTAGTTGGGGCATGCAATGTCTACAATAAATAAAATAAAAAACTCAGGGAGAACCAAGGTCCCCACAGTCCTCCTCCTCCTCCTCTTCACAAATCCCACTCTCTTCTAGCACTGATGAGGTTACCAGTTGAAAACATCTGCAAGAAAAGAACCAAGCTGAAGGAGGAAGGGTTGGAGAGGGAAAATGCTAATATTCCCCCATCTACATGCAGTTATTCTGGAATGGACAAAGATCCTGAACGCTTTTCATCAAAGAAAAACAAACGTTGTGGAAAAGAGTTTCTTTTTCTATAATGTAGCAGGTATTTCGATCCTATGATTATGGACATAATTGAATGAAGGGGAAATGAACCAGGGGGACAAGAAGAAACCACATTATAATATGTAATTACATAACAAATTGATTTTGCCTGATTAAGTAGTTTAATTAATTACAGAGTTTAATTAATACTTTCAATACTTTCACATGATTAATGTCCCAATTAATTTTTATTTTGTTTTTTATGCCTTAAGGACAGTTTTGAGCCCTGATGACTACCTATTTCTGAAAGAGTTACCCATTGCCTGCTTCCTAGGGCTGAGCGAGAGGGACTGGCTCAAGGTCACCCATCCGCCTTCCACGCCTAAGGTGGGACTAGAACTCCCCATCTCCCAGTTTCTAGTCTATGTCTTGAGCACTAGATCTCTCTCACACACACCTTTTAATAGATTTATTATGTCCATTTTAGGGATCAGTGCATTTCTGAATGCTAAGTCTTCCCTTCACACTTTCCAGAAGTAAATTTGGTTGCTCGGTACCTGGAGCTGAATCATTGGTCTGTTCAGGAGTTTTTACAAGTATAAAAACTTCCGTCAATGGATGTAGAAAAACATACCCTCCCCACCTCCCCGCTTATGTTTATATGTTCCACATGAATTTCACTCTAGGAGCACTATTTGTTCCTGCCGAACAAATAATACGTAGAGCCGCTGAAGCATGAGCCATCCAAAATATTTTCTGAATGAATTTTATAAATCAAACGTATCTGCTCGGGAGTTGAAAGATAAAAGGAAGCTCACGCCTGAAATATGACTCGGGGGCTTTTGGAGACCAGAAAGGAAGCCCCCACCGAGCCAGAGATGACAGACGGGCTCCCCGTGTGGGGTTGATTAGGCCTTTTCCTAGAGTGGCATTTCTGAGCTGGCCTGGAGTCAACTCAGTGAAATGGCCCCGGTGCATTGACAGCCGTCCAAAAATTAAAAAAAATATGATACAGGTAATCCTTGACTTAAAACAATTTGACTCTTCAAAGTTATAACAACCCTGAGAAAAGTGACACAACCATTTTTCACACAACCATCACAGCATCCCCATGGTCACATGATCCAAATTCAGGCATGTGGCAACCCACTCATATTTATGATGGTTATAGCAGCAGTGGGGTCCTACCTGTTCCATTACCAGTTTGGTGATTACACACACACACCTAACACACACACGCACAGCTTTCCACACACCAGCTGGAGCCTGAAGCACCAATCAGCTGAGAGGATAAAGAAGAGAAAAGCGCAGAGGCAGATGGGAGGGCCGATCCTGCGCTTTCCTCTCAGCCGATCGTTGGAGGCTTTTCTTTTACTACTGGTTCGGCTGAACTAGGCTGAACCAGCAGCATACAACCACTGGGTTGCAGTGTCCTGGAATAATGGGATCCACCTTCGGCAAACTTCCGATGAGCAAATTGTCAGGGTAATGATTTAAGAGCTGACCAGCAACTACGATGATGTCATGCTGGGAATGAGTCAGCAAGGTTCTTGGGCTGATATCACTTTAAGAGCCTGTAATGAGAAGAGGCCCTGTTGGGACGTATCTCTCTCTCACATCCGTGTGTGCTTCCATGTTGTAATTGCTGATTGCTGTTTGTTTTGAGGTCTGACTAAAGAACGTGTGTATGTGTGTAAGTATGTGTGTGTGTGTGTGTGTGTGTGTGTGTGTGTGTGTATGTTTTCTTAAGTTTTCGCGGGTACTTACATGTATGGCATTCGGCTTTGTTCGGGTATTTTCCCACGTCATTGTAGTTGTTCTTTTAAAGTTGTAGCAACGTTTCAGCAGAATCTCATCTTCCATCATCAGGCTTCTGTATAGTGTTCATCTGTGAGTCAGGCTTTTACAGTGGTTTCAGATTTAAATTTGGGGCAGCCTATTGGTGTGCCAGAATGGTTTTTTCTTCATCCTGATTGGTTGGGAGTCTTGGTCTGTGTTTATATATATATATATATTCTTAAGTTTTCGCGGGTACTTACATGTATGGCATTCAGCTTTGTTCGGGTATTTTCCCACGTCATTGTAGTTGTGCTTTTAAAGTTGTAGCAACGTTTCGGCATAATCTCATCATATATATATATATATATATATATTCATAGATTTTCACGGGTACAGGTATGCAGGTCTTGGAGTGTTCAGGTCTTTTCCTGTGTAAGATTGAGAGCATCTTGGCAACGTTTTGATGAGGTCCCACTCACCATCTTCAGGCTGGTGCTTTCGGCTTTGTGCTTGTGTGAGCAAAGTGTGATTGAAGCTGCCGTCTCCCTATATATACTGGTAGGGAGGTTGGCTGTGTTGTCATTTCTTGATTGGTTGATGGAGTTGATGTTTGCAGATTGGCTGGGTTTTTCTTAACATGTGTGGCTGAGGTTTTGGCTATGCGTCTATCAGCCTCCTGTGTTGTAATGACCTGGGTAATGGGCTGTGTGATGACCTTCTGAGTTCTATTGTTTTGACATCCTGGGTCTTGTGCTGTAATCTCCTGGGTCATTGGCTATGTTGTAACATCCTAAGGTTTTGTGGTGTACCCTCCTGAGTTCCGTGATGTGATATCCTGAGTGGGTGGCTGCGATATGACATTCCTTAAAAACACACCATCCCATTACCACCCTGCACAGATCAACTCCATAGCCAAGACCGTCATCTCCAGAACCAAATGCCTAGACAAAGATCACCTGAGAACAGAATTACACACCCTCACAAACGTATTAATTTCCAATGGATTCCAAAGAAGCACAATTACCAACCTAATCCTAAGGGAGACACCCCCCCCAGAAACCGAGACACAGAACAGGACAACGGTACCGCCCTCCTCCCCTACATCAAAGGCACCACAGATAAAATCAGCAAAATTCTCCACAAACTCAATATCAGGACAGCCTTCGGCACTGACCAAAAAATAGTCAACTTCCTAAGAAACCCCAAAGACAAGATCAAGCTAGAAAACCAAGGAGTTTATGAAATACCATGCAACGATTGCTCAGCCACATACATTGGACAAACCAACAGGAGAATAAATGCACGCATCGCAGAACACAAGAACGCAGTCTGAAAAGAAGAAAATTCTTCCTCCCTTTTCCAGCACCTTAAAGCCACAGGACATGAAATTAATTTTGAGGGAACCAAATTAATCTCCAAAACTGAACACTTCAACAAGAGAATAATCAGGGAAGCCATCGAAATAGAGAAACACCCCCATAACATGAATCAATGGGATGATGCCTCTCGCCTACCAGACATCTGGAAGCTAGCCCTTATCAACAAACGAGTCCCAGCTACAAAAACCAACACAGGAACCAAAACAACACATGACACCACCACCATTCTCCCTCACCAGACTCAAACCCAAACCCATCCCATAGATGAAAGACAACCACCGTCCAGAAACCAGACCATGGCTGCATCACCAGCTGCCACACACCCCGACCCCCCAAACCAAGCAAATGGACACATGCCATGAACACATATCCAGGCCTCAAACTTGGAGCCAAACCAAAACCCAGAACGTCACGTCACAACCACCCGCTCAGGATATCACATCACAGAACTCAGGAGGTTACACCACAAAACCTCAGGATGTTGCAACACAGCCAACGACCCAGGAGATTACAGCACAAGACCCAGGATGTCACAACAATAGAACTCAGAAGGTCATCACACAGCCCATTACCCAGGTCGTTACAACACAGGAGGCTGATAGACACACAGCCAATACCTCAGCCACACATGTTAAGAAAAACCAAGCCAATCTGCAAACATCAACTCCATCAACCAATCAAGAAATGACAACATAGCCAACCTCCCCACCAGTACATATAGGGAGACGGCAGCTCCGATCACGCTTTGCTCGCACAAGCATGAAGCCGAAAGCACCGGCCTGAAGATGGAGAGTGGGACCTCATCGAAACGTTGCCAAAATGCTCTCAATCTTACATGGGAAAAGACCCGAACATGCCAAGACCTGCATATGTATGTATGTATGTATGTATGTATATATTCTTGGTCGATAAAACAAACCTCCATTTACTGTATTGCTCCTGGGTTGTCTCACTTGGTCACACTGTGTGCACTGACAAAAGTCAGTGGGGAAGCTGGGTTCACTTAAGAACCACGTGGCTGACTTAACAATGGCAGTGATTCACTTAACAACTCTGGCAGGAAAGGTTGTGAAGTGGGCGAAGACTTTCTTAGCAACAGTCTTATTCAGCAGCAGAAATTCGGGGCTCAACTTGGATTGTAAGTCGAGGACCACCGGAATAAAGGTCCTGTGCTTTGAAGGTTTTTCAGCTGTCTTCCTCAGATTTGTTAGGGGCTCCATAATTCTCTGTTTTAGGTTAGTTTTAACTAACGAGAGTGAAGCTCTTTAGTGTGTCTTTCTATGTAACCCTCTTTCTTATTTATTTTGGATGTTCTGAATATTTGAAAGCTCTTTTCTTTTATTCGTCTTCGTTCTTTCTGTTGGCTAATGACCGCAGTGAATATTTGAATATTTACATCGTTACCAAGAAATAAGAGAAAAACAAATGTAGTTGCATTTTGCCTCGGTAACCTAATGTGCAGTTTGATTCTGAGCCTTAATGAGGGGATTAGAAACTTTGCTTCCACCACACAGAGAAAAATGGTGGCGGTGCAAAAACGGGCCTCCTATTTTGGTGCTTAGGTACTTCTGGAGACAGATCAACGGGATTTATTCCAGCAGCCTTTTGTTCCCTGAGCAATCATCACAGATAAATCCTGATCTGCTATTTTATTGTTCCAATGGTGCTATTTGTCACAACACTCCTATTTGGGTATGTTTTATTGTTCTGTATTCATGTAGTTCTTTTTAAAACACCGTTAAATGGAACTAAGTAGAGACTGGGTTCTATATAATATTGACAAGGGATGAAAATATATTGATTTTGTTTTACTTGTTAAAAACTCAGCGTTCGCCAGTCACGATATTTACACAGAACTGGAAAATCACTGCCAGGAGAGCAGAACAAAATTATTGTTAAACATCATTTTGCTCTTCTTGGTCCTCCTTTGTCTGTGGAGGTTCTCAGCCCTGCAGCTCATGTTGTCCCGGAGGTGCTTCCTTTCAAAGGGCCACTGCACTTTCTGGCTTTGTGTCCCGATGGAGACGGAGACACTGGCACAAACTTGTAGCTTTATGTCATAAGATTTTGAGGCTTTGGGAGGAAAAGTGCAGAGAAGAGCGACTAAGATGATTAAGGGCCCGGAGACTAAAACGTATGAAGAGCTGGGAATGGCCAGTCTAGAGAAAAGAAGGACTAGGACGGACGAGATAGCAGTATCTGAGCATCTGAGGGGCTGCCCCAAGGAAGAGAGGGGCTCCACTTATATTCTCCAAAGCACCAGAAGGGAAGGGAAGAAAGGAATCCAGGAGAGGAGCAACCTGGCCCTGAGGAGGAACTGGCCAACACTGAGGACACAATTCACCAGGTTGCCTCCAGAAATCCTGGGGGCTCCATCCCTGGAGGTTTTTAAGGAAAGGCTGGACAGCCACCTGTCTGAAATGGTATAGAGTCTCCTGCTTGAGCGGGGGTGGTGGTGGTGGTGGTGGACTAGAAGACCTCCAGGGTCCCTTCCGGCTCTATTCTGACTGCATAAATAAATATATTTATAATTCAGATTTACAGCAGGCAACCTAGTCAGGACACAGGAATATCATGAGCCAAGTTAAACAGTATGCAAAATCACACAGGAGAAAGAGGAGGGGGGGGAGAAAGGGACCCCCTCCCCTTTCTGCCTTCAGAGACCAGTCGTAGCATAGATGGTTTCATGCATGAGCAGCACTTTCCTACCCTCTCAACTACAACTGTGTGTTCTGGCTCATTGCACCCTTTACTGTTCCAGGCACTAAATTCAATATCCGAACGTTTTATAACGGAATAAGAGAGTTGGAAGGGACCTTGTAGGTCATCTAGTCCAACCCCCACCCAAGCAGAAGACCTTATACCATTTCTGACAGATGGCAGTCCAGTCTTTTCCTGAAGGAGTCCAGTGGTGAAGCCTCCACAACTTCTGAAGGCAAATTTTGCTTGAAGATGTTTCGCTCCTCATCCAAGAAGCTTCTTCAGTTCTGAGTCTTGGTCCCTTCCACCTTCTTTAGGATGTGTAGCAAGTCACCGGCCTCTTGTGTATATTACTGGGGCAAGTCTTTCTACGTGACCCCCTCAGGCCTCTCTTCCCCTCCCATCTGTTTTGTCCTGTGTATCCCAAGGTGAACTTTGAAACCCCCAATTGGGAAGACAAAGCCAACGATGGTCTCCAAAAACCAGCCCTGTGGCCTTGGAATGGCGACTGAGGTCGATGCTGCAGTCTCCCCTTCCCTTCATCCCTGCACAGGCAATTATGCTTCATTTTCACCATCTTATTGAAAGGTCTTTGGGTTTCTGAATTCATCCTTTAGATGGAATATAAACTAAAAATAATTTTTACAAAGCCCTCTCTTGTACCTTTTGGAGGCGTACAAAGACATGAATTATTTCAACAAAGGAATTGTCTAACAACAAAGGAAAATACATGTTGATGTAAGAAGTTGCTGGAAGTTATGAATAATTCTCGTCAAAGGGGGCTGGGAAGCGGCTTTGGGGTCAGGACTGAAGGTAAATCAGAATATTGGACATTAACATTTCATTCAAATTTTAATATAATGATGTTCCAGAGGGCATTTGTTAATTATGTCTTTTCATCAGAGTAAAATTCATGATTTAACATTGTTTCCCAGGTACATCTCCCCAACCCTCCAGGGTTGGGAAACAAGGGGTGTTAAGGGCCTCTTAAGGAAATCCACCTGGGGCGACCAAGAAAAAGGATCTTTGCCATGAAGGTGACGTCCTTCGGGGCAGAACCTCATCCCAGCAGAAATAAGTTCAGAACAACCTTTAGACTTATACACCGCTTTCACACAGGGCTTCCCAGCCCTCTCTGAGCGGTTTACAGAGTCAGCTTCTTGCCCCCCAACCATCTGGGCCCTCCTTGGACGCACCTCGGAAGGAAAGAGGGAAGGCTGGGTCAACCTGGAGCCCCGTCAGGATCGAACTCCTGGCAGTGGGCAGAGTCAGCCTGCCATGCTACGTTCTAACCCCTGTGGCACCAGAGCTCAAGACCTTCTTTTCCAATCCTCTCCAGTCAACCCACCGGAGGGGGGCGGCAGGGAAGGCCACGGATGCCTCTCCTGAGGAGCCCCCCCTGAGGGGCTAAGAGGGAAGGGCCTCCTCCATGACGGCTCCCTCCCTGCAGCACTAAGATTGGCTCCCACCCAGGCACTCTTCCCAAAGCCCCCGAAGACAGGGGTTCCCAGCAGGCCCAGGAAACACTGATGGGATATGGAGTCCATCAAATGGTTTGTTTGATTGCTATCACCAGGGAATGGAGGTTTATGGATCTTTGTGCTTTGTACTGGGGTCCCAGGGGTGCTTTGTCAGGAGGCAACTGGACTTTCTTGTTTTTCTTTGAAGACATTTCACTTCTCAATCCAAGAAGCTTCTTCAGCTCTGACTGGATGGGAGGAATGGAAGGATTTATACTCCTTTCAGGCAGTTGGTTGTTTGCATCCTTTTAGGGAGTCCTTGAGGCCGTGTGGAAGTTGTATCTGGGTCCTCAGGGTCACCTGAGTGGTGCCAATGGGGGTGGAGCCTTCTTGGCTTCAGGATGTCTTCTGCCCCGTGTCCCTTCCCTGTTGAAGGCCAGCTCAGGCTGTTAGGGACGAGTCTGGGTTGTCTGCATCTCAAAGTGGGTTTTTCCCCTCCTGTCTAATGCTGCCTAATGTCACATTGAGCGAGTTGGGCCACCGTATAAAGTTCATTAATAAATAAATAATAACCAACATTTGATGTCAGGGAAATGCTTGGAGGGTGGCCAAGAGGATCAAGGGAGTATGACTGGGAGAAGAATGATTTTTTTAATGGTTATTACATGCATCACACAGACAGGAAAAGAAGTGGGTTCCAGTGGGGTCCCCCAATTGGAGGCTGCTGACCAGGGGTGGGATCCGACAGGGTTAACTACCGTTTCGGTGATTTACGATGTGCTTCCCTGCACTCTGCAAATCATGCCTGTAAATCATCATCAGCCTGGTGCCTGGACAGCTGAGCAGCGCTGCGTGCCGAGAAGCAGCCTTTGAAACAGCCCTCTTTTCCTGCTTTTTTAACTGCAGCTGTGCCTCGCACGGCAGCTGAAGTTGAAAAAGCAGGAAATAAAGGTCAGGTAAGAGCCCGGGAGGGCAGGTGGGCAAAAACATCAGCAGACCTAGAACCGGTTCTATGTCTGCTGCTCTTCAGAGCTACCGGTTTTACAGAGGTGGACAGAATCGGTAGAAACCCAGTCAACCCTCATGTTGACCTCCTTGCTGACGTCCACATTTGGTAATTTGGGTTCAAGATGTGAGGAAGTAGCTATAGGAGCCCCCAAATTGCCATTGTTTCCATCCAAGCAAAGAAGATCTTCCTTTCAGATGTTTGCCATTTTAAAGAACTCTATTAAATTTGTAATTATCCATTACAAATTGCTATTTTTATTTGTCTCTTTCATGATTTTCATAGTGGCCACAATGTAAAAAAGATGTTAAGACGTACTCTTTCTAGATACAGAGAAGGGCAACAAATAGGATTAGGGGACTGGAGGCTGAAACATGGGAAGAACGGCTGCTGGAACCGGGTAGGTCTACTTTGACGAAAAGAAGGACCAAGCGGGACACGATAGCAGTCTTCCAGTAGTTGAGGAGCTGCCCCAGAGAGGAGGAAGGGGTCCAGCTATTCTCCAAGGCCCCTGAAGGCAGGACAAGAAGCAACGGGTGGAAACTCATCAAGGAGAGAAGCAACCTGGAACTAAGGAGGAATTTCCTAACAGTTAAAACAATTAACCAGCGGAAATGCTTGACTCCAGAAGTTGTAGGTGCCCCATCACTGGAGGTTTTTAAGAAGAGATTTGACAACCATTTGTCTGAAATGGTATATAGGCTTTCCTGCCTAGGCAGAGGGTTGGACTAGAAGACCTCCAAGGTCCCTTCCAACTCTGTTACTTTATTTGTAATTTCAGCTTGATAGGTGGAGGACCTCTGCTCAGAAGGCAGCCCTGACCACCCGGTGGACTTCTGCGGGGAGGGAGGGAGGGTGCGTCAGACTTATGGCAGTGCTACAGCGTCACAACAGACGTTCCATCCCTTTTCGACATGGGACATGAAGTTGCCTGCACACCTAAAAGGCAGGAAGGACCTTGTAGAGTAATGGACTGATATGGCTGCAGGTGCTCCAGAGAGATACCCAGATCTGTCTCTTTAAAAAAATCTGATCAGAGACTCTCGGGGGCAGTTTTTTTTTTCCCTGCCAAAATTTCCCCTGCTCCACAAATGCTCACCTTGACAATGTCTTTGTTTGCAGCAGTGCTTCGTGTCACCCTTTGCTTCGCTTTCTCCACTTGTGGAAGTTCAGAATATCTGGGGTTGTCTTCAAAATCTCAACAGGTTCAGCTCATCCTTCCCAAAGGAACTTGCTGACGGACTGCCATCTTTATGAAGTTGGACTGCAAGAGATTCAGGCTTAAAAGCAAGACTGTGCTTTGCAACATGTGGCACATGAAAACGCCTGTCTGCAGACATCTGGATCTTCTGGGTTTACGCAGTCTCCCTCCACAGCTGCAGCATATTTCTAGGAAAAGATGCATCTGATTAAGGAATCACAGACTGGAAGGTAAGAATTTATTCAGAACTAGCCAGCATGTTCAGTGTAATAAAATAGTAGCCCTAGATATTGTGAGACATGGAGAACGGTTGCAGGAATTGGGCATGTCTAGTCCAGTGGAAAGAAAGACCAGGGGTGACATGATTGCAGTCTTCCAATATCAATCAATCAATCAGAATAGAGCTGGGAGGGACCTTGGAGGTCTTCTAGTCCAACCCCCTGCCTAAGCAGGAGATCCTACATCATTTCAGACAGGTGGCTGTCCAGTCTCTTCTTAAAAAACCTCCAGTGGTGAAGCACCCACAAAGTCGGAACACAAGCCCTTCCGCTGGTTATGGCTCTCACTGTTAGGGCCTATATTTGAGGGGCTGCCCCAAAGAAGAGGGAGTCAAGCTCTTCTCCAGAGCACCTGAAGGCAGGACGAGAAACAACGGGTGGAAACTCATCCAGGAGAGAAGCAACCTGGAACGAAGGAGGAAACTGGCCTTCAGACACTGCGGGGGCTCCATCCCTGGAGGGTTTTAAGAAGAGACTGGGCAGCCATTTGTCCAGAATGATTCAGGGACTCCAGCTTCAGCAGCGGTTTGGACTAGAAGACCTCTTAGTGCCTTCCAATTCTGTTATTCTGAGCTTTTCCCTCTGGACCTCAGGTTTGGCAGATATGCAGACTCCTCCTTACACAAGTCCTCTGTTGGGCGATTGCTTACACGTATATCAACCTCCAAGTTTGATCACACCAGCATGAAGACATGAGAAGTAGGTTGTGACTTTAGGGTTCCAGAGATAATTTCATGGGTATCTCGTGATGCCTCGAACTGTGATGGGAACTTGACATGTGATTAAGGAACTCTTCCTCGTGGTAGCGGTTTCTTCCTCTGCAGGTAGAGCTCTGAAGAGCTATTGGATCATGACTTTTTTCCTCTGAGAAAGAGCATAAGAAGACACTGAGTTGGGGGAGGAACCGGGTATAACTCACACAAAGGCTAATCTCAGTAAAAGCCCCAAGACCTTTTTTTGCAAATATTTCAAAAGAGACCATGCTGGTGTCTTTCACATATAAATCTCTATCTCTATGTCAGAAGGTGTCATGAAATATCACCAAAACTATAGCACTACAAATAAAATCTGAGAAAACATATAATCAATAAGTGAGTGACATTTATAGAAGTTAAAATATATCCATGAAATGTGACTATAGACCTAGCTTAATCTTTTAACATATGATTAAATCCGGCCATGTAGACTTCTCAGCTTCAGTACAATATGTTGTTTCCATACAAGAATTTGCCTGACCTTTCCAGGCTCAGAACAATCTCCACCAGAGGTGGGAGTTGATGTTTGTTTTCAGTGAACTCCTCTATCTGGTAAAGTTTCATATCTTGGGCTGACATTTATTTTTATTTATTTGTTAAGAAAACGCACACGGACGCCCAGTTCAGTCATGGGTGACTCCAGGTGGCTTCAGGAATAAAACCCAAATAGAAAACCTAATAAACCCACACTCTCTGGTGACAACGATCAAGTCAACCAGTTGGTGGAGTCCATGTCATCCTGGGATCTTCACACCTGCAAAACCAGAGTCTTCAGAGCCTTTCAGAAGAGGGGTCAAGGTCGGGGCTCACCTTATTTCTGCAGGGATGATGTTCCACGGGGAGGGAGTCACCACAGAGAAGGCCCATCTTCTTGGCCCCACTAGACGGACCTTCCTTAGGAGAGGGGGCTTCTAACCTTCCTGGCCTCCCCGCTCTGGGGAATCAGGCTTAGACTTAGGATAACTTTATTGTCACTTTGAATGTACGCTAATTGACATACATTAAAATGCAATTTCATTGCATTCAGCTCTCAAAGGGTTACCACCTCCAATATACACTACATAAACATGACTAACTAACTAACTAACTAAATAAATAAATACAAAATTGTGCATATACCCACATATATTATATGGCACAGAGAAACAACACAGTCTAGTTCGGTGGATACATGTACAGGGCAAGAAAAACAAATCTTGTGAGTTTACCAGACAGATGGCCTAGGGAATGAAATTGTTACAGAATCTGGTAGTCTTGCTAGAAATACTTCAAAACCTCCTCTGTGGCAGCTACTGAGATCCTATGGATAGCGCTAGATGCTAAGCAGCAAACTGCCATCTAGAAAGCCTATGTGGGCCTCTTGGCTACTGGCATGATCTCATTCCCTATATCTTGGTGAAGGTGGAAAGTCCCAGAGTTTCTGGACTTATAGGTGACCCCATTTTACTAACATCACCACTATCTTAAGGATTGGTTGGGAGATTGTACCAATGTGGTTGAGAGGTTTCACCCATGTGGGATCTATTCTCCAATCCAGATGCTGTATCTATGTTGCCTTTGTCTTCTTGTAAAAGCCCTATAAATGTAATAAACGCTTCCCATGCAGTCAGGCATCTTGGCACCCTGCACAATGACTGATCTTTGATCACCACACTCCTCCCACAGGGGAGTAACAGAAACAGGCTGTGAAGTGGGTGTGTGTGGTACAATAGAATAGAATTCTTTATTGGCCAAGTGTGATTGGACACAGAATGAATTTGTCTTGGTCTCTAACAATACTTTGAGCTCTAAGCACATAGTGCTTATAAGCAACATCCTGTATAGTGAGAAGTGAGCTTCCTATAATCTCCACTGTCCTCACCACTCTCTGTAGGGACTTTCCATCTGAGGCACTGAGGCCACCAAACCAAACAGGGATGCTGTTTGTTAAAACGCTCTCAGTTGTGCCTCTGTAAAAAGTGGCCAGGACAGGAGGAATCAGGTAGATGTACCTGGGAAAAGACGGTTCTTCCAATACCCTGGTCCTACGTAGGGCTTTCAAGTAGAAAACCCTGAATTGGACTCGGAAACAAATCAGCAACCAATGCAGCTCCTGCAAGAGAAGTGACACATGTGCAAATCTCGGTGTGCATAAAACCGTGTGAACTGCTGCATTTTAACATCCAGATGCAGGTAGTTCTTGACATACAACTGTTCCTTTAGTGAATGTTCAAAGTTGCAACAGCGTTGAAGAAAGTGACTTAGGACCGTTTTTCATACTTACGACCATTGCAGCATCCTCTTGGTCATGTGATAGTTGGCAACTGACTCACATTTATGACGATCACAGTGTCCCGGGATCATGCAATCTCCTTTTGTGACTTCCTGACAAGCCAGATTCAATTAATGATTGTCTGACTTACTTAATAACTGCAATGATTCATTTGACAACTGCGTCAAGAAAGGTCATGAAATGGGGCAAAATTCACTCAACAAATGTCTCCCTTAGCGACATAAATTTTGGGCTCAATTGTGGTCGTAACTGAAGGACTACCTGCTTCTAGCAAGCCTATTTCTCCCTAGCTGTGGGCTCAATGGAGGTTATAAGCCGAGGACCACCTGGACAAGGATACTGGGGTTGAAGGCTTTTCAAATTCTCCGGACAACGACTTCTGACTACAGATGAACCGACGCTCTACGCTCCCGGATTGACTTGTGGGCCAAACCTTGACTTTTTAAATTCCCTTCTGAACCTCTTCTGGGGACACAACTTCACCTCCAAATGCAGAACAATGACAGATTAGGGCAATATTACATCTGAAGGGCTTCAAACATCTGGAAATAGTCTTGGTTGCTATTAGTCCTATTGTCTTCTTCCTCTGGTGGTTTGGGGCCCCTTTTTATTTATTAGTAGAACATCCTTTGTTCAGCAATTTTCTCTCTAAGTTTGATTTGTTCCAGCGGCACAATAAATCCAAGCCAACTTCTCCAGGGGCATTTTACATTTTGCATTTAGCTCTAGGCACTGCTTTTCCTGGCAGCTTTTCATCTGAAGGTATCAAAGCTCTTTGCAAATATTATTGAAGTGAGCAGTATTTTAATAACCTTGGGGAGTAGAGATATAAATTCCCAAAGGACAAACCTAAACTTTTCTTGTTAATCTGTTTTTTTTTTCTCTTCCTTCCTAGAAGGCTGATGTATCCAATAGAAATACATCTCCTGGCTTGATAACATACAGATATCACAGGAGTGCTCTGTGATATACATAACAATTACATAAATCTAAGGCGAATAAATAGCATAACTTTTTCTGCAGAGGGTTTGAGACAACAAGGCCAAATTCAACTCTTAAAACCTTTTCAAAGTTCTGGGCTTCTTACCTTATCATATCAATGCTGTAATTTTAATATGCATTTGAAAATGATGGCATACCGCTCCAAAATTATCACACGTTCTTCCAAAGTGAACAGATGTGCAAGAACTCTCATAGATCAGTGTCTGGGCTGCAGACAAATGCAAATCAGTTTTTTACCCCCTAGCCCAAATTTGATGTTTATCAGACCCCAAGGATGGGGGGAAACACAGCACAAAATGATGAAAACAGATCTGGGAGAAGACAATGGATCGACCAAGCTGCCTCACCTCCAGTTTTGTTAAAAGAAATGTGTATTCCAACACAGGTGCCTGGCAGTTAACTTACAACTATAGTGGTGTAGTTAAAGATTTAATATATCTCAGGACTGGGAGTTGTGCTGCTATTTTATCACAACAACATGGTTTGCTACACAAAGAAACTAGTCCCACCTGTATGTGTGTGTGTGTATGTGAAAGCCTGACACACAGAAGAACCCAATACACAAGCCTGATGATGGCAGATGAGATTCTGCCGAAATGTCGCTACAACTTTAAAAACACAACTATAATGACGTGGGAAAATACCCGAACAAAGCTGAATACCATACATATAGATACACATATATACATACACACACACATTTATTATTTTCATGGTTTCTTGCTTTAACTCACAAATTCTGATCATTTTCCAGATACACCTGCATTTCAAAATCAATTTTTTTCTTGGTGACCACAATATAAAAAAGATGTTGAGACTCTAGAAAGAGTATAGAGAAGAGCAACAAGAGGATTAGGGGACTGGAGGCTAAACATGTAAAGAACGGTTGGAGGAACTGGGTATGTGTAATCTGATGAAGAGAAGGGCCAGGGGAGACATGAGAGCAGTGTTCCAGTATCCCAGGGGCTGCCCCAAAGAAGAGGGAGTCCAGCTATTCTCCAAAGCACCTGAAGAGAGGCAGGACAAGAAGCAATAAGGATGGAAACTCATCCAGGAGAGAAGCAACCTGGAACTAAGGAGGAATTTCCTGATGGTGAGAATAATTAATCAGGGGAACCTTCAAAAGTTGAGGGTCACTGGAGGCTTTAAAGAAGAGACTGGACAACCGTTTGTCTGAAATGTGATAGGATTTCCTGCTTGAGTAGGAGGTTGGATAGAAGACCTCCAAGATTCACTTCCAACTCTGTTATTCTCTCCTTCCTTCCCTCTCGCTCTTTCTTTCTTTTTTCTCTCTCTTCCTCTCCCTTTCTCTCTCATCTCTGTCTCTCTGTTTCTGTCTCTGTCTTTCTGTGTGTGTCTCTGTCTCTGTCTCTCTCTCTCTCTCTCTCTCTACACACACACACACACACACACACACACACACACACACACACACACACAAAGATCGGGATGTGTGCATACAGGCCCTGTTAAATATCCTGTTAATAATATTTTTCTCTCTAATATTTTTCAGACCCTGAATCTGGCAAGAGCTGCCTTGTAGCAGTCAGAAGCATAGAAAAGCTATTATCTAACGTCTGTGCACACACATTAGTCGGGGATACAGAGATGAAAAGAGTTGATATAATAATTCATTCCATTCAAATTCCTTAAGCGTTATTAATATTAAAGAGTTGTCTCCCTTCGGAGTGCCTTGAAGGAGCCTCGTAACCGAATACAAGCCTTTTCTTGCTTCTTTGCTTACAAATTTCAATATTCAAAACCCACTTCAACAAAAACCTGGGTGGCAGAAAGAAAAAAAAAAAAACACCCCCCCCCCAAAGCAACGTTAATATCTAGATGGGAAAGAAAGAAACGATTCGGTTCACAGTAGGGGAGTAAATCCCCCCAAAGGGCTCAGGGATGGGAGTCAGTCCGTCTTTAATCCAGACAAAGGGCTAAGCTCGGCTCCCATGACTTGTCTCCAGCGCAGGCAGGTCTCGACTTACATCCTTACACACTTTCCGTTGCTAAGGGAGGCACTTGTTAAAGGATCTTTGCCCCATTTTATGACCTTCCTTGCCACTGTTGTTAAGTGAATTGCTGTGGTCATTAAGTTAGTCACACGGTTGTTTATCAAATCTGATTTCCCCCGTGAGGTTGCTTGTCAGATGGTCGCAAAGGGGGGTCACCAGAAAACCCCCCCTGGGATGCTGCAACCATCATAAATATGAACCAGTTGCCAAGCACCTGAATTTTGATCATGTGGCCATGAGGATGCTCCAGCAGTCGTAAGTGTGGAAAACGGTCATAGGTTTTTTTTCAGGGCCGTTGTAACTTACAGAGGCCACTACAGGAAGGCTTATAAATTGAGGACTATCTACATAACCTAACTGAGAACTCAGATTAAACCTCCAAGTGGCCTCAATGACCCTCTAAAAGGATGCAAATGACCAGCTGTCTGCAAGGAGTATAAATCCTTCCTTTTCCCACCATCCAGTCGGAGCTGAAGAAGCTTCTTGGAGGAGAAGGGAAACGTCTTCAAAAGAAAACACCACAAAGTCCATTTGCCTCCTGAACAAAAGCCCCTTTGGGAAAACCAGGACCTGGATGGCTGAGAATCTCTACAGACTTTTTGCTGCACAATTTGGGATGAACACATTTTGCTGATGGTCCAATGAGCATTTGAAATGGCAACAGGTAGAAAACAGGTGCTTTATACTCTGTAAAAAACCCTAAAATGCCATCGCACACAGAGATACACAGAGAGCAAAGAGTTGCCTCTTTTTAGACACTGGGCAACTGGCTTGCCTTTATGCCTGCATAGTCCAAGGTCACATGGTTGTATTGTGCAACGTGTTTGTGCCAATTTTGGCAAAAAACAGCCACCAATCCTTTCATAAGAAGGGCTCTGCATTTACTCCTGCTGCATTCACACTGACCCACAAAATAGTCATCAAATCGTGTCCAGTCATATTTGGAGGAAATGTAAATAAGGTTTCCGAGGTTTATCTAGCCAAAGTTTTGTACACTTTATGGGGTTTTGCTTTCTTTGCAAGGGACCTGAGTGTCACTCTCTGTATTTCTTTCAAAAATAAAGAAGCAACAGGCCTTTTGAAGTTTCCCCATTATAACCTATAGAATATTTATCTACTGTAGCCTCAAATTGGATTCAGCTGGATTTTTTTTAGCTCTACCTTCCAAATTCACCTCAAGGTGGAACCCCATCCCATCAAACCCTGGTAATAAAAATTGGTTCTCGCTCGGTTCACACTCCCCGGCATGATTCAAAATTCGTCCATAAATAATAAATATATCCATTTCAAGTTGGACAAATTCATAACCTGATAATTACACCATCCCTGTGGTTCTGCCTGCTATCTTTAGTATGCAGTGGAGAAAACAGCATGATATAGCTCTCAGGAGTAAACATTCAATGTTTTCCAATCTGGTGTGTGTGTGTGTGTGTGTGTGTGTGTGTGTGGCGTTATCACAAAATCCTACAAAATCTCCAGAACCGTAAAGCCTACAAACTTGAAATTTGGCCCGTATGTTCCTCTTGGCTTGTAGGGGCTCCCTAAGAAAGGATTTTTCAAAATGACCATCAGAGCAGTTCAGCTAAGCCACACCCAGGCTCCTTGCTGTCTCCTTCTTGCTCACATATCAAATACTTTTTCAGTTTACAAACGGCCCTCAACTCTCTCATACCCTGGTAGGACACTAGCCAGATGAATATCGATGGATGCTGGGAGGCAGAAGCAGATTTTTCCCCCCCTCATTTTCCTCCCCAAAAACTAAGCCCGACCACATAGGTTTGTAATGAAGCACGGGTATAGAGCAATATATAAATTTCTGGTAATCTTGCTGGTTTGTTTTGATTACCCAAGTGCAGTCTGGTAAAAAACAGAATATATTATTTTCCTCATCATAGCCTTAACAGTCATCATTTTTATTTTGCTAAGTTTAACAAAATAACAGAGTAGGTCATCTAGTCTAACCCTCTACCCAAGCAGGAGACCCCACACCATTTCTGACAAATGGCAGTCCAGTCTCTCCTTGAAGGTCTCAACTGATGGCGCTCCCACAACTTCTGAGGGCAACTTCTGTTCCATTGGTTGATTGTTCTCACTGTCAGAAAGTTTCTCCTTGTTTCCAGGTTGAATCTCTCCTTGTTCAGTTTCCATCCATTATTCCTTGTCTGGCCTTCGGGTGCCTTGGAAAATAGCTTGACCCCCTTCCTCATCTCTGGGGCAGCCCCTCAAATATTGGAAGGCTGCTCTCCTGTCTCCCCTGGTCCTTCTCTTCCCTAGAATAGCCAGGCCCGGTTCCTGCAACCGTTCATCGTCTGTTTCAGCCTCCAGTCCCCTCCTCATCCTGGTTACTCTTCTCTGCACTTTTTCTAGTCTCAACCTACTTTTTATATTGGGGTGACAAACCATCCCTTTACACCCCTTCTTTCCCATTTTGAGATAAGGATCTGCATACCAATAGTCCTCGAATTATAGCAATTCATTTAGTGACCGTTCGAAGTTACAACGGCACTGAAAAAAGCAACTTAAGGCCGTTTTTCACACTGATGACCCCTCCTCAGGGTCACATGATCAGAATTCAGACGCTGACAAGCAGAGTCAACGAGGAAGCCAGATTTACTCCAGGAAACCAGAAGACACGATGAAAACTCTTTCATTTCACAACATACAGATCGTCTTCAACTTACAACAGTTCATTTAGCGACTGTTCAAAGGTACAAGATCACTTATGACCATTTTTCACACTTACAACCATCACAGCATTCCAGTGGTCATGTGATCTAAATTCATATCCTTGGCAGCCAACTCATGTCGTGTGATCCAGAGGTGGCATTCAGCCGGTTTGGACCAGTTCTGGAGAACCAGGAGTGGAAATTTTGAGTAGTTCGGAGAACCAGCCAATCCCACCTCTGACTGGCCCCGCCCCAAACTATTCTCCGCCTCCCGAGTCCCAGCTGATTGGCTGGCTCTTCTTTGGTTGCCCTGCACAGGAGAACGGAGCTGGAAAGCAGGTTAGTGGGGTGGGAAGGGAAGGGCGATTTTGCAGGTTCCTTCCCCTGCCACGCCCACCAAGCCACGCCCACAGAACCAGTAGTAACAAAATTTGAATCCCATCACTGACGTGATCCCCTTTTGTAACCTTCCGACAAGCAAAGTCAATGGGGAAAGCCAGACTCACTTAACGACCGTGTTCACTGATGTAAAATTGCAGAGATTCCCTTAACAACTGTGGCAAGGAAGGTGGTAAAATGGGGCAGAACTCACTTCAAAATCGTCTCACTTAGCGCCTGAAATTTTGGGCTCAATTATGGTGGCATGTCGAGGAGTCCCTGTATGTTAATGTGAAGATTTATCTGCACACATTTCATTTGTGAAATTCCTTTCTTATTTCAGATTACAGATAACAGATAATCAGAGCTGGAAAGGACCTTAGAGGTCATCTAGTCCAACCCCCCACCCAAGCAGGAGACCCTGCACCATTTCTGACAAATGGCAGTCCAGTCTCCTCTTGAAGGTCTCCAGTGATGGGGCTGCCACAATTTCATTTCAGGATTACCGGTTGCTCTGATCAACGCAGTCCGAATGCCGTTGTCCAACATGCACGTTACAAAGTGTCTCTGCTGGATCACAAAACGGTTGGCCCAAATTAGAGACCAACACATTTGGCCTTATAATGGCATTCACATTTTTGGGAGGGGCTGGGAAATGCAATTCGATGCTATGTGGCATTCTAACACGAAATAAGCCACCTTCTTGCCCCAGTCCTTAAAAGAAAACGATTTACCTCAGGATAGAACCACCAATTGTAACCTGAGGTAAACATCTTTTGCAGACCGAAGACGGGAAAGTGAGCGTCTTTTCTGTAAATAACAAATCACGGTGAGCTGCCGTTTTGAATGCGGTGAGCAAATGAGGCCAAATTAACGCATTATAATAAGCAAATACTTTATTATGAACCAGTCAAGCACCATACTGTGCCGAGGGAGAGTAAATGAGCAGGAGGAAAGGAAATATCAATAAAATGCAGCGGAAGACAAATGAGAAGAGTTTCCTGTTAAGCCTGGGAATTGACCAATTATAGCGCTAACCAAGCTTGCCACAGTAACACCTCTGCCTTGGATGAAGCTAACCACTAAATCATCCTCAGCAGTGAGGGACAGCAGGGGGATCTGTGAAGTCCAGCAGAATGACTCCCTCTCCCCATTTATATTCCGGACAGGGTCTTCTCCAATGACAGCCGTCCCTTCCTCCAGCTCTGCCTTTCGCTCAGAAGCAAATCGATGCAGAACGGTGATTAAACACGGGGAACAACAGAATAGCCAAGTTGGAAGGGATCTTGGAGATCTTCTAGTCCAACCCTCTGCTCAAGCAGGAGATCTAACACCATTTCAGACAAACGGTTGTCCAATCTCTTCTTGAAAACCACCAGTGTTGGAGCCCCCACAACTTCTGAATGCAAACTGTTCCACTGATTAATTGTTCTCACTGTGAGGAAATTCCTCATTAGTTCCAGCTTGCATTTTTCCTTCATTAGTTTTCATCCATTGCTTTTTCTGTCCTGCCTTCAGATATCTATCTATCTATCTATCTATCTATCTATCTATCTATCTATCTATCTATCTATCTATCTATCTATCTATCTATCATCTATCTCTATCTATCATCTATCTCTATTTATCTATCTATCATCTATCTATCTATCTATCTATCTATCTATCTATCTATCTATCTATC
>NW_020716823.1:587876-615296 GCF_900518725.1 Notechis scutatus | reverse complement strand
GAAAGTATAAGTACAATGAATAAAAAGATATAGAAATTTAGGTAAAAGAAATACAATTGAATAAGAAGAAAATGAGATAACCATAAAAGAAAATTAAGAGAAGTAAAGGGAGAAATAGTGAAAAGTTGGAAAAAGAGTAATAAGATATGAAGTTGAATACATAAGATGAATATGCATACGAAATTGTGTCTGTATGGAAATGTAATAACCCAGAACCATGCTGTACTCAAATAAGATGTTTTATTTGTTTTGTTAAAACTCAATACAACTTTACTAAAAAAAAAAACAACTGCAGCAATTCACTTAACAACTATGGCGAGAAAGGTCACAAAATGGGACAAAAATCACTTAACATGCATCTCGTTCAACAACATAAATTTTGGGCTCTATTGTGGTCGTAAGTCAAGGACTACCTGCATTTATAAGACTTGACCAGATGGTGAGAATCAGGGGACTCTGCACCAAAGCTGGATCTCAAAGGCCACCAGAGGAGACGAGAGGACTCCTTGGAGAAGGCCCTGATGTTGGGGAAGACGGGAGGCCAAGGGAGAAGAGGGTTAGATTATAGCATCCTTGATGCAGAGAACATGAATTTGGGTGAACTCTGGGAGATGGGGGAGGACGGGGGACCCTGGAATTTTAGTTTAAGTCTGGATGGCCAATCAATCAATCAGATGTCATAAGTGATCTATGACTCCTTAGCCAAGTTCAAGTGTTCTGAATTTCTTTTTCTAGATGATGATGATGATGACTTTCAAGGTTCACTCCAACTCTGTTATTCTGTTATTTTGTAGTGACGATGATGATGATTTCACAAAGAGTTGGACCCAACTTGTGGACACAACAACAGCAACATTCATCGCTCATAGGAATCTAGTTTGAAAACCTGCTAAAATCCCTAAATAGGACAGCACCGTTGACTGGCAGCACCTATGAGGGTTTGTCAAATCCAGCTAATGATGATGTTCTCCAATCGAGTCGATTAAAACAACCACTGTCACAAAATCCTGATTTGGCCTAACTACACATTTCTTCCGGGTTTTCTTTTCTTTATTTCTTTCTTTAAAGTAAAACTAATTTTATTATCCAACAACGCTACTTCATCGTAATTGCATTTCAAAGACCCCGGCCATCACTTCCGCTTTGTCAAGGAACCCAAGAGATAAAGTTGTCAAGGACTTTTTTGTTGTTGTTAATCAGATCAAGCAAAAATAGATGTCCTGATTTATCAGGTTCATCTATCCATTATTGAGCAAATTGCATGATTATTAATTCCGTTTCTCCACTTGCTTGTACATTCAAGGTGTCTGTAATTGTTTTATTGCTTTTTTTTTAAATTTAATCCCTTAAGTTTTGAGTCGGATTTTCCAAAAAGCATATCGTCTAAGAAATCTTCATTTCCTGTGACAAGTTCTTTCCTGTGAACAAGGAAGTTGTTCATTGTTAAAACTTAGTGAGAAAATGGAACAAAGGTTGCTTATTGTACCCTATGACTATCATTAAGTTTCTCCTTTGGCCTTCCCGCTTCCCCAGCATCCTCTAATGTTGTAAAATGGGAAAAAACTCACTTCACAACTGTCTCACTTAGCAACAGAAAATTTAAGTCAATTGTGATTGACTAGCTGCATGCTATGATGGTCTATGATCTCCAGCAACTTTAGGCCAATCACCTGAAGAGTGTGAGTTCTAGTCCCGTTTTAGGCACAAAAGCCGGCTGGGTGATTTTGGGCCAATGACCAGGTGGTGGTGAGTTCTAGTCACCCCTTAGCCTCACTGTCTCAGCCCAAATCACTTCACAGGGTGGTTGTTGTGAAGAAAACAAGAGAAGGAAGGACTATTCACCACCCTGAGCTATTTATGAAAATAATAAAGGCTGGATATAAATAAAACATTTTAAAAACAAAGAAATCCCTAATCCTAAAAGGTTCTCCTGCATGTTTTTTCTCTACTTTTTTTGGTTTTATTTATTTATTTATTTTATTTTATTTTTATTTGTCAATTGCTTACAATATAACAGGTATAAGTAAAAACATGGTTATGAATACATGAAATGGATACGAATAAAAAAGAAACCATAGGACAGGGACGGTAGGCACGTTGGTGCGCTTATGCATGCCCCCTGCAGACCTCTTAGGAAAGGGGTGAGGTCAATAGTAGACAGTCTAAGGTTAAAGCTTTTGGGGTTTGGGGAAGAAACCACAGAGTCAGGTAGAGGATTCCAGACACTGACCACTCTGTTGCTGAAGTTGTATTTCCTGCAATCAAGTTTGGTGTGATTAACCTTGAGTTTGTATCTATTGTTTGCTCCTGTGTTGTTGTGGTTGAAGCTGAAGTATTCATTGACAGGTAGGACATTGCAATGTATGATTTTATATACCATGCTTAAATCAGACCGAACACGGCGTAATTCAAGGTTTTCTAGTTCTAGAATTTCAAGTCTGGTGGCATAAGGTATTCTGCAACAAGTAGAGGAGTGGAGAACTCTTCTTGTGAAGTATTTCTGGACTTTTTCAATTGTGTTAATATCAGATACATAATGTGGGTTCCAGACTGATGAGGTATATTCGAGTATTGTTCTAGCAAATGTTTTGTATGCTCTAGTTAGCAGTGTGATATTACCAGAGAAGAAGCTACGTAGGATTAGGTTAACAACTCTTAACGCCTTTTTGGCTATGTAGTTACAGTGGGCTCTAGCACTTAGATCATTTGAGATGAGTACTCCAAGGTCCTTGACAGAGTTTGGATCATCAACAAGGTCTCGACTATTCAGACTGTATTTTATTTTCTGATTTTTTTTGCCAATATGTAGGACAGAGCATTTATTTGTTGAGATTTGAAGTTGCCATTTGTTTGACCATTCTGATACATAGTCGAGGTCTTTTTGAAGGGTAGCAGTATTGTCTGTGGTGTTGAATGGCTTTACATCGTCAGTGAAGAGAACGCAGTTGCTCTTGATATGATCACAGAGGTCATTTATGTAGAGTATGAAGAGAGTTGGTCCTAGAACACTGCCTTGGGTGACACCACTGTTGACAGGTACAGAATTTGATAGGGCGTTCCCAATTTTGACCATTTGTTGTCTGTTTGACAGGAATGCTTCTATCCAGTTATGCAGGTGTCCAGAGATTCCATAAGACTTTAGTTTTAGGAGTAGTTTATTGTGTACCACTGAATCAAAGGCTTTACAGAAATCTATGTAGATTGCGTCTATTGCTTTGCCCTGATCGAGTTGTATAGTCCATAGGTTTTTGCAGTGTAAGAGTTGCAGATTACAGGATAGTTTTTCCTAAAACCAAATTGTTTATTGGAGAGTAGGTTGTTTGTCTCTAAGTGGAGGATAATGGATTGGTTAATAATTGATTCCATGACTTTATAGATGACGCAGCATAAGGAGATTGGCCTGTAATTTTCAACTAGGCTTGGGTCTCCCTTTTTGAAGATGGGGATGACTGTGGCTTGTGACCATAGTTTAGGCAAGGAGCTGGTCCTGAAAGATTTTTCAAAGATGATGCTTAGAGGTTCGGCTATGGTAGTGGATAGCTTTTTTAAGAAGTAGGCACATATTCCAACCGGTCCAATAGATAGAGATGATTTTAGATTGCGTAGTGCTTTTTCAACATTGTCTTCTGTAAAATTGATATGTATTAGATCATTGTAGTTGTCTGTGGTTCGACTAGGAAATACTGGGCATGATCCATAGCTGTTTACAAATACTGAGCCAAAGAATGAAAAAGAATGAAAAAGAAGAAGCTGTCTTCTTTCCAATCTTTTCCTGTAAAAGATGGGGTTGGTTTTTGACAACTGCCATGATTTCTGTAGCATAGAATAAGCAACTTTCAGCCAACTTAATGATCTGCTTTCCTATTCTTGGAAACGACCAGGTTCCTGGGTATCAAAGGTAAAAGTTTCCCCTGTCCAGTCATGTCCGGCTATGAGGAGAAATGCCCATCTCTGTTTCTTAGCTGAGGGAGCCAGCATTGTCCAAAGATGCTTCCGTGGTCATGTGGCCAGAATAACTACATTGTGAGGCTCATGGAATGCTGCTGGCTTCCTACCAAAGTGGTACCTATTTATCTACTCCCATTCGCAGGCTTTTGAACTGCAAGGTGGGCAGGAGCTGGAGCAAGTAGCAGGAGCTCACCCCATAGCATGATGCTCAGGTCTCCAACATGGGCAGTCGACTTTCCAGTTGAGAAACTCAGTGTCTTTAACCACAGAGCCATTGTGCGCGCGTGCGTACACACACACACACACACACACACGCACACATAAACACACATACGGATGTGTTAACTTATGATAATTCTTCCAGGTCATAGATTAACACAATAATCTTTCTTGAGCCATCAGAGGGTATTCTTTTCTATAAAAAGAGAGAAAAGAAATAGATAATAGCATGAGGTTTAAAAAAAGACACCCCAGAAAGAAAATTTCATTTATCTACAACAAATAACGTAACTATCTCTTCTTTTTCACAGAACAATTCTGGTCTTTGTCTTTCAGTTTCTATATTCTTGCAAATCATTTCCATGTCTTCCCACTTTCACTTTCTTTGTAATGGAAAAATCAATTATCAAACCAACCAAAATCTCTATCAGAAGCTCTACTGGGGAAAAGAGAAAGATTCCCAGAAGTGCATAATTTGATTAAGATTCAGTTCAAATATTTGATTTGGTAAATTATTCCAATCCAGTTCAAATATGATAATGGTCTGGGAAAAAAAGTCTAATTCAGTTGCGAGCAAATCTCTCAAGTTCCTCCACTGCCTTTTTAATTTAATTTTATTTGTATTTTTAACTGTTTTTATTATATTTACAAATGACTTTTCTGATTTTATGGCCATTTATAGACTACACAGATTCGCACGATGAGGGTGTTGAGTGGGGGAGAGAGACAGAGAGAGAAATAGTTGGGTTCCTAAATATGAGAGAGAGGGAGAGAGGGAGGGAGAGACAGGGGGCAGGCAGGCAGGCATGTTAGATAGAGATAGATGGATGATATATATATATAGAGAGAGAGAGAGAGAGAGAGACTAGACAGATATGTATGATAGATAGGTAGATAGATAGATAGATAGATAGATAGATAGATAGATAGATAGGTAGGTAGATAGATAGATAGATAGATAGATAGATAGATAGATAGATAGATAGATAGATAGATAGATAGATAGATAGATAGACAGGCAGTTTGATAGGTATGTAGACAGAGAGATGATAGGGGGAGAGAGAGAGATGGACAGACAGACAGACCTAGAGAGAGAGGGAGGGAGGGAGAGAGGAGGAGTGAAAGGGAGGGAGGGTGTTGGGTGGTTCCTACATATAGAAGAGAAAGAGAAGAGAAAGACGAGAGAGACAGAGAGAGAGAGAAAGAGAGAGAGAGAAGGGGGGGTCATATGCTACACTACTATACAGCTGAATGTATAGCATGCACGTACCCAAGCATGTCCACAATGCTAGTGCACAACTGAATGAGGGACACTGAACTTAAACTCACTATACCGTCATAGGAAAAGCGGCATTAAAACGGTTGCTGGTGATGGAAATTGCTCTCCCTCCTGAGAGCCTTCCTGGAGTGTGTACAAGCTCCATTGCCTCCTTTTGTGTGTCCGGTTTCAACCCCTCCAGGCTGCGTCTCATGACAGTGGGCCCTGCGGTTGCCTGGGAACAGGGGTGGGATTCAAATTTTTTAACAACCAGTTCTGTGGGCGTGGCTAGGTGGGCATGGCTAGGTGGGTGTGGCCATGGGACTGGGTAGGTGTGGCTTCTTTTTTTTTTTTTGCAGGCAGGCCCTCCCCTGGTTTTTTTTTTTTTGCCTCCTGGGTGGAGCAGTAAGACAGCGAGGGGGATGCCGGCATAGCTGATCTTTGGAACAGCTGATCGTCGGGGAGGGGGGAAGAAATACCTTAAAGACTGACTGGGCAGGGAGGGACGTGAGGAGAGGGGCAGGGAACAATCTGACGGTTCTCCGAACTGCACAGAATCGTAACAACCAGCTCTATAGAACCAGTCTGAACCGGTAGAATCCCACCCCTACCTGGGAGGCAGGAGGGTGTGCCATGGTCCCCGCAGGTGGCTCTGCCTCGCTGGCCCTCCAGAGCTGCCTCTTGACAGATGGGAGCCGCCTTTGCAGTGGAATCACAGCCCAGGGTGCCTTGCCTGGAGGCCGAGGAGCACAGCATGGCCGTGAAGCCTGAAGCGGACAAGGGGGCTGCCTTGAGTCCCTCCTTCGTGCTGGGGTTGTGGCCAAACACCTGACTAAGCTCAGCTCAGGCTTCAGATCCTGTGTGGAGCCCGACATAAGAATCATGAGCCACGTTCCTGGCAGGGATGTCGGCCTTCACCAAGCATCTTGACCCTTCCTTATTTTATGCAGATGTGCAGGCAGTCCTCAGCTTGCAACAATTCATTTAGTAACCATTCAAAGTTACAACAGCACTGAAAAAAAGGGATTGATGACTGTTTTTCACACTTAACAACTGTTGCAGCATCCCCATGGTCATGTGATCAAACTTCGGACGCTCGGCAACTGACCTGTATTTATGATGGTCACAACGTCCTGGAGTCATGCAATCCCCTTTTGCGACTTTCTCACAAGCAAAGTCAATGGGGAAGCCAGATTCACTTAATGACTAGGTCACTAACTTTAGAACTGTAGTGATTCACTTAACAAACGTGGCACGGAATGTTGTAAAATGGAGCAAAACTCGCTTAACACATTTCTCACTTAGCAACATAAATGTTGGGCTCTGTTGTGGTCTGTATTCGTTTTAGCGAGACACTTTTTTTTTGAAAGCAAGACCGCGTGTTTAGGGAAGGTCTTGCAGCGGCCTGGGGGGGGGGGGGTTGCTCCCTTTTGATGCATTCGTGGATTTCCCCCAATCAGCCTGAGTGGGAGGGCTCTTCCCTTCTTGGTAGCTCCTTCATTTGGTTGTTGTTTACCGTTAGCTTGTTTGTCTTTTTTTAATTATTATTGTAAGTTTTTTTTATTTTTTATAACAAACATACAAAACAACAAATAAAACCTTCTTTCAATTGTACAGTGTGTCGGTTTGGTACATGCATCCTGTGCATAAACCCTATATTCTTGTCCTCTTAACTTTGCATTCATATTGTATTCATCAGCTTTCCATATCATATTATATCATTATTATATCATTAAAATTATCATTTCAATTCCAAATTATCTTTAAGAGCAAATCTCAATTCTTACTAAATTTTATTCATAATATAATTATTCAGAAATAATCAGTTATAATATATCATTACTATTATGTTATATTTCAGTTTCTTACTTTTCTATCTAACCATTGATAAAATAGATCCCAAAACTTATAATCCTCCTGTTCTTCTTGCTAATGTTAATCTACTCATTTCTGCACATTCCATTATTTTCTTAACCACTTTCCTTTAGCTTGTTTGTCTGAGCTGTCTTGATTGGGGGGCTGTTTGCTTCTTGATTGTCGGTTTAACGTTAATCTTGGTGTTAACCTTCTTTGCTCATCTGGGGTGTGCATTGCCAGTGAGGAGGGGGTTTGGATTCCTTTTCAGCTTTTCAATCGTCTCTTTTGCATGTTCTGTGTAACTCTCTGTGCCTGTGGATGGCCGATTTTTCAGGCTTTCGGGAATTCTCTAGCATGAGGGGTCCTGGGGGCTGAGCTGGCTTGTTTTCTAGCAGATGCTTCATTACCCAAACTAGGCAACATCATCAGTGCTAATGACTAATGACTAACACGATTATATTGCCCAGTTTGGGTAATGAAATGTCTGCAAGAAAACAACCCAGGTCAGAGAGCAATTTTTCAAACTAATTTTTCAACCTTAAGCTACAAATATTCTCCTTTATTGATTGTCCAGCATTTTTGGCTTGGTCTAGGATGCTCATGGTTTCCCATTTAAAACTTTGTTGTGCCTGTCCAAGTGTTGTGAAATTGAGGAGTTTTCATCATGTCTTCCGTCCACTTCTTGGTGTTCATGTATGCGCTCTGCTAGTCTTTGCCTGTCTCACCTACACGGTGACCGCCACTGTTTTTAAACTGTGTATTGTAGATGACCCCTGTTTTTCTCTCTCTCTTCTGGGGCTTCTGGCTTAAAGAAAGAATGTTCACACAAACTAACAGATAAAACTCCTTGGTCACTTTTTAGCTAAATCAGTAAAAATAAAATCATAGTTCCTCAGAGAGATGTGTCTCTGGAGATTTGGCATCATCCAGATGTTTTTTTTTTCAAGAGGGAATTGGCCTTTCTGGTTTTGCTTTGAAGACATTTCACTTCTCATCCCAGAAGCTTCTTCAGCTCCTGAAAAAGCTTCCTTGGATGAGAGGCAAAACATCTTGAAAGAAAAACAATAAAGTCCAGTTGCCTCTTGGAAAAGCACCTTTAGGATCCTTTAGGATGCTTCAAAGAGATTTTATCCAAAATTCCTTTTCCTTTGAACAAATGGAAAAATCCAGTCCAGTTCCAATCTGGGAGAAAGGAAATAAAATGGAGGCTGGCCACAAAGAAAGATGCTCTCGGTTTATTTGGATGCCAGAAACTTCAGTGACAGCAGCATGTTGCCTGGGTGGCTGACAAAAGGGGGTTGGGACAGGTGGTCTTTTATACATTCTTTGGGCCTTTGGGGTTGAGATGCCTGTTCCTGTGTAAGAATGTGTCTTTTAATATTTTAATCTGTTGCCAGATTCCTATGGGGTCATGTAGGGGTCATGGTTGGCTCTACAGGCAAGAAGGGGGGGAATGCAAATCCTAGGGGTTTGAGCTAATCTTGTCAGCTTTGGCTTGTTTAATTGTATTGCTTATTTGGAACCTCTTTGCTTATGAATAAATTGGCCCATTTTTTTTTTTAGTTTGTTTATTGAAAGTTTCAAAACAATGTACATACGTACACACACACACACACACACACACACACACACACACACATATATATATACAATACAGAAGCCTGATGATGGCAGATGAGATTCTGCTGAAACGTTGCTACAACTTTAAAAGAACTACAATGACGTGGGAAAATACCCGAACCAAGCCGAACACCATACATGTGAGTACCCGCGAAAACTTAAGAAAACAAATATATATATATTTGTTTTCTTAAGTTTTCGTGGGTATCTATATGTATGGTATTCAGCTTTGTTCGGGTATTTTCCCACGTCATTATAGTTGTGCTTTTAAAGTTGTAGCGACGTTTCGGCATTCTAACACAGCAGTAGGCTCGCCCCAAATTTAAAACAGAAACGGCTGTGAAAGTCTGACTCACAGACAAACACTATATAGAAACCTGATGATGGCAGATGAGATTCTGAACCATACATATAAATACCCGTGAAAACTTAAGAAAACAAATATCAGACCTCTACAGGGAGGAAATAAAAAGCCAGACCAAAACTTACGAGAAGCTGGAAGTTAAAAGAGCAGGAATACTATGTGACCTCAAATTCCTACACAGCTGCAGAGACAACAATGCAACACCGACCTGCTTCAAATTAACATTTCATCACAGCACAGCAGCTACAAAATGTATCCTGAAAAGAACTGAAATGGCTCTACTCAGGAACGAGCTCCACAGATAGAGATTTCAACTCGACCAGTTAAACAAAGACCTCCTATTTCTACACCTGGAATTGAGCAGCAAAATCCACCCTCTACTTTGGGACAAGATAAAACAACTTACAACTTGGAGAGCTGAAACTGAAATCACTTACAAAAATGACAAACTCCTGAAGAAACTAAAGAAATTAGAACATGACAAGAAAGCCCCCAACAACTCACCTGAAACAATTAGTATACCTCGTTTCCAACAGAGAACTCACCAAAACAGAAACAGATGTCCTAATCAAATCAGTTATGCTATAGCACCCAAAAAATCCCCACAGAATCCATCATATGTGGAGTGGAATCCAGCCTAACTAAATTAAATACAGATGAAGCTGATAGAATAAGACACCAAGTCACTAACATCCTATGAACAAGCAAACCACCCAAAAGCAACCTGCACAAAGAGGAACTAAAAGCCCTGCAAGCCCTAAAGCAGGGGTCCTCAACCACCGGGCCGCGGACCGGTACCGGTCCATGGAGCACTCTGTACCGGGCCGCAAAGAAAAAAAAATGGCGGCTTTCTTCGCCTTCGGTGAATGCTGCTGGGATCGGGGATCAAGGACACAAATGAAAGAAGGGGAGGGAGGAAGCAACCGAAGCCTGTCCTGCTCTCTGGCTCAGCGGCTTCAGTTTCCTCCCGCCTCGTTCCTCTCTCAGTCGCTCTCTCGCTGCTCCATCAGCCCAGGAAGAAACTGCTTCAAAGAAGCCGGGGGTGGTGGAGCATCGAGAGAGCGACTGAGAGGAACGAGGCAGACACCTGAGGGAGGGAGGGAGACACCTGAGGGATGGGGCTGAGGGAGGCAGGGCCGAGGCGCTCCCTGAACTTGGTGGTTTGCTGGCAGACATTTTATTACCCGACTAGGTAACAACATCAGATGTTACCTAGTCAGGTAATGAAACGTCTGCAAGCAAATCACCAAACTCGGATTCTCCCCCCCCACCCGGTCCTTGAAAAAGTGTTTGTGCTTGAAACTGGTCCCTGGTACAAAAAAGGTTGGGGACCACTGCCCTAAGGAACGACAACAGCATAATCATACTTCCAGCAGACAAAGGGAATGCCACTGCAGTAATGGACAGGAAAGACTATGAAACAAAATTGACAGACCTACTCCAAGACTCCACATACAAACCCATAAACACGGACCCAACCACATATCTGGAAAAAATAACCAAGAAGAAAATTATAACCAGCCACATAAGCAAAGAGATCCAACAGACGATCATCCCAAGAGAAAAATCTTCTAGATGCCCCAAACTATATGACCTCCCAAAAATACACAAAGAAGGCATACCTCTCAGACCCATAGTCAGCTCCAGAGGAGCACCACTACAAAACCTAGCTAAACACTTAGCAAAACAGCTACAGCCCCATGCTGAAACAGCAGCTTCACATGTACAAAACTCATACCACTTCTTGGAACAAAAAGATCTTGTAAGTTTCGACATGGTTTCACTATTCACTCATGTCCCGACAAAAGAAACTCTTGAAATCATCAAAAATAAATACCAACCACCCAAACACCTCATGGAACTAACAGAACACTGCTTAACCAACACATATTTCATATACAAAGGACAAAGATACAAGCAAATTGAAGGAGCCCCTATGGGATCACCACTGTCACCCGTCATTGCAAACCTGTTCATGGAAGAATTTGAATCCAGAGCCCTGGCCAATGCCATCCACAAACCCAAACTATGGTTAAGATACATCGATGACACATTTGTGATTTGGCCCCATGGAAAAGAGAACCTAAACAATTTCCTAACACACCTAAACAGCACACACCCCCAAAATCAAAGTCACCATGGAAACGAAAACAAACAAACAACTACCATTCCTAGATCTACTAATCTACAAAAAAACAGATGGCACACTAGGACACACCATATACCAGAAGAAAACACACACCAACCGCTACCTCAATGCCCAATCCCACCACCACCCAGCACAGATAAACTCCGTGGCCAAAACACTACTTGCCAGAACCAAACACCTGGCAGACAAGACACACATAAAGACTGAACTATGCACCCTGACTAAAGTACTGACAGCCAACGGCTTCCACAAAAGCAAAATCACCAGCTTGATCCACAAAAACACACTGAAACATAATAGAGACCCAGAAGATGAACAGACCTATGGAACAGCTGTCCTGCCCTACATAAGAGGTACTACAGACAAAATTAGTAAGGTACTACACAGACATCACATCAGGACTGCCTTCAAAACAGACAGAAAAATAGCAGCCATCCTTAGCAACCCCAAAGATAAAATTGACCTGGAAAACCAAGGCATATACGAAGTCCCCTGTGCATCATGCCCGGCCACATACATGGGACAGACCAATAGAAGAATAAGCACCCGCCTGGATGAACACAGAAATGCAGTCAAAAAGCTGGAACACACTTCCTCACTAGTCCAACACATGAAAGCCACAGGTCATAGCATCAACTTCAATGGCACCAAAACCCTAGCCACTGTAGAAAACCCCAGCTACAGAATTATCAGACAAGCCATAGAGATTGAAAAAAGACCTGAAAACATGAATAGAAGAGATGACTCCACCAGACTGTCAATTATCTGGAAGCCTGCACTCACAAACAAAAAAATCACACCACAAGCCAGGAAAACACCTGGGCACAAACAGATCCCCCTGATACCTCCAGCTCAAACACACCCCAACCAGGCACCCAGATGAAACCTAACTTCCTAATAAATGATAGCCGTCCGTTTACTCAGAGCTGAGCTGCACTAAAAGCCTCCAATGCAGGAAACACAATGTTGCCAGATAATCAAGACAAAAAAAAAAAAAAAAGCTTCAAAACAGACAGAAGATATTAGAAACACCAATCAAGCAGAACACAGCAAACTCTAAGACCAATAAACACAGACTAAGACTCCCAACCAATCAGGATGAAGAAAAAACCTTTCTGGCACAGCAGTAGGCTAGCCCCAAATTTAAAACAGAAACGACTGTGAAAGTCTGACTCACAGACGAACACAATACAAAAGCCTGATGATGGCAGATGAGATTCTGCCGAAACGTTGCTACAACTTTAAAAGCACAACTATAATGACGTGGAAAAATACCCGAACAAAGCTGAATACCATACATTTAAGTACCCGCAAAAACTTAAGAATATATACATATACATATATGAGAACCATGTTCTCACATTTTTGCAACGTTTTCATAGCAGTGTACATTTCTATTAGTGTCAATTAAAGTCATTTGTTACAAGTAAACCTATAACTTGTTTCCTAGATCCTTACTTTTTATGTTATTATTACAATTATAATACAATATTTATTTAATTGATTAATATTACTTTACATACATACATAGCTACATATACATGTATCCTTATTTCCATTTTCCCTTGTTGTTTGTTTAATCGGTTTCACTAGACATCTTTACTTCCTTTTTATACAACCATTTGTACCATATATTCCAAGTTGTAAGAAACTCCCCCTCTTCCTTATTTTTTCATAACATGCTCAGTCTAACCTTTTCTGCACACTGGTGGATTTTATTAGTTATTCTCAGGTCCGTGGGTGTCATTGTTGATTTCCAGTTTGGGCAAAGGCTATCCTTGCTGCTATAATGATATGTGATATCAGTTGCTGGTGTTTTTTGCTCCATGTCGGTTCTATCATTCCAAGTAGAAAGGTCTCTGGGCTGAATTTAATCTTTAGTTTTGTCATCTCTTCTAACTATGTCTGTATCTTAGACCAGTACTTTTGGGTTTTAGGACATGTCCACCACATATGAAAATATGTTCCCTGGCTAAAGTTACAGTGGGAGGTGCCAGCGATAAAACATTTTATAAATATTTTCTTTATATGAGACTGATAACATTAATTTATAGTTACTTCGCCAAATTCGTTCCCATTGTTCTAATTCAATATTGTGGCCGCAATTTTTAACCCATGTTATCATGCTCTCCTTAACTGTTTCCTCTTCCATTTTAAATTTCAATAAATAATTGTACATTTTGGTAATCATCTTTTTTTCACTTCCTTGTAAAATTTTGTCTAATTCCTGATCTGTATTATAAAATCCAAATTGTTCCTTGTCTTTTTTGTGTTTTGCTTGAATTTGAACATACGGCCACCACCCAATTTCAATTCCCTGTGTTTTTCATTGTATCTGTGTTTTCAAGTCTCCTTCATCTGTTATTAATTCTTTATACTTTATTGTTTTGTTCAAATCCATAACATTGGGATATACTAGTGCCTCCATTGGAGATAGCCAGAGAGGTATTTTCACATAATGGTTTCTTTTAATTCTTTCCCATATATATAACAAAGCGTCCCTTATCCAGTGTCTTTGAAAGTAGCTATGGGTTTTATTTTTTCCATCCCAGAGAAACGTGTGCCAGCCAATCTGTAAATCGAAGCCTTCTATTGTCAATATTCTTTTGTCCTCCAGGTTAATCCAATCTTTGATCCAGGTACTCGCTGCGGCTTGATAGTATAACTCAAGCTCTGCGAGCGCCAGTCCTCCCTTACTTCTGCTATCTTGCATTAATTTGTATTTTACTCTGGCTTTTTTCTTTTGCCAAATAAATTTACTAATTCTTTTATTCAGGTCTTTGAAGAATTTTTTCCCTAGTTTAACTGGCACAGTTTGAAAGAAATATAACAATTTTGGTAGTCCATTTGTTTTAATGGTGACTATCCTTCCCATCCAGGAGACTTGTAAATTTACCCATCTATCTAGGTCTTTTCGTATCTGGTCTATCAACTTGCCATAGTTATCAGCCTTTATTGTAGAGCATTTTGCCGTAAGCCAAATTCCTAAATATTTTACTTTTTTCATTGTCTGAATCCCTAATTCTTTTGTCAGTTCCCCTTTTTGTTTTTTAGTATAATTTTTAGTTATTATCTTAGCCTTTTCTCTATTGATTTTGAGTCCTGCTACTTTACCGAATGCCTTTATCTCTTGTATTAAATTTTTGCTTGACTCTTTTGGGTCCTCCATTATGAAGACCATGTCATCAACGAACACTTGCAGTTTGTATGTTTCCTGTTTAATAGTCAACCCTTGGATATTTCAATTTTTCCTTATCTGGGTTAACAACACTTCCACTGATAAGATATATAATAATGGGGCAAGCGGACATCCCTGTCTCACTCCTTTGCTTATTTTTATATTGTTTGTGGTTTCTCCATTAATTACTAATTTTGCATTTTGTATAGAATATGTTTTAATTAGTCCTATAAATTTTTCACCAAATTTCATCCTAGATATTTGCTCAATCAAAAATTGCCAATTTAAATTGTCAAATGCCTTTTGGGCATCCAAAAATATTAACGCCATCTGGTTGTTAGATTTAGTTTCATAATATCTAGGACATCCATTATTATTCTTATATTTTTGTAATATATCTATTTTGGAGAAAACCATTCTTGTCTGGATGAATAATATCATTCAATATTTTTTTTAATCTATCTGCAATTATTACAGCTAAAATTTTTATAATCTATGTTCAGGAGTGAGATAGGGTACAAAATCTCCATTCCAGAAGACCAGTCTCTTCCAGCTTCTGCTTGAGGTTTTCCTATGGCAGAAAGACTGGGGTTACTTTCTGCCTTTAACAACACGTTTCTTCTCCTTTAGGGGAAATATAATATTCTGCCTCTTTTAATGTCCCCCCCCCCCAAATATTCCATTCTCAGAGGAAGGGCTTCCCACAACATTCAAATTACTGAGAAGCAACTGAGGAAATATTGTGGACAATTTCTACCCCAGCTACTCAATGTGAGTGTCAGTTATTGTTTTAGCAACTGGAGAAAACTCATAATCTCAGGTGAGATATACTGGGAGGTAGAATGGCCTCGTGACCTTGGCAATCTGGCCTCTCTTTTTTATCCCCCTTTGTCAAGACATGGCTGTGTCTGTTAGGGAATAAAATAAACAATGAGGTGATGTTCCTTGTAATCCAAGGCGAGGCTTTCTCTGTCACCACAACTCTTAAACTAATCCCTAAGTGACATCAATTCAGTGCTAGCAGAATATATTCCTCAAGGGGAATCAAGCAATAAAGGAATGGCTCCAGGAACAAATAATATTTGCTCCTCGAGCCAAAGAGAAAAGAAACGATTGCACAGAAGTAACGGAAGGGGCCTGGTATTAAATGGGGGGGGGGGGGGGAATGGATGGAGAGCTCTCTCTTTTTTTTACTACAGATCTGGTACTTCCCACAGCCTCCTCAAAATTAAATTCCTTGGTTTGCTCAGAGCGAGTTGCTATTCTAAAGCAGGCCCACTTTGGGAATTGGAGAGGTTGTCATAAGAAAATAATAGGTAAGGTTTCTGCAAAGAAGAATAGGAAAAGATCTGCTAGGGTTTAGTTGGCGAGTTCTGCCTTCGGAGGGAAAAGCCGTGATTTATACCCTGAAGCCCCTTCCAGCCATTAGCTTTGCTCTGTGGCCAAGCAAGAAGAAAACCCCTTTGCAGCCTTCTGTTGGTTCCTGCTATTTACTTGGTAACAAAACTAGCATTTCAAATTTGTAGAAAGTCCAGAATTAAAACAAGTGAAATAATAGAATAACAAGAGTTGGAAGGGACCTTGGAGGTCTTCTAGTCTAACCTCCTGCTCAGGCAGGACAACCTACCCCATTCCAGACCAACGGTTGTCCAATCTCTTCTTAAAAGCTTCCAATGATGGAGCACCCATGACTTCTGGAGACAAATAATTCCACTGATTAATTGTTCACCCTGTCAGGAAATTTCTTCTTAGTTCGAGGTTGTTTCTCTCCTTGATTAGTTTTCACCCATTGCTTCTTATTTATTTATTTATTGAATTTACATTGCCGCTTATTCACCCATGGTGACTCAAGGCGGCTTACAGAATGTAAAACCATATTTTAAAAAAATAAACAATAAAAACTAACAAAAAGAAACAAATGAATTAATAAAGTACAAAAGAACAAAATCTGGAAAAATAAATAAATAAATCACCCCCAACTCCCACCGTCCTCCCCCACGAGCCATTTGATGGGCTCCATCCTGTTCTGGGTTCCCCAGGCCTGCGGGCAGAACCAGGTCTTCAGCGCCTTCCAGAAGAGGATCCGAGTGGCGGCCATTCTAAGCTCTGAGGGGATGATGTTCCAGAGAGAGGGAGCCACCACGGAGGAGCCGCCCTTCTTCTGGACCCTTCCTGGTGTATCTCCCTCAGGGACGGGACCTGCAGCGTTCCCTGCCTCCCCGCTCTGATGGGTTGGGTGGATGTGGCCAGCAAGAGACGGTCTCTCCAGTGGTGGGATTCAACATTTTTTTACTACCGGTTCTGTGGGTGTGGCTTGGTGGGCGTGGCATGATGGGCGTGGCAGGGGAAGGAGGCTGTAAAATCTCCAGTCAGAGGAGGGATTGGCTGGTTTTCCGAACGACTCAAAATTTCCGCTACCGGTTCTCCAGAACTGGTCAGAACCTGCTGAATAGGCCACCTCTGGTTCCCTCAGATCACCTGATCCCAAGTCATGAAGGGCTTTAAAGGTGACAACCAGCCCCTTGAATTGCACCTGGAAGCAAAACGGCTCTCCTGTGGGAGAGGTGACACATGTGCACACCGGGGTCTGCATAAAACCATGTGGGCCGCTGCATTTTGCACCAACTGGAGCTCCCGGATGCTCTTCAAGGGCAGCCCCATGTAGAGCGCGTTGCAATAATCAAGACGGGAAGTGACCAGGGCATGAGTGGCTGTGAGTAGGGACCGTTGGTGCAAGAAACAACCCACAGTTGCGCAAAGGCCCTCCTGGCCACGACCGCCACCTGCTCTTGGAACAGGAGTCACGAGTCCAGGAAAAACCCCAGATTACACACAGGGTCTGTTTGGGATAGTGCCACCCCATCCAAGACCAAAGGTGGCAATTCTCCCTGAGCCAACGGACCCCAAACCCAGAGCCACTCGGTCTTGCCAGGGTTTAGTTTCAGCCCATTGCTCCCCACACTGTATTCAGAGTCTAGAGTAATGTATTCACCCAAGGCCAGATTTCCCTAAGGCCGCTGCTTGTCTATTGCTTATGACCAAATACACTTCCTCTCCTCCATAAATTAACATTCTTGGTCAAGTATAAATGTTCGTTTTAACATTCCCAACTGATAACCAAGCACCTTTTAACTGCTCCTGTTTTAACTTTATTATAGATTTTTTTTTAATGAAACGTAGCTGCTCAGCCCGTGTTCCATCAATTGCTTTATTGACATTTTTTGAATGCCTGATTCTGTTGTTTGGCCTGAGGTACGCTTTCCCTGCCTTTTTACCTGTAAATTGCCTGAGAAACAGAGAAGAAACTCTAGCTCTGAGGAACAAATGCACACAAGGTCAAAGCGTGTGACTTTACCATTATTCCATTTTCTGTTGACATTATGTTCAGGGCCATTCACAACAAAGATGACAGAACACAATCCCTCAGTCGACAACAGTGGTAACAAAGGAGTGTTCAGAAAGGGTTGACATCATAAAATAACATCTGTAATACTTGGGCTAATTGGGCGCGTGGGAATAATTCATAGTGTAGGAGTTAGTAAGAATTAAGGTTGTCTCAAAATGGACTTTTTGTTCTAGGTTGGTCCGAAAGAATGGATTAGATGGCCAATTTGAGGTATTTTTGGAGTTTCATCTAAGGGTTCCCTACCAAAGAACTTTTCTAATTATTAATTCCCAAGTAATGAGCACCAGTTTGGTATAGAGATTTAGGTGCTGGCCTAGAAACCAGGAGACTGTGACTTCTAGTCCCACCTTAAGCATGGAAGCCAGCTGGGTGACTTTGGCAAATCACCAGGAGACTTTTAGTCCCAATTTGGACATGAAAGCCGGCTCCGTGATTTTGGCCAGTCTCCAGGAGACGATGAGTTCTAGTTCCACCTTAAGCATGAAAGCTGATTAGGTGACTTTGGGCCAATCACCAGGATGTGGTGAGTTCTAGTCCCACCTTAGACCTGAAAGCTGGTTGAGTGACTTTTCTCTCTCAACCCAATGCACAGGGCTGTTGTTAGAGGGGAAAATAGGAGGAGGAAGGGGTGTTAGTTCTGTTCACGCCCTTGAGTTATTTATCAAGAAATAAAGGCAATAGATTCGACATCTAAATAAATAAATGGTCCAGAATAAAGAGGAAACAATGCTGTGATGAGACCATAGGCCACCACACAAGACATTTTTCACCATGGCATAGAGCAAGGGCTTTTGATTAGCGATACGTGGATCGTGGCCCTTCCTTTCCATCGTGTAATAACACCTGCAATACTACCTGGCATGAGTTGCTCTGTAACTGATTTGATTTCTTCTTTAGGTATGCCTTGATATAGCATCTTTAGCTTGGGGTTTTTTTTGGGGGGGGGGACACCTTATATTTCATCTGTATATCATTTTTAATACCTTTGCTGGAGAAGTAAACCAGAATATATTTCGTGCATGTGTGTATTACAGGTGTAGGGTTGGCGATGCCTTTCAGGGAAGATTTTTATCTGCTCTGTGGGGTCCTTGGTGCTCTACGGGGCTGCCCCAAAGAAGGGGGGGGTTCAGCTTATTCTCCAAAGCCCCTGAAGGCAGGACAAGAAGCCACGGATGGAAACTGAGCAAGTGGATTTAAGAAAGCCAGATGAGTGCCCCAAATATGGATCAGATCAGGAAGATTGCTTCCCCAAGAACACCCAAGAAGACAGGCTGAAGATCCAGAAGGATCTCGACAGACTTGAACACTGGTCCGTATCTAACCAAATGAAATTCAATGTAGAGAAAAGTAAAGTCCTACACTTAGGCAGGAAAAACCAAAAGGACACATATAGACTGGGTGAAACCAGGCTCAATAGCAGGAACTGTCAGAGGGACCTTGGAGTCTTAGTGGAAAACCAGCTAAATAGGAGCCAGCCGTGTGCAGCAGCAGCCAAAAAAGCAAATGCAATCCTAAATTGCATTAAAAGAGGGATACAGTCAAGATCAAGGGAGGTACTAATACCACTCTATAAAGCCTTAGTAAGGCCACACTTAGAGTACTGCATCCAGTTTTGGTCACCACACTATAAAAAAGATGTTGAGACTCTAGAAAAAGTACACAGAAGGGCAACCAGGATGATTAGGGGACTGGAGGCTAAAACATACAATGAACAGTTGCAGGAACTGGGCCGGGCTAGTCTAGGGAAGAGAAAGACCAGGAGAGACAGGATGGCAGCCTTCCAATATTTGAGGGGCTGCCCCAGAGAGGAGGAAGGGGGTCAAGCTGTTCTCCAAGGCACCCAAAGGCCAGACAAGGAATAATGGATGGAAACTGAACAAGGAGAGATTCAATTTAGGAACAAGGAGAAACTTTCTGACAGTGAGAACAATCAACCCATGGAACAGAAGTTGCCCTCGGAAGTTGTGGGAGCTGCATCACTTGAGACCTTCAAGAAAAGATTTGATTGCCATCTGTCAGAAATGGTGTAGGGTCTCCCACTTGGGCAGGAGGTTGGACTAGATGACCTATAAGGTCCCTTCCAACTCCGATTATCTGTTATCTGTTATCTGCTTAGCAATATAATGTTGCCCTTTCAGCTGTCAGTAGTGACTTCCAGACCCACAGTTCTATTGAATCAATTTCTCCAACAGAAAAGAGATCTCAGGTCAATTTGGAGCTGTTTGTGTTATCTATGGAAGCGGGAAAAAGGTGTCTTTATGGCCTGTCTAAACATTGAAGCTGATGAAAGATTTGGAGCCAATAATTTTATCTGATGAATGTTTGCCATCTTCCATGGGGCTGCTTTATGAATATTTACCTGCCTTTCTGAAATTGGTTGCTGCTCCTTTCCTGGAATCATTTTTCCCCTGGCAGGTAGACGATCGTAGCGGATATTTTTGGTGTCAGGTGTGTTTCCTGTGTGGACGATATATCACATCATTCATCAGAACAGACGTCTAAGAAGGGGGAGGCATCGGGTCTTCCTTGCAGGAAAAGTTATAGGCAGAGCGGAGAGCTTGCATTGTTTTCTTTAAGGTGAAAGGTGAGCCCTTTGACACTACACCTGACTTGTCCTCCTGCGCAGAGATCTTCCTGGCACCTGTCCTTCTTGGAGAATGTTCACACATGTCATCCAGGAGTCATGAGAAGGTTTGCAAGAGAGGCAGGTATCTCTAGCTTGGCTGTAGGTTGAGGGGAGCGGTTCATTCTCTGAGCTTGTGGGTTGCTTTCCGAATGTTTCGTTACCAGGCGAGCTTTCATCTTCAGCAGACTTTAGGGGATGTTGGTGCTCTGCTTCTAAGGGCTTTGCGTGGACAGTGGGTCTTCTGATGAGGAGCTCACCTCAGGTAAAGGACTTGTCAGGTGAGGCTCTTGTGATGGGGAGGTCACAACAGGGGAGGGTCATTGGGAGGTAAAGTGCTGGTTATGGAGGAGTTGCATGGATTGGTTGAAGATTGGAGCCGTCGCTGTTTGGCTGTGTGGTTGACTTGAATTCTGAGGGGTTTGCAGGATGCGTGTAGGCCAAAGTGTCTGTTGATGGAAGTGTTGATGGAGTGCATAAGAAGGTTCCTGAAAGCTAAACTAGCTTTCAGGCTAAATTCAACAAAGGTTTTACAGTCTCATTATTTCTCTGTACAGGTAAGAAAGTTGACATAAAATACAAAGGTACCATTACAGATAGTCCTTGACTTATGGCCACAATTGAGTCCAATTTGTTGTTAAATGAGATGGTTCTTAAATGAATCACTGCAGTTGTTAAGTCAGTAATGCGGTTGTTAATTGAGTCTGGCTTCCCCATTGACTTTGCTTGTCAGAAGGCCACAAAAGGGGACCACGTGACCAGAGAACACAGCGACCATCATAAATATGAGTCAATTACTGAGCACCTGAATTTTGATCACATGACCATGGGGGTGCTGCAATGACTGTGAGAAAAACACCCATAAGTCACTTTTTTCAGTGCCATTGTAGCTTTGAAGAATTACTAAACAAACTGTTCAGTTGCAGACTATCTGCATGAACCAAGATACATTTTATCATCCAACATCTGTTGTTTGTTACTGGGCACTTCCTGTTATTATTTATGCATTTCTCTATAAATAAGAACTGAGGCATCCACATATATTTCCCCCCATCCTTGTAATAAATTGAAAAAGAGTTAACAGATAACAGATAATCAGAGTTGGAAAGGACCTTGTGGGTCATCTAGTCTGACCTCCTGCCCAAGCGGGAAACCCTACACCGTTTCTCACAAATGGCAGTCCAGGCTCTTCTGGAAAGTCTCAATTGATGGCGCTCCCACAACTTCCGAGGGCAACTTCTGTTCCATCAGTTGATTGTTCTCACTGTCAGAAAATGCCTCCTTATTTCCAGGTTGAATCTCTCCTTGTTCAGTTTCCATCCATTGTTCCTTGTCTGGCCTTCGGGTGCCTTGGAAAATAGCTTGACCCCTTCCTCCCTGTGGCAGACCCTCAAATATTGGAAGACCGCTATCATGTCTCCCCTGGTCCTTCTCTTTACTAGACTAGCCAGGCCCAGTTCCTGCAACCATTCATCATATGTTTTAATCTCCAGTCCCCTAATCATCCTGGTTGCTCTTCTCTGTACTTTTTCTAGCGTCTCAACATCTTTTTTATAGTGTGGTGACAAAAAATGGATGCAGTACTCTAGGTGTGGTCTTACTAAGGCTTTATAGAGTGGTATTAGTACCTCCCTTGATCTGGATTGTATCCCTCTGTTAATACAATTTAGGATTGCATTGGCTTTTTTGGCGGCTGCTGCACACTGCTGGCTCCTATTTAGCTGGTTGTCCACTAAGACTCCAAGATCCCTTTCACAGTTCCTGCTATTGAGCCTGTCAATATGTGTCAATATTTCACCCAGTCAATATGTGTATTTTTGGTTTTTCCTGCCTAAGTGTAGGACTTTACTTTTCTCTACATTGAATTTCATTTGGTTAGATATGGCCCAGTGTTCTAGTCTGTCGAGATCCATCTGGATCTTGAGCCTATCTTCTTGGGTGTTAGCTATTCCTGCCAGCTTAGTCTCATCTGCAAATTTGGCAAGTTCCCCTTCTATTCCCTCATCTAAGTCGTTAGTGAAGATATTGAAGAGTCCTGGGCCTAAGACGGAACCTTGTGGCACCCCACTGCTTACTTCCCTCCATGTAGACTTAAACTCAATAAGGACTACTCGTTGAGTACGGTTTGCCAGCCAGTTGCGAGTCCATCTAGTGGTGGTGCTTTCTATTCCACTTTTTTCTAGCTTACTAAGAAGTAGGTTGTGGTCTACTTTGTTGAATGCCTTGCTGAAATGTAAATATATTATGTCCACAGTATTTTGCTGGTCTACTAATTTAGTCACTGTGTTGAAAAATGAAATAAGATTGGTTTGGCATGATCTATTCTAAACAAACCCGTGCTGACTGCTAGTTATTACTTTACTTGTTTCTAGAAGTTGGCAGATCTGTTTTTTTTATTATCTTTTCCAGTATCTTCCTGGGTATTGATGTTAGGCTGATTGGTTTATAGTTTCCTGGGTCTGTTTTTTTTCCTTTTTTGAAGATGGAAACCACATCAGCTCTTTTCCAGTCCTCTGGTAGTTCCCTGGTGCTCCAGGATTTTTGAAAGATATGGTGCAGTGGTTCTGATATGACCTCTGACAGCTCCTTTAAAACTGGGATATGATCCATCAGGCCCTATGATTTGTTTTCATCAAGATCAGACAGGTGTTCTCTTACTATTTTTTTGCTTATTTTAACTTTTATTTCTGGTCTGTCTTTTACAGTTATGTTTTTGGTGGGTTGAGCTATAGTTTCTTTTTGCGTGAAGACCGATGCAATGAATGAGTTAAGCAGTTCTGCTTTCTCTCTGTTGCCTGTTACTTCCTTGCCATCTTCTCTCTTTAGTGGACCGACTGTTACCTTGATTTTTTCTTGTTATTTATATGTTGAAAGAAACTTTTTTTATTATCTTTGACTTTTGTTGCAAGTCTTTGTTCGTTCTGAGTCTTTGCTATCCTGACTTCGTCTTTGCAGATTCTGGCTATCTGCTGATATTCTGCCTTAGTTATATGTCCTTCTTTCCATTTTTTGTACTTGTCCTTTTTTTCTTTCAATTTGCCAGAGAGATCTTTGTGCAGCCATGCTGGTTTCTTCTTGGATTTCTTGTTTTTCTTTCTCAGCGGTATTGTGCTGGTCTGGGCTTCTATCATCATACTTTTTAGAGTTTCCCAAGATTCTTGAGTTGTTTTCCCCTTTAGGATTTTCATCCATGGAATCTTTCCCAAGTTCTCTCTGAGTTTATTGAAATCGGCTCTTTTAAAATCCAAGACTCTGGTGTCATTATGTTCTGTTGCTTGTGTTTGTGTTATGTTGAATTCTAGTATGACATGGTCACTCTCACCCAAGTTTCCTGCAGTTTCAACTCCCTCTATCACTTCTTCTCTGTTTGTAAGAATTAAGTCCAGTATGGCTGTCCCTCGAGTTTCACCCTCTACCTTTTGGACAACAAAGTTGTCAGCGAGGTTGGTTAGGAACTTATTTGATTTCTCACTTGGTGCAGAATTAGTTTTCCAATTGATATCAGGATAATCGACCAGGGCAAAGCAATAGACGCAATCTACATAGACTTCTGTAAAGCCTTTGATTCAGTGGTACACGACAAACTACTCCTAAAAATAAAATCCTATGGTATCTCTGGACAACTGCATAACTGGATAGAAGCATTCCTGGCAAACAGACAACAAATGGTCAAAATTGGGAGCGTCCTATCAAATTCTGTACCTGTCAATAGTGGTGTCCCCCAAGGCAGTGTTCTAGGACCAACTCTCTTCATACTCTACATAAATGACCTCTGTGATCATATTAAGAGCAATTGCGTTCTCTTCGCTGATGATGTAAAGCTGTTCAATACCACAGACAATACTGCTACCCTACAAAAAGATCTTGACTATGTATCCGAATGGTCAAACAAATGGCAACTTCAAATCTCAACAAATAAATGCTCTGTCTTACATATTGGCAGAAAAAAATCAGAAAATAAAATACAAGCTGAATAGTCAAGATCTTGTTGATGACCCAAGCTCTGTAAAGGACCTTGGAATACTCACCTCTAATGATCTAAGTGCTAGAGCCCACTGCAACTACATAGCCAAAAAGGCATTAAGAGTTGTTAACCTAATCCTACGTAGCTTTTTCTCTGGTAATATCACACTACTAACCAGAGCATACAAAACATTTGCTAGACCAATACTCGAATACAGTTCATCAGTCTGGAACCCACATTACGTATCTGATATTAGCACAATTGAGAAAGTCCAGAAATATTTCACAAGAAGAGTTCTCCACTCCTCTACTCGTTGTAGAATACCTTATGCCACCAGACTTGAAATTCTAGAACTAGAAAACCTTGAATTACGCCGTCTTCGGTCTGATTTAAGCATGGTATATAAAATCATACATTGCAATGTCCTACCTGTCAATGAATACTTCAGCTTCAACCATAACAACACAAGAGCACACAATAGATACAAACTCAAAGTTAACCGCACCAAACTTGATTGCAGGAAATACGACTTCAGCAATAGAGTGGTCAATGTCTGGAATACTCTACCCGACTCTGTAGTCTCTTCCCCAAACCCCAAAAACTTTAACCTTAGACTGTCTACTATTGACCTCACCCCTTTCCTAAGAGGTCTGTAGGGGGCGTGCATAAGCGCACCAACGTGCCTACCGTCCCTGTCCTATTGTTTCTCTTATTCTTCTTTTATTTTTCTTATATGTACCCATTTCATGTATTCACAACTATGTATACATTTATACTTATTATCTTGTAAACAATTGGCAAATCAAATAAATAAATAATTGAAGTCTCCCATTACTATTGTTGTGTGTTTCCTGCATATGTTTGTTAGTTGGCTGGCAAGAAGGACATCTATTTTTTCTGCTTGATTGGGTGGCCTATAATATACATCTATGGCCATGTCATTCTTTTTTTCTTTTATATTGACCCATATGTATTCTAGGAGGTTTTCATCTTTGGTTTCATGCATTTCTGTAGCAGTATAGTGGTCCTTTACATACAGTGCAACTCCACCTCCTCTTTTATGGGGTCTGTTTTTTTGAATAGTTTGTATCCTTCTACCAGTATGTTCCAGTCATGGGTTTCGTCCCACCAAGTTTCTGTTATTCCAACTATATCATATTTACCTTCATGTATTCATAGTTTTAGTTCACCCTGTTTGTTCCCCAGACTTTGTGGAGGGTTCGTCACTCATCCAAGGAAGGTCCAAACTCCCTCGTCTTCCCTCCCATAAATGGCAATTACAATTAAAAAGCAGGCACACTGTATCTAACTTAATTTAATTTCTCCCTTTCCCACAGAGGCATTTTTACTCTTAGTTGAATGTGACCTTGATTGTCCCAGATTTATTTGTCGTATGTCATTTGTGTTTCTTTCCATTGCCCTTATGAAAACTTTACTTACCACTTAAAACACTTAAATCCCACCAGGCATGACATGACTTTTGAAAGCATGGGTTCTTTCTTTGTTTGAAACATTTTAAATCTCACTTCAGTATTCATAGTGCTCATTAATAGTGACAAGGCCATGTATAACAAAACACTTTTTAAAAAAAAATCATTGCATAAAGGACCAAATTAAATGATCAGAAAGAAGTGTTTGTTTTTTTAAAAAAAGAAACATTTTCTGAGAATAAATGGAACTGTAGTTCAAGCTTTATGATCTTAGGTTAAAAAAAGGTGTGATGCAGTTACTGCCTGTTTTCATACTGTTATAAAATTCTACAATTGGAAAGGTCCAATTACTCCACCTAATTCCACCACCTGCGCAGTTCAAAACTCCGTTAAACATCCATGACTCTGGCTGAGCTAATTTACAGAAGAGAAGGCTAACCTTTTGAAGCGTTTGGGTAATTCTGAATAATAGTTTTCACCATGGAATGAAATCCATTCTTTTGGAAAGGTTTTGAAAAGGGAAGGGTCAGAGGCCAGGTGGGCTTTTGTGATTCATAGCCAACCAGTAGGTGATGGTACTAACCAGCGGACAAATAAGTGTAGAAAAGGGATTCAGTCAAGAAACCGTCAAGAAGACTCCCACCAACACTGTCAGGGAAAATATATAAAGGGAGAGCAAACCCCACCTCCTCCTTGTGCTGATGATGTTACACCTAGTTGGGTAATGAAAAGTCTGCAAGAAAGAAACCAAGTGCAGGGAGCACCAAGGACCTACAATCCTACTACCCTGTTTCTCCAACAATACGGCCTCCCCCAATAGGAAGTCCCAGCATGTTTTATAGGCATGAAATGAAATTAAGCCCCTCCCCCCAAATCAAGGCCTATATTAAAACATGCAAAATGGGGGGGAATGGTGGGGGGGCTTGCCATTAGGAAGTACTTTTGTTGCATACCCGGATATGGTGCTGCCTGCGTTGACCCCGATATGAAGTGCCCCACCAACGCCGAGGTCAACATCCAAGCCGTCGCTGCCCGCCCGCCCAAAGATGCAAGGGGGGGGGCATTAAGTCACCCCCGAAAAGACAGCCTAGCCATTTTTTCGGGGCTCAAAAAAAAAAAAAGACCCGGCCTTATTATATGAGAAACACGGTACTACTACTACTACTAAACCCCATTGCCTTCCAACACTGATGGTGCTACCGAGGATAAACAGAGAGCAAATCCTACTCCCTTCTTGCACTGATGATCCTATCTAGTTGCATAATGTAATATCTGCAAGAAAACAGCCAAGCTCAGAGAGCATCAAGGACCCCACAGTCTTCCTCCTCCTCCTCCTCCTTCCATCCATCCCTCCTTTTCTCATTCTCCACTCCATAAATTCTATCCCCTTCTAGCACTGTTGAT